>JACXIV010000040.1:3684952-4043391 GCA_014737475.1 Bombus confusus | reverse complement strand
TTAATTCGAAGACACTGTTGTATGTCTGGACGAAGGTTGAGAAGGTTTGTTAAGGTTGAAATAGTGTGGAAAGAAAGATAAGCGAAATAATAATTGCAATTTTAATTGAGATTTTGATTTTTAATGTATAATTGTAGTGGATGATTTTGAGTGGGAGATTTTGAAGGTTCTGAGAACAAATATCTTCATTCAAAGACATTGTTGTATGTCTGGACGAAGGTTGAGAAGGTTTGTTAAGGTTGAAATAGTGTGGAAAGAAAGATAAGCGAAATAATAATTGCAATTTTAGTAGAGATTTTGGTTTCTAACGTATAATGTAGTGGATGATTCCGATAAGAATTTGAGTGGGAGATTTTGAATTGAGAATTTTTGAATTGAGAATTTGAGATTATAATATCCTTTTAAGGAGGATGGCAACATTTCTTAAGTTTGAAGTAACATAGAGAGAAAGAAAAAGTGGTAGAATAATTGGCATTTTAGAAGGATTGAATGTTCATTGAATATATCATACATGTTACATGGATTTGGGCTAAAGGTTCCTTAATTTCAGAATATCCGATCTTATCTGGTATTCTGTATTTTATACTGTGAATGCCATTAATAGCCCTCGTATACTTTAATTGAAATTCGACGAAGATTAAAATTAAGTAATCCAACCTAACTCTAACCCAAATTGTGGTTACCCATGACCCAAGAATATCAGTCAAGGGTTAAAAGCTTTTAAGGTTATCGTGCTGCGAGAAATGAATTTTCACAAAATGTAAACCAGTTTACGTATATACATTTTTACATGTAAAGTAAATTTGCGATTATCTTCAAGTATGCATACACGATATAAAATTTAGAAAAGATTCTAGAAAAATTTATAGAATTATGCGAATTATTAATTTGTGCGATACACGCATAAGGAAATTGTAACATAAAATTCAAATCTTATATAAAACTATATACTCTTATATAAAATACTAATCCTATTAATTAATTCTAATTGCAAGGACCTGGAAGTTCCAGACAGAAGAAAACTTGGGGATCGAATTCATTTCTCTCGGATAGGATATCGGGGAAAAAACGATACCTTTGAAGAAAGATGTCTCGAACTTGGCTAATAAAACTCGAGGATTCTTAGGATTTTTTATCTACGGTTCGCGAGGTGCATCTCGAACACAATTATTCGCAAGCTACAGACCAGCACTTGCTTCTTTATTCTGATGTATGCTTGCTACGCCAAACTTTTACGAAACGAAGGATAAAATGCGAGTTTTGCACTTTCTGCGCTTCTTCCGCGTCTCGACCAAGCAACTTTTGATCAATATTTTCTACGCTTTTATTTATTATCTCAAAGAAGAATCAGTAACAACATTGACTTAGACATTACGAGATTATTTACATCGTGTATTGTATATTATTAATCAAAAGATCGATAGAAATTAATCCCTAAACTTCATTCCTACACTAATTCCTTAATGGCTCGAAATTTTAATCAGGAACTTCTTAGCCTTGAATTTTACAGCCTTGAAATTAAATATAACAAATATCATATCAGTATTATCAATGTTATACGACTAATGTTGAAACAAAGTACGAAACTACATGCTCAAAAGTTAATTGTATGTATCACATCAAGAGATCGCTGCTGTAATTTCCAAAATCCTAAAAGGCTCTGTCGATCGAGAGTCGATCATGTTCTGCCACGTAATTAAGTTGTTCTAAATCTTCGAAAACTATCGAATAATCGAGTTCTTCGAAAAGGAACGACCCTCTTCTGTCACACGACGGATATAATTATTGACTAGGTTTCATCTAACGTGACACGAGGCTAGATTTTTCGATGGAAATCAGGTTACGTCTATCAAAAGATGCGAGAGACACAGCAACGGGACAGATAATTAACGACTGGTGGCTTCGAACATGCAGAAATGGAACGTCAATCCCGGAAACGTTTCGAGAAAATACATTTCTCTCGTGTCGAATTTGTTTAAACAAATATGGACTTTCGATCGTTTGCTCTTGGCAGCGGTTCCATTCGTTATATCGTGTGGAGCTCGCTTGTCGACTGACGCTCTGAATTCAATCTTTTGTTTTGTTTATTGCAGCGTACCATGCGGAAAAACACAGCAAATATGCAATGGAATTGTTTAAAAATATTCCAGTGAAATTTTTGAATCGTTTCAAGAAATTTTTCAATTCGAATGATAGACTCGCAATTGTTGGATCTATAAGCTGAGTTTAGCTCCGTTGGAAGTATGAATGCATACTCTAGGTAACAAAATATGAAATAAACGAAGAAGAGAAACGAGAATATTTTTAATGAACAGACGAAATGGTTTAAATTAAAATTTAATAATTTTTTTATTATGGAGCAATGATAAGTTTCTTCTGATCTGAACGTGCGATGTATGTCGATCGAAATTTAGAATCAGTGGCGATAACTGGATAAAGTAAGGTAACGATATGAAATAATAATTTATTCATCCAAAGATCTTTCTTAATTTATTATTTCATCTAAATTAAAAATACGTCGTCTCACATTTATGTTACTAAAGACCAAGATTAGAATAGCTACAATTAATTTGCCTTCGTCAATTTCCAGCTCTATATCCAAAGGAGCTTCTGATTAAGAAACGTCCCAGTTAAAAGGTTAATATTCAAGGGACCTGCCATTCTCATTAAAATGGATTTCGTTCGCGCTGAGATTTGTTCTTCATTTCGAAAACGATTACGCCTGTTCTTCTGGTTCTCATTTCCATGTAATCTTCGAAGTTACTGCTGCTTGCATTAACAAAAAGTCTAGCGAAGTAGTTGAGAAACCCCCGAGCGCATTAAAAATTCTTCTAACACTCATATCCCTTTACGAATTCAAAACGTGTGAATAATTTTATTTTCCGATGAGAATAATTTCTACTGTTTCAATAATGAACTGATATAAAAATTTCACCAAGAAGCTGTCAATTTCTTTCTTAAAATAACCCTAAACGAAAACCCATAAGTTTATGAAAATTACTGGAATATAATGATAGTCAGAAAGAAAAAAATAGAAAGATATTCAGACTCTTCGAGATACAAAGCGACTATAGCTCTTTGTTATTCTCTTTTTGTTTCTTGCCTACACATGGAAGGTCCGTTCTGTCGATATTCTGTTTCGATAAACGTTCTTAAAGAAAAATTTCACGAAGATTCATCAAGATAAAACGAGCGAAAGTAGCGTTTTTCGTGGATTTCTCGCGAAGAAAATTTCCTCATGGCGGTCGTCGACCCCGGCGCACCGTCGAAACACGATTTCTTCAAGTTCGACCGCGTAAAATCGCTGGCTGCCAGCTAAACCAAAAAATTTACGCGCGAAGCCTGTCGCGTCGGAGCTCGTACGTTCGTCGAGTTAGTGGTGATGCGGAACGGAAATGAGAAAATTCCTTTCTTCGTCGTCTGACGCGTGCGTCACCGTGCTTTGCTGTTTTCCCAAATTAATTCTCGCTAATCTTCGCGCGAGAAACAAGCACTTGAATGACAATGGCCATCGCCGGACATCGGATCGAGGACCTCGGGGAAATTTGAGAACACGCAAGATGGTTTCTTTCGAGAAACACGAGAATGGTTTCGTGATAAATAAGCGTAAAATGGAACGATGTCATGAGGCGAGTGAATGTTCGTGATGGCGTAACAACAAGGTTGGAAGAATTTATTAGTTTCTTGATCACTGAGAAAAATTAGAGTTTTAAACAGTTTGAAAATTTATTTGGTCACTTAACCCTTTAAAACTGTATACTGTGCGTGTAAATACTCGCCATTCTGATGATATCGTGCTATGAAATATAAGAAAACTAATAGAATACCAGAGAGTGAAATAACAAATAATTCTACGTATATCCATGAGTAATTTAAAAGAAGAGAAACAAAGGAATAAGGAGCTTCATTCTTCGTTCAGTTTCTCCATTTTAAAACGTCATCTCTTGTTCTCGTAACAAGCTGCAGCGTTGATATTCCCAAATGGATTTTCGTATAATCAAACGTATTCCAAACACCAGACGTATAATCAATCATAGAAGCATGCTACAGAAACTGCGATGAAAGTACATGACACATATCGCGTTACAGTAAGCTGGTTCAAAGGACAAGTAAAATGGGAGTGATATATTTAAGAAATTTCTAAAACGATCCGTGACGAATCAGCGAAATTTCAAGCATAAGACGGCGATTGATCGGTGACTTGTTACACTAATAAGATAGAACGACAGAAGGGAGTCTACATCCACCCTGCTCGATAGCCTAAATGCGATTGGCGAAGGGAAGACCCTTGAATCGGTGTAATCATCGTGACGTGGATGAATTTAAAATGGATCTCTTCATATTAAGGCACACCCCTGACGATCGTTCCGTTTCTTCGGTAACAGACCCCTGTCGCGCCGATTTTATTCTCCTGTCATTGTTGCTGATTCGAGGGTGAGCTACCCTTGAAGATTTAGAAGGATCTACCGTGAGATTCTCTCATAGTAAGCGTTAGGAAATTGCAGAATTTTTATGCAAGAAGAATTGAATAACACGAAATCGTCTTCGCAATAGAATCTTAGCTTCGAGTCTGTAGCGTTACATGATCTTAGCGATCTTTGAATAAATTAAGCTAGTGATTGGACTGCGGATTTTTATGCAAATTCACATCTTTGACGGTATAATTAAAAAGTTTAATTAAAAAGCCACTGACTGTTATACGTAGGAGGCACTACGCTTCGGATAGTTTATATATTTGTTCATATAACGCGCATTTCGTGCAATCTCGCACTTTCAAATCTCTATAAATTCATAAAAATTGGCAATCTGCCGATGACGTATGAAACTGGTAAAATAAGTCTAAGTATCAGTTTAAGACTGATTATTGAGGAATTAATAGGAAATTTATGAAGATGATAACTAATTAAGAAAGTTAGCGTCAAATTAATTGCGTAAACAGTGACTTGGCGTTGTTGCGATTTGTTTAATTGAAAACTTTAAAGAAATTTCACTCTCTTCCCCAACATCAATTTCTTATTTATCTTCCTCTTTTTAGTTCGCTCGCTATATCACGAATTTTTCTACAAATTCTAGTGTATCATAGAACACACCGTTAAAGCAAACATCAATATCTATGTGATAAAGTATACCTCTGTTATCTAATCTCAAAAACCGTATCGTTCGAACGCATCACGCATAAATCAAATAACGTCAAACTAAAGGGAATAATCTTTATGAGTGGCGTAACAGGGTCGGACAAAAGACGTTCGCGCGATAGATATTGAAGAAACTCGCTGCTACGATTCTCGAACGTTCCCGGCCACGTTTAACCGTGTATTGAAAAATATATCGCGGCGCGAAATCGCGACTGCCAGGATAGGAGTTTCAACATTGGAAACCGGTCGACCATGCGGATCGAATGTCCCCTCCGATGGACGTGCGTAATTGAACGATGCTACGGCTGATCGAGGTGACACGCAGAAAACGCCCGCGTCCGCTTAAAATTCATACCCTGCGTTCGGCTGATCCTGCGATTTCAATAAACACGCTCTGCCATCCCTCCGTGTCGTCTTTTAAAATATTGAACAGTCCTTCTCCTCCTTCTCTCTTCCTCTTGATTTTATCTTTTACTTTCGAATCGCGCATATGGAGAAAATGAGAATTCAAAGTCCAGACAGACCGACGAATTTCTGTTTAAGCATGACTCTTTGATTTTAATTGAACTTTCATAGTAATAGTAACTAGTTATTGGTGGTAATAGCAATAGCTGTTAGAAACTTTCGGTATTCGTTTGGTATTTGAGCGTTGATTGGTTAATTAAATAATGTCGCGTAAAAATTGTTATAATCTTAGCTAAAACATATACGCAGGAGAAACTTATATTAAGTTTTCCTATTATAAAGAATAGACGAATTTATACATAAATGTTTCTTCTGGAATATTTTCTTTCACAATTCCAGATTCTCCCTAAAATCTTATTTCTACGATGAAGATTTTATTTCATGAACTCAACAGTACGCGAGTTCCTAAAGTATATTTTTTCACTGTACATTATTTTCAACTTATTGGAATAACACCGCGACGATAAATATGTGTCAAGCATTGATTTCCCTCGGATTTTCTTTCCACTGCTTTATTTCGATAAAGTATACTAAATTCCTAATCTGGCTAGATATTATCGCTAATTATGTATAATGCAATGATTCATACGTAGAACATTCTGCATATAGTAATTACAGTATTCACGGTATATTTGTAAATACATCTTTTAGAACTACCAAGATATTGTCAGATACATTGTAACACTGCCAATTTCAGAAATTGTTACGCGCTTTAAAGAAAGTAGAATTTGATAAGGAGAGAATGAACGACGCCCTCGTAAAACACAAATAACTAGGCGACAGTAGGTCGTTTGATTCATTGTTTTCGCGAGATGCGCACCTGAAGCGGCCTGAAGATAATTGGCCGCGTATCTATTCCTGTCAGTCTCGATCCATCTTCTTTACGAGGTCGTTCGTCACTGGCCATTCATTGGCGGCGCTTCGTTTCCCTGTGAGAGACCATCTCGAAACGTGAACCCTGCTTGACGATGAATAAAGTGGATGTCAGAGGAAGACGATTTGCGCGATGAACTCGCTTGCGTAATCCTTATACGTCTCCGACGTACACTGTTGTATACGCAAACTACCTTTACAAGTATTCAAATATCCTGGATAATTTTTAGTAAAAGTGAATAAATGTTATTACTAGACTTGACAGAGTTTTACGTAAATTCATGCTTTCATGGGTACAAGTAAAGAGTCTAGGAAAAATTGGATTTATTTATTAAATATTGAGAAACCCGCCGTACTTTACATGTTACCACGTTTTTGCATATCACGCGTATTTTTGCATTTTTAACTTTCTTCAAAGAAATATTCATCATTCTTCTACGAAATTAATTAATAGGTCGTGGAGTTAAATTGCGTTTTAAGAAATTTATCGACAGTACAATATGCTAAAATCAAACAAATGACACGTGAATATATTTATTAATTTTAGCAGAATCTTTTCTTTATTTTAACTATGTACATATATAATGTAGAAATTGTAATAATATATAACGTAATAATATTGTAATAAATTTTGTTCAAAATAATTGAAACCATAACTAAACGTTTTATCTTGAAGCAACAGAATTTTTTATTCGGTGTATGGAAGGTAATTGAGTTCGGTGGAATTAAAGTCGAACAGATTTCCGAAATACATAGGTTCCTATTATCGGATGTCGCGGTATTGTAAATTTCCGATAAATGATCGAAGAAACTTGGAAGCTCCGAGTTTCAAAGTTAAATTGAACTTCGATGTATGAGGCTGGAACCTATTGGATAGCATTGTTTGCTCTCTGGCAGAGCTTCGATTTAGACTTGATGGTTTAAAGGAGATTCCTGATGTCGATATAGCGTTCCATCGGTATTTATGATAATGAAAAGCAAGTATACTACTGTCGATAAGAATAATCCGAAACAACAGCTGTATCCCTGAAAGGCATTTTGGTTCCTCGTCTCCATTAAAAATCCATGTTATAAACATAAATAGTTTCCATCTCAAGCTACATATTAAACTCTGGCCACCGCTTCTAACAATAAAATTTATCGACGAAATTCAAATTTCAAAAACTTAGAAAAACACCACTACACGAAAGACATTTTCTACGCATTGTTAGAAGCCACGAATAGCGTAACAAAAGTTTCTCTACGTATTTCGTTCCACGTACCATATACAACCGGCAACGAACGTTCGAAAGAAAATTCAGCTCTGGAAAAATGGGGAAAAACGACAGGTAACACCGAAGGCTAGCGGGGTGAGTGGTTAATGGACCACCCTTTGGTGGTCAAGAGCCGGCTCCAATCAAATGGCCGTGAAAAAGAGGGCAGGCTAGACGCGAGAACGGGGTGAGTGGGTGCAGCGCAAAAGTTAATCGCTCGCGAGGTGACATTTGAAGAGGAAAACGGTGCGCGAAAGCGAAGGGAAAATAGACGTGGGGCAGAGGGCGAATCACGTAAAATGGAAGTGCGAGCTCGAGGAGGTGAGAGACGCGTGTACGAAAGAGAAAGAGAGAACGAGAGAAAGAGAGAGAGGAGAAACGGGAAAGGTGGGTGTCGCGAAGGGTGACGAGAGAAGCAGCTGGCTGGTTGCGAGAAAGAGAAGGAAAGAGGGGGTGAAAGCTGCATTGCAGTACCCGACCCTGGCTAACAGAAGCGCCATCCATTGGTCTGTCCGTGTGATTCCGGGATCGTTCGGCAAGTAATTGGCTCTCTTTGAGCGCGAAAGAAACGCCGAGGCAACTGGTTCACGCTCTGTCACACCTTGCTCTCTTCTCGTTGATCGCGGCTACCACGAGAGCCAGTTGTCTGCTTCGAACAGTTGCAATTATCCTTAAAAAATGCGTAAACATCCTTGAAACGTACAAACAAAGGAGTTTACGCGCGAAGACCACATAGGAAACGTACGATAAGTACGTTTTTGTTGATTTTCTGACTTAATTTATGGTCGGACAGAAGGATGGTAATATGGCATTATCGACGAGGAAAAGGACCTGTTAGATTCAAAAATTCGTGCGTTCTAACTTCGAAAAATGCCACCTCCCTCGCAAATGTGTCTGCAAACATCCGTAATCTGGCGGAAAATAAAATTCAGTAATGATTGAAATTCAAATTTATTGAAAGATGTTGCGGATTAAATGTCACGTCGATGCAACCTTTCATCTCTTGATAGGCTAACAGGTCGACCGTCATTTGGGATGGGATCGACGGTAAATGGAATTGAAAAGGAGTAAATGGTTAGCTGGGAATTTTCATGTACGATAATAGCATGTAAATAATTTGTTATATGATGGATGGATCGGTGATTTACCTGCAGCAGAGGGTGGATATATCATTTGGGATTGCTGGCAGTATGAAAGCACTCGCCGTGATTTGCACCGAAAATTATACATATATTCGATATGGCAATGTTTATACTATATGTTAATCATGCAATCAGTGGCTGGTGAGTTATCGACTAGTACGTGTTGATTTTAGCTAATTTGTAGCGTTTCCAATAAATCTTCTGGGTATATCAATAAATGAAATTGAAATTGAAATGTAGCATTAGATGGGTAGGCGAAAGATATTACCGATGGTACTGCTGATACCTCACAGTCGATGAATGTTCAGTCTCTATTCGTCAGATCTTAATCTTTGTCACAAATTATAAAATCCTATTTTAGAATTCGGTGAATCAAAATAGCAAGACTCGTATCAATTCGGGACAAGATCAATATTCTTTTTGATTCTAGCTTTCTGTTTGATACGATAAGCCAAATAGTTGATAATTAGGCAACGAATACATTTGAATTCTTATGGCATTTTTTACAAAAGTATAAAAGAACGTTCTTTGTTATTATCAATTATGAATATAATTATTAATTTCGAATTAAACGAAACTGATATAAATGTCTTGCTTACAAAAACGTTTGAAAACGCGTTTTTGCCATTAATAACTTAATGACAAAAGTTTCTCCGCTATCCAAAAAGCATCCTGTTCCGAAAGATTTAACGAAGAATCACAGGAAAGCAAAAGAAAACTCTGTAACGTTTCTAACATCATCTAATTCCACGGTAATCGCACCGCTGTCTGTCCATTTAAATTTCAACTACCGATTCTAACCAAACTCCTCCCAATATCCCGCGCCTTGAGAAGATTCCATCAGCGGAGTCGTGCGTCAACGAGTTCCGCAATTGCTTGCAATTTCCAGCCTCGAATCGCAGGGACGAGTCTTCTCGGTGAAAAGTGGAGGGTGCATCGTGTCGCAGGTTCACTGTGCTCGTTACTTTTTCAGGCAAATTTATTCATTGCCGCGGAGAGGTAGAGACACGTAACGCAGGGTAACCTTCCACGGGTCGGATGAGAACGATTCTAATTTTC
This sequence comes from Bombus confusus, assembly GCA_014737475.1. Classification (NCBI taxonomy): domain Eukaryota; kingdom Metazoa; phylum Arthropoda; class Insecta; order Hymenoptera; family Apidae; genus Bombus; species Bombus confusus. The sequence goes on along the minus strand of JACXIV010000040.1, from coordinate 4,033,464 downwards.
TGAAAGACACAGCCAAGGGCAACGAGAAACTTTCTCGCCGCGCTTCTTCTTTTTTCTCTTCGAAGGAAGAATTCGACGCGAGCCTATAAAACATCTTATCGCGAACAGTCTCGCGCAACTCGAATGCGACTGCAAGAATAATTTGTATTCCCGGCGTCCTTTTCTCTGTCGAATTACCTCAAATCTTCCGCCATGAAATATTAAATTCCTGCCAGAAGGATCCCTATCTATTCGCTGTTCGCTACGTATTCATATCCAGCGAGATCGTGCGAGAACGTCTGTCCCTCGAGTCCTTGATTCTACGAAGTCCATATCGATTTCGTACGGTAAATAATCAATTCGTTAAATTTGTTTAATATATATAATAGAAACACACTTCTTTTGGTGTTTTTGCACGTCGTACATAAGGTACTAAGATTTTGAGTCAATTTTATCAGAGAGAAATGCGTCTGTTACTCACAATGACTCACGAAAGTATTCGAACATTCTTAGAACCTTCTTATGAACGTATGTTATGTATATATTACATGCACAACGTTCATCGAAATTTATTAAAATTTAGTAAAACAAAAATACTATTGAATCGTTTTGAAATCTCATTAGCAGTGCGACGAGACACATGTATGTTTATAATAGTAAAACTTGAAACGGATCTGAAGATGTATACAGAAGTTACAGCATATTTATTGGAAAAGTACACTTGAAGAAAATCAACAAAGTATTTGAACAATCGATTATTCATTACGTTAGTAAGGCCAAATATGTAGCGAGACTATTTCTGGTACTAATTGCACATTTATGACTACTATTCATGCTGTACGCTAATCTTTCACTAAGTGTAGGTTTGCGATAAACGTCTTGTAACTTCTATGTACATTTTCGGATCGGTCTCAAATTTTTCTATTGCAACTACGATAGTACAGTGCTAACGAAATTTCAAAAAGTTTCTAATAACACACATAATATATGAAAAAAAAATTCCGCGGTAATTGTTTGAATATTTTCGTTAGCTACTGCAGTTGGTTAATAATTTACGCAATATGGCATAAACAACGTCAAGCCTGAAAGGATTAATAAAAAAAAAACTCAGCATTGAGGCAATCGAGAAAGTGATGAAAAACATCCGGTCGATAATGTACATTTATATTTTAAAAAAAAAAAAAAAACATACTAATCTGAAAATTAATATATCCATTCTCACCTATAGCCATCTAAGTTTCAAGCTCGCTTAATTCATCTTGCCAAGCAAATGATTGAAAGAACTGAAACGTAAGAACTGAAGAGTCGTGGAAAAATAAAGGGAACGAAAATCATTACTCATTTTCTTTCGTTTCACGCGATCGTACAGTTAACAAAACGTTGCAGCAGCAGAACGCGTAAAACGGTTCTTTGGCCTGCTCGCGGAAAACCTATTAAATTTCCTCAATGAGTTTTTCCGCGTCCGTAACTACAAAGTAAGTACGTGTCCTTTCTGAACGCGGCGAGGTCTTCGCGAGATCGCGAGAGTCGCGCCAGAGCAACGGTTTGCCATTAATCAAAAGAATTCGTCGTTCTGTGAAATTACTTCGCTGGAAAATTTCATTTATACCGGCGCGGCGTCGTAATAATGTCGGCAGCAGTTCGACGCCGTTCGCCGCGCGTTTTTATTCCGATCCGGTTTGCTAATCTCACCGTCGGTGGCCATTAATTCGGACGTCGAAGGAGAAATGTATTATACTTCCTCGTCGCTATAGAACGCTTTCCTCGTACAATTCGAATTTTAATTGACGCTTTGTTGCCGCAAAACCAGAGGATAATCGAGACTTTAGGTTGATAAAAAGACACGTGAGTTAGCGAATAAAATACTGATTGGATCTGACAATCGTAGAAATGTTTTCAACTGTAAGAGTGAATTAATAATTGAAAATAATAATTCTTGCTATATAATTATATAGATTTGACCCCGTGGACAGATTAATATATTCTTCGCGGTACGATATCGTTCTCAAAGAACGTAGATTTATGATGCTTTGGTAAAAACAATTCCAAACTCAGATCTCCAATTTTCACAAGCACCAGCAGCTGCTACCTTCTATTTGTTCTACTTACAATGTGAACAAATCGAGCGTTCCATGCTTGCTTCTCGTTTATTTTCCAAATGTTTTCCGCCTTTTTGCTAAAATCTATCATTCCTTTATCAAAACCCTAAACAAAAATATTTTACATGTACCTACTTCGAAACCATGTTATTTCCTATCGATAGAGGTAAATATTAGCAAAATTTCTCATATCGCATTATAATCCGAGTTTCGTTAATCGAAGGATTAAGCTACCCAAAAGCCACATCCTCGAATCAGAATCAAATAGGATTATTCAAAAGAACTTCACCGTGTAACGCAATCGTTCCAATATCGAGATCTCTTTCAACGAAATTTCCTTTCAAAAATATTCCTTCGTTTCCAATTGGTAAATGGGAAATTCGATTGTGCCAAGACACCAAACTCCGTCTTCGTAGGTGCTGTGGCGGTGGCTTCGAATTACGTGCACGGTTTTATATTCAAATTTCGCGGACAAAGGGTGTGCCCGATATAGGTACGTGGACGTAAATTTAATTTGCCCCGAGCACGGTTATCGGTTAGTACGGTGCGGCGCAAGAAGTTCGACGCGGCGGAAACGTAGTCTCGAAATCCAGCGGTCCGCAGCTTCCGCTTAATCGGCAGAACCCCGAATCGACGCCACGCTATCGACCACCGTAGAAATACATCGCGAGTACGGCCTGAATGGAGCTCACAATTTAATCGAACGAAGGCTGGTCGAGTTTAAATCGAAACCTGCCGTACCTCGTTCCCCCTATAGTTATTGCCTTTTCCACCTTCTAGCTTTTATACCTTTCCTCGTGGTACTATGTAACGAAATCTCCTTCTGTCCCTTCGGTACCTTTGCTTTTCTTTTTTTTTTTTTTTATTTTTTAAGGTTTCATCCTTGAAACGTTTTATATATTTTAAGACACCGTGTTTTCGGAGACTGCGGTTTCTACAATAATATTTCATTCTTTGTTTATTGCTTCCTTTTTCTATTAATCTTCCACGTTATATTGTTCATAACAGCATACGGATTGACCGACGTTGACAATTTTCGTCTCAAACATTATATTTCTATGTGTGAATGAATTTCATTTCGATATAAACTACAATCAATCAAATAAATCAAATAAATTAATAACGAACAGTTGTTTATACGGGTATAATGAAACATCTCGCAGAGTTCTATAAATTCGAACGAATTAACTAAATTTGGGAAGAATCGTAGAAATTTAAACGGAGTTACAGATATAAACTTGGAATAGATTCTCCTCTCTTCAAATTTCGAAGTTACTTCGGTTAAAGCTCCATATTCGAAGTCAATAAATTTTCGCTCTTCTCCCGGTGGATCCTGCATCTACGTTCTACAAGGATCATCTTTCCTCGCGTTTAATTGCCAATCGAATATTAATTCAATTCCACCGAATTCTAAAATTCCCTCTTCCAGGCGTACCACATTTATCCGTGTTATTTGCTCAAGAATTCCGTAACAAAGCGATCGATATTTGTCTATTTTTTTCGTCGGTTCTTTTTGTTCCTCGCTGAATCGTCTACCTTTTCAGCCGTTCGTCTCCCGTTCCCTCGTTCCAGAAGTGGCTGCTCGTTAGAGATTCATCCGAAAGTGCCCTTCTCCTCCCTCTAGCCAGGGCTGAGACCGAGATTCAATTTATTATTCGCGAGGATCATCCTCCGCGAATAAGGTCGAGAAAACTGAGAATGGAGATTTGGTGTTTGTAGCCTGTTACGGTGGCTTGAAAAAGCTAGTGGAAGAATCGCAGCAGATAAAGGGTGATAATTAAAAAAGGGGTAGGCAACAACGTGGCAACGGAACGACGCCGAGTTAGGCGGCCTTCGTCGATCGTTTTCTCTTTAATTAAGCTAATCCCTTGTCTCTTTTTTACTCAATAATTCTCTTCGTTCGTCGGAGATTGCACGAGCTTAGTTTTCGTTTATTTGTGCGCGAACTGACCGACTTATAAATCTCGTAGTTTATGAAACCTTTGTTATTAACGATTTTGAAAAAAATTTGATATTAAAATTATAAAAAAATACTAATGTTTAAAGCGAAATGAGAGAAGCATATACATGTTACTTTCAAATTGAAACGAAAGACAATTATTCTAGATTATAATATGTCGATATTTTATCGAAGCTGTGGGTCGAGAAAAAGTAATATAATATAAATTCTTAATAATGAGTTGAAATTAACGCTCCGTCTGAATACTGGGTCGTCATCGACCAATAATTGCAAGTAATTTTTAAATACTATAGGATGATATTCTAGAAACTCGCAAGAGTATTCAAGAGTTTTTGGAGATTTTTTGGAATACAGAAACCTAAGGAAAACTGCATGGTCATAAACGACCCAGTATGCAGATGGCGTCACTAGAAAGATTGCGGACGGCGGTCTAATCTCTAAGCTAATTATTTCAATTTTACAAGATTAAATATGTACTAATTACACACCCTCGCAGAAGGTTAACAAATTTTCCGAAAGTGGTGGATCAGCTTGACTCTCAAGTCAGCGAAGTAATATAGCATTACACTCATACAGCGATTAGAAGGCAAAATTCATTTTCTTTCAAAATCCTGTAACCCTCGACTGGTATTCTCAGGTTAAGACGATTAACTGTAGAGTACCGAATTTTATAATCAATCAGTAAAAACCCTTTTAATAATCTCCAATCGTCTATTCCATTTCGTCTAATTATTCGACATTTTGTCACAGCGTCAAAGCGTTCAACGAAGAGAGGCTTACGCTAAAGAATTCCAAAGATGATCCTCAGGATCTCGAAAGCCGTCGACCCGCGAGGAATTCCTTAAGCTCGCAGCCACGAATTTAGGGCCGCGTACAAACTCCGCCGCAAAGATATTTCGCTCACACAGGCGGGGAAACAAAGAATGTGGGTTAGTGGTGGATATCGTTAATCCGTGGCTAGCTGAACGGTGATTAACGCCGACGTTTGCCGGCCAATTCGCATGCGAACTGGTTGCACGGATTTTCGAAGTTTCGCCACGGGGATTCCCTAGTGGCCGTTGTTGAATTATGCCTCCGTTCCGGATATGGCCGGTGGGGCCAGATCGATGCAGCCCCTCTGTTTATGCACGCCTTTAACCACTCGCCAGCAATACACCAGTGAGCGGATGATCAACCCGGAGAAAAAATTGAATTTTTCCAGGTTTGTCCGTTTTATCAGCGAATTATTGATTTGTCCGAAGATTTTACGCTTTGTCCATTTTCTTTATACAAATTGACGCGCTACGAGAGGAACAGAATTTTAATATTCGATATTCGATAAATCAAAGGGAAGATGTAATACTTATTGAATGCATTTTCGTTGTGTGACCCAATTTCTTGAGTAGAAAAGGGCGCATCGTAATTTCGAACACATTATTCTTCTCAAGAAATAAATCATCTTCAGATTTCCCCATTTCCTCGCCAATAACCTTCTAAAGTAACACCGACCTCCTAATTAATTAAACTTCTAGCCATTCAATTCTTCTACCTCTACAAATCTCCGCGAATTTATTCCACCCTGAATCATCCGACCTCAAAGGAGCCTGGCCTCGTCGATAAATTACAACTTAAGCAATTTCAATTGCAAGTCTGAATTTTCAACACTGCCCGATCCACGCACAGAATAAAGTAACCTACTGAGTCAAATAATATTTTACGAAGAAAAGTAACCTTCTTAAAATAAAAAAAAATATACCTGTATGTTGACAAAATATATAATATATATTCTATAATATATAAATATATAATAAATATATTCTGTCGATTTTCATTAATATTTCATCACTGAAAACGTACTTTATCAGAATAAGAAGAAAGCAATAAAACCATAGATAAATATCTGCAAATATAACAGTAGCGTGGCCAGAAAAAATCTGTTTCAACGGTACAAAAATCGCTCGGCGATTCGAACAAGCGGGCTGGTTTTTCGCGTGAAGAAAGGCAGCGAACGCGTCGCGTACGCCCCGTAATTTCTACCGCGATGTCGGCCACAGCAAGAACTCGGAAAACGCGGGTGGATCGGCGAGAAAGTCGCGAACAATGCGGCGCGAGCACGCGAGCCTGCTTGGAGAATAGGGTCGACCGACGTCCCGGACGAAAGTAATGCCTGCAACGTGGTTTCCATGCCGGGTACACGCCGAAACCAGCGTCTCAAATAACTGGCGAAGCGATCGTGCTACTGGAATAGGGAACGAGGGCTCCGATCGCTCTCACGACGACGAGTTTCCTTTCCTCGCCAAGTGTTATCGCGCGATCTTTTCAGAACTCGTAGGAATCCCCTTCTCGTTCCTCTTTTTACGTGCCTGCCTGCTTCTACACGGAAGAAGAGAACCGGGATGAGATTCTTTCGAAACTGTCGATGGAAGAATTTTATTGAAACGATCAGCTGAGAAACGTGCATTGATATTTTGCAGTTTAGGATGTGTAAATTCGTGCTTTTTACAAATGCCTTAGCAATTCTTCAACAGTTGATCGGTGGATCAATTCCCGTTATCTGTCTCTTCTTTGTCATTTGCGTATGTCTGCAAAGCTGAGAAATCACAATCGAATTTGAACGTGCGACCAACACTCTATGAATTTCGATCGGAATCCGAATTCTCGCCAGAATCTTCCAGAAATCCGGAGGAACGCTAACAGAAAGAATCTCTAACATTATGACCGACATACACAGTGGCGGCCATATACTTACGTACACTTCGTATTTGAACTTTGAAACCTGATGTATCTCTACGCAACTCAGATAGTGGTATGAACGATTTATTTCTAAGAATGTTAAACCTTGGTGTACATATCTGCAGTAGAACTTTGACTTATTCCGAGGAAAGAATTATTTTCTAGATACTTTTTTGCGATCTGTTGGTTTTGTAGCGGACAACTATTTACGTACGCTGCTGTTTCGCACAGTTAAGCCAAAAATAAACAATGTGCATCGGTATCTGCCGAGCAGTGTTTACAGTTAGACGTATTATAACAGTGCTGTGATGAGTAAAGGAAAAAATATTACGCCAGAACAACGGCGATTAGCGCAACAGCTTCGGAAGGATGGAACGTCCTACCGAAAGATTTCCGCAAAATTAGAAATATCCGTTATGGCTTGCTATCAAGCTATACAACATATTAAAGTTCATGGAATACCAGACGACGTTCCTCGTAAAGCGAGACGTCGAAAAACTGGTCAAAGAACTGATCGCAATATTCACCGGTTATCTGAAGCGGACAGGTTCAAAACTGCAGTTGCCATCCACAATGAAATATCAACAGATTTTCATGAGAAAATAAGCGTTAGAACTGTCCGGCTTAACGAGACTTAACGAGTTTCAATTATATGGACGAGTTGCCAGAAAGAAACCTCTCATTTCAGAAAAAAATCGTCGAAAGAACATTTAAACTGGACGCCCCGGCAATGGTCCAGAGTTATTTTTACGGATGAATCAAAATTTAATCGATTTGGATGCGATGGTAAAGTACACGCGAGACGTCGCAAAGGAGAAGAATTTCATAAAAATTGTATTAAACCGACTGTAAAAGGTGGTGGTGGTTCGGTACTCATTTGGGAGGCTATGACAGTGAAAGGTGTAGGTCCTATTCGTCGGATAACTGGAATCATGGACAGATACGTGTATTTACATGATTTGCATGCCAAAAGAATGGATCTATCAAGCGGATAATGATCCGAAACACTCTGCAACAGTCGTCAAGACATTTTTGAGTGACAATAATATTCATGCAATGAAGTGGCCGGCACAATCTGCGGATCTGAATGCAATCGAGATGCTGTGGATCGATGTCGACAAATACGTAAAAAAGCAAAATCCGAAAAATATCGATGAATCGTACTGTATTGTACAGGAAGCATGGAATTCGATACCTGCTGGCAGATGTGCTCGACTTATCGAATCCATGCCGCGAAGGTTGTGCTGCAGTTATAAAAAATAAGGGTCCACATACGAAATATCAATGTATTATAATCTTTAGTGAATGAAACATGTGAAAATATAGGCGTTTCGATGCTTGTACTTAAGTACGTGTCCGCAGAAAATTTGATACTTCGATATAAAAATATAAAGTACTTTTTAATTATAGCTAATTAAGGAAACCTATTTTGATATCTTATTATGTACATTGTAAACTTATAGAAAATATAATTGATTTTCGTGTATTTGTTTAACGTACAAGCGTACAGGAAATAATACTTAATTTTATTAACTGTACGTAAGTATATGGCCGCCACTGTATATACGTTCTGAAACCAAGAAAAGAGAAGCTGAAAAATCCCAGGATAAGACCCCAAAGACCAAACCTGACTTTCCAGCATCAGGATTCGCTTCCCAAAGATATCTTCTGCAAATTCTGAACCTCGATACCGGTTGTATTCGATTCTACCTTGAATCTTCGCAACTGATTTAGCTTGCGATTTTCTTCATCGACGATCTCTCTAATCCCTGTCTCCGATTTTTTGTTTTCTCCTCATAAGCTACGCAGTCGAACTCGATCGAGGAGCATCGCGACTCGCAATTTCGATCGGTTGGTAACCCTGGCTGTGGAATTGCGACGCAGGCTGGAGGACAGTTAGGTCAGGTATGACGAAGGAGAAGGACGACGAAGAGGAAGAGGCGGGGACCCCTTTGAGAGCAACTCGATTCGAAGTAATTTAGCGGCCTGGTCCTAACTTGCTGAGTGGCAGAGCCTGGAAGTTTCCAGCATTGACGAGCATGAAAGCCGCTCCCTTCCTCGCTGCAGCCGCGAGAGGCGACATTAATCTATTCCGCATTGGCGATGATGAATTTCTCGGAGCCCCGGCCGGAAAACGGCTCCTCGCCGCCATAAGCTGTTTCGCGTGAGCGAGATTGCCTTTGAACGCGACTAAAAATTAATTACCCCTCTGGCGAACGCCCCTTTTCATCGCAGAGGCCCGATTGTTCCGCGGCGACTGGACAACTTCAGTTCGAGATGTCTTCTTGTATTTAACTTGAAATGGAAGTTGCGAGTTTCCTTTTTCGCTGTTGGTCTTGAAGGAAATGTAAAGATGTTGAGGTTTGATTCGTAACGTGCTTTACGCCCCAAATGGCATCTGATATTTAGTTTTATCTGGTTCACAGTCAATAAGCTTTTAAAAGCTATTTCGAATTTCAATATACTCTTATTTTTCTGCGACTTATGATGCATCTACGTTGATATGTTTTCATTAAGTTAACGCATAGCGCGGATGAGATATTGAAATCGAGGAAAATTTAGCGAAATAAAATATCGAATCGACGTAAATTAATCGTTCGTTATATTCAACAAGTATTCTTGAGAGTAGCGAAGGATTCGTAGATATTGGTGAAACAGAAACGACGACAGAGATAAAAGTAATAACAAACGACAAGAAAGAATTACCAGAAGCAAGAAGAACGAGAAAGTAAAACTAGAATGACCAAACCGGGAGAACTACTTTTCAAACGTTAAAAAATTCTCCGCCAAACTGAAATTATATCATTATCTTTAACGTGACTTTACTTCTGAAAGCAAGACAAACAAATTTAATAATCCTTCCTCGAGCTGTCACATCCTCGACACATCACGTACTAACCTTCTTTCTCCTTTCTGCCAACGAAACAGACATGATAAATCTCTTTGTTCCTCGACAGTCAAATCGTATTTCCTCTTTCCGGAGCGTCGTTTCACGTGACTTTGATTTTAATTAAACTTCTCCCGGAAACTCGTCGAAGACTCTACCGGACGTGATCAGGTAGGAATACTTTCGCGACCGCCGCGACACTATAACAAATACCGTTCACGTGGCACGGGAAAAAGAGAGCGCTGATCGAGTGAGAAAGAGAAAAGAAATAGCAGCTGCAGCTGGTGACAAGTTCGCTCGCAATAAGTCCGCTCCGGCAAAGAGAATAAACTTTCCACCGACGCGACGACGCGACGAGGAATTCGCTCGTGCGCCTCGCTTCGTTTGCAGCCACGTGTTCGACAGCTCTTCGATCTTGTATTGCTGGAAATTCGCGTCCAACTAGATCTTCTTCCAAGCAATTCTCGCGCTTTTCCCGGACCTGCTGTCGAAGCGGTGTAAATTCTTGTACGGGTCGATGAGAAACCTGGCTCTCTGATAGAATGCTCGATTTTTCTGGAGAGTAGGATCATAGTTGGATGACGTTGAATTTTTTGAAAATAATTCAATCGAACGAAGCCGGGAGAATTTTGCAGATGAAGCAATCAAAATTTGTCGTAAGTTATTACTATCGGGCTGCAGATTCTTCTACGCGTATTGGAAATTTGAAAGCGCAAAATTGCACAATTTGCATGCGCGTGGCGTATGAAATGCGTAAAGTGAACAAAGTGTAGTACTTTCTATGACGCTTTGGCACCTGGTGGATAGAGAATATTCCAGCGAGATCCTGTTTTTTCAATGATATTTTCAAAAATATAAATGTACATAAAATTCCGCAGCCTGGTAATTGTGTTAAGTGAAAGGGGAAGAGTTTTGTAAAAAATTCAGTTTCTTTTTAACGAAAACGTGGGAAACAACGGTAGCTAATTTATGGACAATGTTGTGAACGAGAGCGATCACGAATAAGAATATTAACTGAAATAAGACTGAATAAAACTTCGAAATGCAAAAGTCTGTGAATCTATGTGGGAAAATGATAAGGTAAGATTGTGCACTAGAATAGAGCAGTTTTTGTTCTATGCTCTTTTAGCTGATAACATACTGACTCGGTAATTCCAAATGGAATTTTCTGGTCAGAGCTGCTGGCTACTTTCGTTTGCCTTGAGCAAACGAACCTGCGGGATACAGATGGTTTTTACACGTGATTTTTAGGACTTCCTTCTTCGAACTGGAAATTCGTTGGGATTTAATTGGAAGAAACTGCAACTGCGATGGAGATGAGATTTATCTTCTATCGATTTTCGGGACGAAAGTGAACAGATTACACGTGAATTTATGTATCGATTGACAAGTTTGCATCTACTGGAATTGTACTATTAAATATTAGATTAAATTAATCGAATCAAATTACATCGAAGTACCTTTCGATGCAATAAAGCGATCAATTAGTTGAAACGGATAATCTTCATTTTAATTTATTATTAATTCGATCCGGATGTAATTGTACAGTTTAATCAATTTATCGATTATAAAAATTCTTTATCTTCCACGTTACCAGAAACCATCGCCAAATTCCTATAAAAATCCTCTCCGTTTGAAACGTTAGAAACATATCCTGTACAAAAGTATACCCAGCTACATACACAGGTACGTTTCTAAAACGCCCATTTCCATCGAATTACCTCATTTGTGAAACCAAAAAGCATCGTCAAGCCTGAATCCTCTAAAAATCCTCTCTAGGAACGACATAAAAAACATCCCTCGATCAAGCCATCGAGCGAACAACAAGCGAACAAGAAAATTCCGAAGAAAAATCCCAAAGAGAATTTCGAAGTCGATAAAACAAAGTCGACGAGCCAGCACCCTTATCGTTCCCAGAACTTTCAGCCAGCTTCTGTCGAGTTTACTAAACCGACGAAGGGCGAGGGAGCGCGGCGTATAACCTCGGTTCGCGGCCGGTCGATTATTTAAGGGTTGTTTTAATTACAAGCCGACAAACAGCGACGAAAGGAGCGAGGAGTCGGCGAGAGAAGAGGCTGCCAGTATCTCGATGGCGGATTAAGAGGTCCCCGCGCGTTAATCCGCGCGGGAGTCGTTTGCCAGGCGTGCCTCGAGCGAAACCTCGAGGCGAACTTGCCGATATCCAGTGGCAAGGATCGGCTAAGAACTTAAGCCAACTTCCATTTAAGCGGCAAACTCTACTCGTCAGCCGTCCCGATACCGGATCTGCTCTAACGGCACGTTGTTGCGGTATCCTCGCGATTACCGTAATAAGCGGCCATGTAACGATCACCTCGATTATCGACTAGTCACTCACATCACCAGTTTCTTTATTGTCGTCGGAGATAGTGGTTACACGGCGTTATGTATGTAGATGGCATATTTTTATGCAGTTTTATATTCTTATCGACGTAGTTAAGAAGGTGAGATTTATATTTTATTTCGCCTACCGAATGTTGTAAGCACCGCTTTATTTTGCTTATTTTCTGTGTATTTTTCCATATTATGTGCACTCTCTATATCTTTACGCTTTTACAGTTTTCATAAAAGTATCGATAGTCCAGCTGTACGTCGGAGTTCCAAAAACGTTCCTTTTACAAAGTACGTAGAGTATGGAAAAAATATCGACAGACAGGCGGTGAAAATAGGAACGAACGAAGCTTCGTTGAACAGGATCCATTTACATTAAAGTGTTAAATGTCAAAATATTAATTTCAACTATTTATTAATGGTAAGTAAACTACACATGTATCACAAGGGTATATAATTTGTAAAACTTAAGCGATTGTTATTAATTTTATTGACACCTACTTCCACCATTCGGCCACTTATTCTTGTCGCGTCTATATACTTCCCTGAATTCGTGATTCGATCGAAGTCGAGCAGATTCTATGGTTCGAAATAAAACGGAGATCAAGAATAACGCAATCGCATCGGAGTTGCCATTCGTTAGCGATGTAAATTTTCGGGATTTCTGAAATTCTTTGTACTTAGGAAAAGAATCAAACGAATCTAATATTTAATTATTATACAATCTTTTCGTTTATCGAAATATTTTAGATACATCGAAATCACGCCGAATAGCCTTGCGTCGTGTCAAATTCCAAAATCCTAGAACAGTGTGACAAGCACAAATTTCTAAGCTCCGTTGGTAAAATTAGTCGAAAGCCACAGAACGTCCGAATCCAATACGGTGAACCTGACTGCAACTACAAAACCCATAGAAGATTACCTCAGGACATAGGGTCCCAAATTTCGTAAGACTTCCATTAATCTTTCAAATGCTCAAGGACCTTCGATTCAATCACTCCAAAGATCAGACCACAAGAGATCTCCAAAGATCAGACCCCAAACCGCCACCATGTTTCTAATGCCACAGCTAAAACCTTGCATTTAACGTTCTACACTCGTGATTATATACACCTTTGTAAAAAAGGACAGTTGTAGGAACTCTTCGTGCAGGATCTTAGATTTCTAAATTGATGATATTTTGGATTTAACTGGACACTTTGGAATTTGACGATCTCAGAGTTCGAAATGATTCGATCGACCTCCCACGATTCTTGGGATTTGGTGTTTGGAGTCCCAAGGTTTAAGGTGATCCAGAATGGATTCTGCAACTCTTGGATCTTGGAGTTGTGAATTAGATGGTCTTGGAACAGTCCAACGTGGTTTGCACAACTCCTGGATCTTGCAGTTCGATATTGCCAGCACACGGTTTCATCCGAGGCACGTGCTATGCCTCGGGCTAAAGCACGATATCTCCTTGCTCTTTGGATCGATTGCTCTTCCGATTTTCATATTTTCTCAGCACGGGGTCCATGTGTATATGAGTAGGGAGCGTGTCGAGTAACAGAAATTTCATTACTTTTGGAATTGGAATAATCCTTCTAGGACCAGGATGTTTTTAGAAGGAAATTTCTCTTCATCGTATTTTTTCTGACCTTTCAGTAAACAGAGTTTCGCGCCAATTTTGTCCAAACCAAGTATGTTTATTATTCGATTAATAATTATAACGGTTAATATAATAGTTGATAATTTATAAAGCTGACGCGTATCTTTTAATTACATTAATTTTACAAATTTTACAGAATATAGATTGTAACGAAATCTGTACGTTTCACAATCTACGCAATCCTTGATTATTTCTCGTTCAATAGCAACCCGCGGAAAATCCTCTTACGACTGCTCTTTTCCCTAACAAAGTGTACACGATGATTCTTTAACGTCGTTTTACTACCCGTCTGATCTTTCTAGCTGACTTTGCGTGGCTTAGCAAAAACGCCACACGAGTCACGTACGGTTATCACAAGCGAATCAGCTACACGCCGTCTCGACGCGGATCTCCGCTTAAATAGAGCGTAACACGTTGGATATTTCAACAGAGAAAAGATAAATATAGTCGGCGAAAAGGGGTGGAAAAGCGGTGGCTTTGGACTTAAATGACGAACAAGAACGACGTTCCCGTAGGTGCGCTTTTCGTTTCTGTCGACAACAGCATACAAACTTCGTCACAACGAAGTCTGAGTACAGTCCAGTTTCTTGTAATTTTATTAGCAGAGCGATAAAAACTTCGATTTTTATAGAAAGCCAACTATAATAAAAAAATTAAGGCGAACCTAAGCTTTGTTCCATTGGCGATGACGAACTAGGTTTCAAAGTCGACAGCGTATCTACATTAAGAAACATATGCAGATATATTATCAAATGACAATGCACATCGTGCGTTTGACGGTTAAATTATTGGAAAAATTTGATTCTTGTATTTTGGACAGGGAGAATTGTTATATAATGGTATCTTGGATTAAAGTTTAATTGTATCCAAATTTGGATGCGATATGTGGATGAAAATATAACATATGTTGGTGGAATGGAAATATAAAAAAATTGAAAATCAACAATCGATATAGCCATATTCATAAAAATTGTTTAATTCGATACTGGAATTTATTTCATTCGCAAAGAGCGAACATTCTCGCCGACGAAATAGTATGCAATCGAAAGTACAAACTTGGAAAGTGCAAATATTTATCCTAACGAGAGCACGAGCTTTCTTCCGTCAGTTGAAACGCTTTCCAACGCTGTGAAAAATTTTAGGTAAGAAAACATTAGGAAATTTGTTACGGAAACACGTCGTTCTATAATTCCCCTATCCGACTTTGAAACGCGATATCGATGTTCCATCCATTCTGACGACGCTACCCTTTCGCGATAACTTTAGAAACACCATCAACTCGTTCGATGATACTTGCAAAAGTTCGAACATCGTTCCGGTGGATCTGGGTTAAACTGAAATTAGACTCGCATTAGATATCTTGGGTATACAGACCTCAAACCTATCTCCAATTTATATTAAACACGCGTTACTAAGTTTCAGGTCTGAAATAAATCCGTCTTATACTTAGTATACGTCAGTTCAGAATTAATTCTACGTGTTCTATGCCTCGAACTTAATAAACCGATCTTCTAATCAGTTTTAAACATCGATTTAGGTTGTAAGGAAATTTCTATTCGACTCGTAGGACCAAATCCAACAAAAATATATGCGATCTTGACCAAGTAGATAATAATAGGCGATCATAGAACTAGGGACGAAGTAAAACTAAAGAAGAGCGAATTAGCGAACAAACTCATTTTAAACATCAATTTACACCCGATTTATGTAAAAATTCAAATGCTTCTGTTCATTATAATAAATTCATTAGAGGAAACCATTTCGCGAGTGAGAAAAACTCCAAAAACTGATTGTACGAACAGATGATGGCCAGCAAACTTGGACTCAAACAGAATTAAACAGGGACAAACCAATATTGATAAAAATTATACAATATCTTACAATTCTATCTTCATCTGAATAAATTAAATTAATTATGAAATTATTTATCCTAAGCATCAACTTAGGTCTAACTGAAATTTGTCTAAATATTTCTACTCCGTATGCACCAGGCAAGATGAAATTCGATCAGACAGTCTCTTGTCGAGGAAAAAATCGATCCTAGGAGCAGATGATGACCAGAAAACTCAGAATTAAACAGAGCTAAAGAATTAAGGAGAGAAAAAAGGACATTGGAGCAAACGCACGGTTGCGACTTCCCGGCTTTTCTCCCCCGGTTTCTCGTGTTGTAAAGAACCCGCCGCCTTTTAACAAAACGGCCGACCCGCTCTTCTATTTTTCCATTTGCGTAGCTTAAGCGATTTGCCCCGCCATTTTTCCATTTACATAGCTTAAACGACCTGTCCCTCTATTTTTCTCCATCCTTCTCGCCAACTTTCTCGCAACGAAATTCGATTTTCGTCCTTTCTCTTTCCCTACTTCTTCTTCTTCTTCTTCTCCTCCTCCTTCTATTTCTTCTTTTCCAACTTCCCGTGCGCGACGATCTATCGGAAAGTAAAATGGCAGGAAACGCGACGGCCGCGAAGAATGTGACGCGCGGAAGCGAACGTGGGGAAGAGAAAAAAGAAGAGCTGCGGAAAACGCGAAGATCAATACGTCTGAGCCACGCGGAAACTATTTCCGCAGGCTTTCGTGCCTCGACAAATAACCCCACTTTCCAGGAGACCGGCATTGTGACCGGGATATATCGTAACTCCGTTTCCAACTGGGACAGTGCCACCCTCCACCCCATGGAAGCACGTCGCCGGGAATTCGTCCTGTAAGACCAGCAGATAACCGGTTTTGCGATAAAACACGTTTTATTAACGGCAGAGTGAACGAACCTTCTGTGCGAGGCGTGGATCGAAAAATTTCAAGACAACTGCCAGAGAAAGAAGCGTTGAAGGGTTGTTTTCCTTGCTGATATTGTTAAGGAACCAGGTTTCGCGTTGGGTTTGGGCAGGGACGCCTTTAGGATGATTTCGTTGTTAAAGGGTGAATTTGATGGCAGGATTGTCTATACAGAGTTGCCTTTATGAGCAATCTTCAGGGGTGCGAATCTTATTGTATTACTTAACATGTAAAATAATACCAAGGGGTGGTATCTAAGCATCGAAGTTTGTGTCAAGAGTTATTCTATTTTCTACGGCTACAGTGGATGGTGTTAGAAGGACAAAAATGATGGATTTTTATACATGAATAATGAATATGGCTGTGGTCAATTTTGCATGTTAGGTATAAGTAACTCGATATAAAAAAACCAGTTGTTTTAAGCATCTTTACGAATAGAAGTGATATGTTAGCTTTGAATATGTATTTGAATATTTTTTGACGTGTAAAAGTATTCTTTCGGAACACTCAATGAAGAAATATGAGGATTTTACTCGTAGAAAATATACAGAAAAAAAAGTGGAATTGTTCTGGAAATGCTCGCGAATCAACAGATTAATTTCGTTATATCATTGCTGTCATCTTTCCCTTCTGCTCGTTTGATTAAATCCTTCTCTGAAGACCTAAAATAACAAAGTAAGAGATCTTCTATTATTCCTCAGCCACAAAATGAAACAATGGAATTTCACAGATGAAAATGAATGAAATTTCCTAAATAATTCGCTGGACATTCCTAAAGATATTCAGATAATGAATTTCAGATAATACGAGCAGGGATCGGTCTAAACACACGCCACTAGTTTAAGAGTTAATCAAGCCCCGAGATCGACAGTCTTGCGTGAATTTTGTATTCGATTAAATACTATATAGCCGCGATGGCCTGTTTAAAAATGCATCAACTTTGATTACCTCCTAGGAAATTCGTATTACAGGAACTATGCTGCACTTCGGCGTACATTTTCCGCTGAATAATTCGCGAAGAAACCCCCTTCCAGCAACGAAGTTCGTATTTTCTAAGGGAAAGGTGTTTGCCTTTTCTTTAACAAAGGATTTCGGCAGACGTTGGACAACGTTTGCCAGACTTTCGCAGAGGACTGTGCGCTATAGATACGCGTCGAGTGCTTGGAAGTACAACCCTTGCACGAAGGGTTGTTTTAAAAAACAAGGGTTAACGATTTTTAACTGCTTACGCGGTTCTTTACATTCCGTCGTTAATCGTCCCATGCGCTTTTTCAGAGTCGCGTAATCGTGACGTTTGCTCCAGAGATACAGACTTGCGCGTTTTAGAGTGAAAGAAATGTTACTTCCGACTTACGATTTTATCCGTCACTGGACTCAAGTCGAGTTTCTAAATTTGCGAGATATTTATTGCAGATGTATATTCAAGAAAAAAGAACCGGAATACAGCGCGAATAGTCACTTTGGGCATGAAAAACTGTTAAATATCATATAACACGTGTTAAATATGATATATTATATTATACCAAATTTATCACGGTCTCACCGAGTATCGAGATTTATTAACATAATGAATAATTGGCAGTTTCAATATTCTTGTCATCTGTACGAAACATAGGTATGCTTGCACTAAATGTTTCTTAAATTCTATATACATTTTCAAACTTTATCGATGTAACTATGATATAACCGTGTCTTATAACGTGCCAATGAAATTTCAAAATGTTTCGCACAACGCACATTATTTACTCATAAAAGCTATCTCCAACTATAATTATATATTCATAAAGATGTTGCAGTGCTTTCATGGGTGAGTGTAGTATTTTATATTGGTAGGGTGTGTATTAGAAGAATCAATCTCAGAGTCCGCGAAGAAGTGGCGTACATCGGTTGGCGAGTCGCGGTCCGTTCAAGGCCGCTCGATCGAATCGCCCGACGTAATTCCGACGCTCGTAACCGGTCGCAGCTGGTCGTCTTTGTCGAACGAGTGCCAGAAAGAGACGAGTGCCGGCACGAGGAGCGTCGGGACGCGCAGTTACCGAATACAGGTCACAGCGCCTCGTCAATAACGGCGCAGCTACGTCGACGCGGCATCGTCGTCGACAATAGACCAGCTCCACGAGAAGGCTCCTAAGAACAAGCCGGTTATGAGAGATAGCGCCACGCCGCGACAATGAAACCACTGACACCGTTCCAGAACGCACGCGATCAATCCTTTCAAACCCTTTCGTTTTCATATTCCGCGTGTGTTTGTTTAAATAGAATTATCAATTTCTCCTTACCGATGACGATTATCTTTATTCGATCTTCGAGAGATTCGTCGCTTAGATATTCCGCTTCTTTTTTCCCAAGTTGAATTAAGTTCTTTCCTGTTGACGAAGGGACCAAGGAGGATCGAATTTCCGAGGTCCTGAGTTTTTAGGGATGAATTTATGAATCTTCTGAAGTTTTGTGTGTGCGTCGTACAGAACTGGAAATTAAATTTGACATTTTCTTCCAATATACGAGAAATAGTTGATTTGTATTCAAAGTTTACTTATTAGAAATATGTCAACGAGAATTGCCTAACTTTTATATCGAGAGGGACTTTTATTCCAGATCAGAGCGATAAAAGGAGTTTCGAGAATTGTCAGAAATATATATCGAAGTGATATTTGTTATATCTGGCTGAATTATTATTCGAACAACCCTTCGTTTTCGTTAAATTACTATTTCCCATTAGTCAAATTTTTAAACATTCATAAACACCACTGCATGCTATACACTTCAAAAAATTAGGAAATCTTTGTACCTTTACTTTACTCTCAATTCGATATTTGTTTCTCTCGTATCTTTTCTTCTCTATCTCAATAACAATAATAATGATAAAGAATTCTCCCTTCGGATATAAAATAATAAAGAATATCCTTCGAAACGAAAATGTATATTCGCGTCGTGACAATGAAGTGATTAAAATCGTCTCAGAACTCACCAACCCTTTGCCCAAGCCTTAATTTCATTTGGATCCCAGTCATTGCCGCCCTTACGGCCGTGACAGTGGCTCGACGGATTTATTTACGGGTCATTAACGTCGGTGCCTTTCGCGAACCAACCTCTTAATGGCTCGTTACCGTTTACTAGCAGAATTATTGATTCACGACAGGATCTTACAGCTTGGGATACTCTCGTTCGGGGTCTTCGTGGTCGCAGATGTGATTCGTTCTCCCGAAGAGGGTTGTCTCAGGACCATTTCATTGTCAGCCGAAAGTAGGTCGCTTCTCGACCGAACGATTTTTGAACAGAGGACGAATTGAATTGTATCAGATGAATTCAAACGGATTGCAGAGTCCTGACATTATTCGAAGTCTATTTGCCGGAGGATTATTACGAGGGATTTTGTTAAAAGATCGACAATTTCGAGAAGGTGATTTAGGGACGTTTGGCTCTTAGATTATTCGCAAGGTTCTGCGTTACATTCGGAAGAGAATTATTTATTCTAAATTTTTGCCAAATATTTAAATGCTATGTTTAAAAGGTAATCGTCGTTACTCGTGCGAAAAGAGAAACCGGAATTGATTGATTAAAGATTGATCAATTTTCCGTGCTGCAACAAGACGACATTGGACGATAACTGGTGTTATTATTAATTTCTGAATTACACGCAACTTCAAACTTTCCGTGATCTATTAAATATTCACCACTTGCGCCATTCATTTCCACAAGAAATCATCCAAACAAATTCACCCTCGAGCGAAAAGCGCCAATCCATCAAGAAACGAGTCATTAAAACAGAGCAATGTATCAATGCCATAAACACAACACTCTCCCATAAGCTGAACCACAGCTGCAACCCCTTCGCCGCAACAGAACTCCCCTCACTGACCGCTACAACCCACCTACCCCTACGATCAGCCCATTCCAACTCACCTCAGAATTTACCGAATCTGCCTCATTACTAGCCATTAACTACCATCATCCGCAAGAACGAGTATCCGCCTTGGAAGAATCGCAACCTTATCTGGAAATCAATCCAAAGGTACATCGTTTTCCCATTAAACGAAGTCACGTCGGCGGTGGATGGGTGGATGCAGGAGAGGGGTGAGGCCGAGAGAAGGCGAGAAAGCGGCGCCAGTGTTTTCCCTCTTATGCAAAGCTGGCCACTTCTTGCCCCTCGTTGTCGATCCGTGCAACGAGGCTGACGCAGCTAGCCGCCGGAAAGGGGATGAAAAAGCGGTAGTGGTGGCTGCAGGATCACGTGGGCGTGCACTCGCTACGTATCGTCAGCCATCTTGCTGGTTTTAAAGGCTTCCCGGGGCTCCGGGTAAAGATAACCGGAACTGGCCGCCTCGTTAAATCCACGTTAAAAAGGGGCGTTCGATGCGAAAAGGTAGAAAAAGGAGCCACAGGATGGAGATACTGTGTTGCACACAGGCTTCCCATCCTGTCTCCGCTGTGAAATTTTTGTTTAGGACCGAAGGTTTCTGAAACGGGACACTGGCGACGTAAGGCTAAAGGACGTTGTTCGGTCAACTGGCACAGTGTTTTGTTACCGAAGGGAAATTTACAATAAACAGTAGAAAATTGGGAGACGATAACGAGTTACGTTGCAGGTACGGCGATAACGAGATTGGAAATAAAGGCGAGCATCGAAGTATAATATTCTTGGCTGGGTGTTAATGGGTTGTGCATTTTGATTGATGTGGTTCTGCGAAGGTAGCGTCTGCGGTTGTTTCAGTAGGTGGTTGTAAATTCTATCGTTGTTACAGGATTTAATGGCAGTGATTAAGTGGTAAATAGTTGTGCGTGGTAATTGGAAATTTGATTGAAGCTTTGGTCCGTTGGTTGACACAGCCGTGTCAAATTTCTGTGTTATGCTTAAATTAATTGATGCGGAAAATTACGTAGTTAGTATTTATTGCGTCATCTATTTTATCTATTCCGGGGATAACGCGCTTTGTAAACTGCACCGAGGTGTAATTCCCGAATAAATCACGATTCCAAATAATCTGACGAGATACTTATTATCTATTTTATCCGTATATAATTTAAAATATGTTCGTTTCAAAATGTACGAAGAGGAAAAAAATTACATGTTTCGTTAGTAAATTCTACAATTATCTCCAGGTTATAGCGATAAATTGTTTAATACTGAAACTTCTAACGAAGTGCCGCCGAGAGATAAATAAACTTTAAAGTTCCTGGGGAACCTTTAAAAAATCAAACGAAAAATTTTGGAATATAATATCATATCGACGAGATTGATTCCAACTTGCCTGGAATTTCATTCCCCAATCATCGTAAATGAATCTCAAATAAAAAGGCTGGAATCACAAAATACCGGGTATCGCGTAGCTCCTTCCTTTCGTTAAGTAAACGCCTCGCAAGGATCGCGTCTCGGATCGTTGAATTATGAATGAGGATAAATTGAACGAATCCTGCCGTGTGCTTTCTGCTACGAAAGAAAGCGGACTTGGTTGTCTGCTTTACAAAAACACGACTTTCCAACGAGAAGACCAGCGATCACGTAACTCTATTTCTGTTCCTGTGCATTCTACATTCATTATTCTTAAATTGCATTCCCAATACACCGTATCTTCGAGTAAAAATATTAATAATACAGAAATCAAGAACAAACCTGTATAGTTTATATTTAAAAATACTTCTTGCTCAGTTAAGAAAAAATCCTTCCATCGGTCTCACCCTTGACTACAACTAGTTTCGTAATAAGAACCTTAAAAATAAAACTACTTGTAACCAGAAGAAACATGGTCGAGAGATAAGAAACTTATCGTTAATAGGCTTACGGTACAAATTCCTTATGTTATCTCTATCGATTCGAACCAACTCTACCATTTATACCATTTTGTACTAGCCATTCGTTCAATACACTGTCGGTAACATTGGAGACGAGAACGATAAATAAAAAAAAAAAACATCTAAGAATAAAAAAATTATTTTAACATTTATTGCAATTTATTTTATTTATTAAAACATTCATCGCTAGATATAGTCGGAAGAAGTAATTTTGACACGACCCAACGCGAACTGCAACCCTGCGCGACGTGTCTCTCGCGAACAGGGCGCTCAAGCGAATTTGCTCGCGACTTTTTGCTCTCGCGATACAAACGTGCCCGCGGGATGCTCAACAGCCGCGGTACTTTCTTCCCCTGTGTCTCCTTCGTGTCTTCGTGTACTTTTCTCGCCGCAGAAATGCCCCTGTTGGATGTAGAACAGGGGGCTGAAGGGTGGCGTTGAGGATTCGCTGCATGGGCTGAGCGACGCTCGTCGCAGTCTCATATTTTACGACTGTTTAAAGTGTTCTGCAAGCCATAACTTTGCATTTGCCGGCTCTAACTCACCTTGCCCTCTCCTGACGTCTGCGAACTTCCAGGCAAGCCGCTTCCGGTCCGTGATTTCTTTCGCGGTTCTTTGAACTCGCACGCCTTGGATTTCGAAACACTCGCGGTTGTTTATTTTCTCGTTTAAACTCGCAGCCACCATTTCTTTCGGTCTCTCCTTTCCTTCCTTCCTACTGCTGACTTTCTCGAATGCTTCGAGTCTAAATATCATTTTAGATCATTTTCAAAGCTCCACGTACACTGGCTTAGAGAAGTATTCGCACGATTACCATGGAAAATATTTAGATCCATATTATCTACACGAAACATTTTGAAATTTCATCAGCAATATAATGAGACACGATTGTCGTATTAGTTAAATTCAAAATCAGTCTGGAAGCGTATATTGAAATTACAGGATCAAACGAAATTCAACATCCATCAGTTTCGTATCACTGCCAAATTGCGAATCTACCCCATTACGATATCCGCTGTAAATAATAATCTAAAAACGCACTAATCTCTAACAGTAGCCTTAAAAAATACACGATCAACAACTAAATGTAAAGCAATCGAACATTCGTCAATTTCGGTACCATTGCCCCAACACCCATTAACTCCGCTAAACCCACCAGA
Source organism: Bombus confusus (assembly GCA_014737475.1). NCBI lineage: Eukaryota > Metazoa > Arthropoda > Insecta > Hymenoptera > Apidae > Bombus > Bombus confusus. Next base: position 4,010,114 of record JACXIV010000040.1, on the reverse strand, counting down.
CTAGAAACCATACCAACTGCCAGTCGTATCAGCAAAAATAACAAAGGAGAAAAAACATCGCGTGTTTTCCTTTATTCCCCGAACGTATCAGAAAGAAAAAATGCCTCAAAGGGATTTTCGAAAGCGATCGATATCGCGCGAACGACTTCGTTCATCGCGACGTTCCCAGCACCGTGTGCCGCGTGCCCACGCAGTTTCATCCCCCGTTTTCTCGCCGGACCTTCGTAGCCCGACGACAGATTCGAGGTTCGGTCGTGCAGGAAATAGCCTGGCCTTGACCTTTAACCGTCATCTCACGTTCTGGCTCTTAAGGGAGTCCGGAGGTGGCTGAAACGAGAGGGAACGAAAGGGTGGAAGGACAAGGGGCGAGGATGCAACCCCATTTATCGATTCGAGCACAGCGTAAAGCTGGCTTTTCTCTTCCCGAACTGTCGAGCAGCCGATTTTTAAACGTGTTTCGAAAGGGTGGCAAGGTCGTCGTCGACCATCGTGCCGCACCGGGCAAATACCAACCGCTATGCCCTTCGTCTCGGGATTTAACCCCTCGAGCCGAATGTAATCTAACGCGACGTGAAATATTCATCCCCGTTGAGACGGTAATTTCCAGCCCTTTGGAATTTTAACTTTCACCCCGTGCAGAGGAAAGGCTTGCAGGCAGCAAGATTGCTCGACAGTCAATTGAAACGGATCGTCTCCTTGACCAAGGTTACACACTTTCACTTGCACGTTTCAAAGAGCTGGCAAGGACGAGGCCTTTCGTATTTTTAGGCGGAATATTTACGAAATGCGAATAAGTTTCACGAGCATTTCTATATGCAATGGCTTGGCTTCTGCGTCACGGTATGAATGATCATCGTCCTTCGTATAGTCAATACAAACGTCTTTCAAGTCTAACGTCGATTATCAAACTTCTTCGAAACTACCCCAAAAAATATTTCTGTATTATCTACTATTATTAATTGTTATTGGAAATGGCATATCATCTATACCTGTTTTAATCTTATTTCACTCACAACGCCTACCAACAATTGTATTATTGTATCACCGCACTGATATTGAGTAGTGAAATCACAGCAGCATGATTCCCAGTATCCGAATTAAACTAAAATATTACATTCGATTATACGTATAGCAACTGCCTTGTTTTAGAAGCAAAGGAAATTATTCCTAAAATTGTAGATCGCCAGCGATATCTGGAAACTAACAAAACTTCCTTAACTCTGACAGAAGCATCTGTCCGTGAAAACTTCAATCTACGATACTGGCCACCTCGGGATCTCTTCTCCTCTGTCATCCTTAAACCGTGCTAAAAACTCGAATACGTTGAAACCATTAATCCCCCTGGCGAGCAACAGCGGACGAGTAATCGATAAAACGAGATTCAGTACGAAGAAAGAAATCTGGAATAGCGGTGTACGATAACGAGGGCGGAATTTTCCATATTTTATTCGAACGAACGAGCGTGGGTGGTCGAACAGTGGCCGCTTCATTTGCACGCAGAAACTGCGCCGGTGTGCATCCGTTATGCGCATAACTAAACCGGTCGCGCTTGGTGCCGCGGGTTGGAAGCGCCATACCGGAAGTTTGCCAATTAATCTACAGGCGACTCGTTCAAACGCGGCCGCTGCACGATCACCGATAACATTATTCGCTGGCGATACACGCGCTCGTTTTATCGCGCGTTTATTTACTTTCGGGCAGCGATGCGATCGCCTCGATTGTTGAATCCAATCGACAACCGACCGGTATCGCCCCCGCCCCCTCCCCCTCCTCCCTGCGTGTATTCGTTCGATCTCTCTTGTGAAAAATTGTACGAATTTCCTTTTTCGCCCTTGCTTTATTTTTTTGTCCGTGTTTGGTTTGTTGCCGTTCCTTTTATTTGGTTTCGTTCTGTTTTACGCGACGCGATACGGGCAGAAGGGGGTGGCTTCGCTGGGAATTCGCCTGCGTTTGATGGAAAAGTAATGGAAAAATAAATTTATTAAAAAAGTACATGTTGGATGATTCTGATTGTATTTCAGTGGAGATTGGCGATGTGTTTAAAATGTTATATTATAAAATAATGGAGGATTCTTTTCACAAATGAAACTGGGAATCATGGAAAAGTTTCTAATAACCAGACTGCGAATTTCTATGCATTTATGAATAATTTTATGGAGCAAAAATGCATACAATATAAATATAAATATAAATATATATATAGATAACAATATAAATATGCAGAATATGTAAAATATCCAAAATAAAGTATTTATTGCATGTTTGATAGGTAAGAAAAATTTCTATTTCAATTCCATTCGCAGTTTATCGACAACAAAATTTAAGGAATTAGGAAACCGTCGTGTCTGTTAGTTTTACACTGTATAAATTACATATACATATTGCATTATCATTAAATTTCATTTTAAGCGGAACGAGGAAAAAATATTCATTGCCGAACAATACGTATAATTGCAGAATATTGTGCAATATTATTGATAAAGATGAAATATTATTGGATGCAACGTAATTAAGCCAGTAATATTACATTGTTTAATATTCTGAAAATTTGATAGTACGGTTGACATTATCGTTTCATGCTCAACGTCATTACAGTTGTCACGTGCAATTCCGATACACGCGATGTAAAATAATAATTAGCAAAATATTTCATCTCGTTATAAGGCACGATATTAGAATATTTAACATGCGCGTATATTGGACAATTTATTACGTTGGCCAATAACATTTAACAAATTCATATCAATACTGCTATTGATGCTTAATATCCCCTATAATCTTCACAAACGCTTCAAATTGATAAATTTTGTAGGAATTTTACGGATAATTCATCGTTTAATATCGTTTCATCGATTAATTTTGTCCGAAACATCTACATGTTATGAATGTTAGAGCAAAACCTGGAAAGTTATATTAACCAAGCGTCCCACTTATATCGCGTTTCATTCGAATATTCCTAAAGAAACTTTCTATTCAAATTAAAAATTCTCTAAACACGTCCTAAATCGCAATTCGTACAGATATAGTCAGAGATCTGTGGCGATAGAAACATTGTAAACCGTCGACTTGGGTAACAGCTAGACGGCGGGAAGAATAAACAAAACACACGCGACAAAGACCGAACCCAACGATTAGCGGGCGGTCCACCGACACGTCTTCGACAAGAGGCGATCGAATACGTAACAGTATATTTCCAAGCGTCACAGCGAACAGTCTATAGATTCAATAAACATTGTTGAGTTGAAACCGACTGATTCATTATTGCACCCATAACCACCTCAGATCCATTCTTTAACAATCCTAACTACACCTAACAATCGAAAGACGCTGGCTGTATCGTTCACCCCAATCGGCGCACCTTTCTCCAAAAATTATCTCCGTAATAAAGTCTTAATCGCCATCCAGCCGAAAAATCCTTATCGTACGACGCTTACAACGAACGACTGAAATCAGAACCAGGGGCCCGCGAATCAGCCACGAGGAACAAATCCGGATGATTGTCTCGTGGAAAGAAAGCTTCTTGATGGTAGGACCGAAGACAAAGTCCGCCTGGAAAAGAGCATTCGGGAGGGGTTCAACGATTATCCAGCGGCTGAAAAGGGGAGCTAAAGCCATGAATACTAAAGGCGCGTTATTAATACCATCTGGCAAAGTCACCGCGATATTAGGAGGGCCGCTTATAGCGGCGTTTTAGCGCGGCCGGTTTATTACAGGGATCGTTTCTAGAGAAAAGAAAGCGGACGCGGACTGGGCGAGAGAACGCAGAAGAAGAAGAAGAAGACGGGGCCTAATGGTGGAAACCGGGAACGCGCCTGGCTATCCTGGTAATGGAGCCCACCGGTCGCCATTATAATAATCGTAAATGCGAAACTACGGCAGCGTGTCGCTCCTCCTCTCGAAGAGGAGCCTACGAGTTTCTTTAAGGTAATAAGAACGACGATATTGGCCTTTTGCCTGGTTATCCCCTCTTTCAATTCGTAAGCTGACGAATAAAGCACCTTTGGATATTGTTATTGATATGTATATGTCAGAAGATGATTCGCTATATTTCGTTAGAATATGGGAATTCTCGGCTGTATAACATATATGATTACGGATGAGGATTCAGCTATTGACATGTAAGCTTTATGCTTATGGGAGTAAGTTGGATTCTTCAGTCTCGTCTGATAAAAATGAATGGACGAATGAATGAATGATCGACAGATTTCAATGTAGCTATTGATATGCGAGTTTCATGATAGATGCGCATTGGAAACGTTGGATGAATTAGGATGTAGAGATCTTTGAGTGCGGTAAGATCGTTAAGGGCGAATGGATAAATGATTGCAAAAATTGAGAGCGTGAGTGATTAGGTGTTTGATGGTATACATGGTTAGAAAGTTGGCTAGCGAGACGATGAAAGGCAAGAAATATGCTCCAATTACTTTTCGTCTGATCCGTAGATGCAGATTCTGACGTACTAATTTGTATTAAACTCGTATGTTTCATTTTCAAGATCGCGTCGCGAAATAGTTCCACTGGTTAACATTTGACCATCAAAGGTACGTACGACGAAACGATTGTTTCGATAACGGCAATTTAAAATGTTTCCATAAAGTCGAATTTAAGTTACAGTTATATACATGATAACTAAGATACGATATCGAATGTTCGCGATTATAATTTAACGTCTCGTGAGTCATAAAGAAAATTGTCTAATAATTACCACCGCCATAGCAAGGTTGGAACATTTTTCACTGAATCTCAACCTCTGATCTCGAATTCTCCGGAGCACGATATTTCAATAGAGGAGCGAAGGAAAAGGCAAAGCACCTACTGCAAGAACTGAGAGTCGTTAAGACAAAAACACGTATTACAATGCTTACACGTTAAAGATGCGCCTGGGAACGAGCGAAATGTCAGTTTTTTGACGCTGCAATTGTAAAGGAAGGCTGACTTTAAATAAGCAGTATCTCGACAAAGACAAAAATTTTCGTTCTCCGGGCGAACGCTGATGAGCTGCTCCAACATTGCCGCCTTTTGTCGCATTTTACACTTTTCATTCGCTTTTCAGCGACCTTTTCTTTCGCCCTCGCTCACGTCTTCCGTCAGCTTCTTTCACACACGATGGCGGTGCCTGCGTTTTCAGCGTTACGGAGTTTCTAGACCAATCTAGCAATCTATTGTAGTCTACTTACGTTTCGTTGCACACGTAGCGCTCGGACTTGGCTCACGGTTTACTTCCACGTTCTTCTTCGAACACTGTTTGCGTTCGTTTCTGTCGCGTGTCGCGTGATTTCTTTCAATACTCGTCCAGGTCTCCGGCGTTGACAATCGTCTATCGTTCTACATCGAAATGCTAATGGAACTGTTATGAATTTGACTCCAACCGCGAAGTTAGATTGTTTTCCGAGATTGATGCGTAACTGACGGTATTTAAAGATCGCATATCTATTGATAATCTTGCGGAGATTTTATTGTGTTCACAGTCACGTACAAGATAAAAGGGTAGATTTAAGAATAAACTAAAAAGATATAGTTTGTGTGAACATCGAGTAATTCTAAAGCTTCATAATCGTGAAATATCTTTTTCGATCTTTACCATACGATTGCATCGAAGAGATATGCAGAGAACATATGTTTAATTATTGACTGATTTATTAATTAACTGATCTGCTTGCTTTTAAACAACGTTTAAAAATAATAATCTGAGTTCTTCTTAAAGATCGCTATGATATTTCTATGATATCTAAATTGCACAAATTTTCTTCGCATTTACAATTTTTGTGACGGAGTTCTGTGAAACGTTCGCTATTTTAATACACTTTTTGTGTCTTAACAAAACACCAGATACAACTTCTCCGCATTGTTTCATCGTTCGTCCGTTGATGAGCCAAAAAGTTCACCACTTTGGAAAGAACATTAAAATTGTTGAAGCAATAATAGCAGATTACGACTAATTTGAAACAGACCCACGTATAACTGGCACACGGCCAATTTCATTGCTTCCCTCTACGCTGTTATTCGCTATTCGAAACAAATAAATTTCCAATAGTTATCACTGTTGTTCGTTACAGAGTGCTCGAAGTAATTACTTCGAGCGCCATAGCGAAGAATACAAGCGGCACCAACCGCTCCTCCATAAAGTAAGCCGCAAAAAAATAGGAAGAAAAATTCTTCCACCCTCTGCCTTACTCGGTGGCCGGCCGGAGATAAATGAAAACGTTTAACATAACGTTCTCATTCCAGGTGAAATTCTTCTTGTCGACTTTTATTAGTTCATCCCCCGTCCAGAGCCGACGTGGCATATCTCGACCCGCCTACGCCTATGCCAAGACTATCGAGACGATTCTCTTCCGTCAGCTCGCCTCTAAACTAAGTGATACGCCACCATAAAGCTGCTCTAGCGGGAACACGCAAAATAAACGTGGTCCGGGTCTCGTGACGCAAATTGCACCAGCTTCCCTCGGGAGAAATGATCCATTCAGGATAGAGAATCGATATTGCCGCTCGTCCCGACGCGACGTCGATATTACGACTTAGTAAAAGACGAAGATTCGAAAGCTCGGATTCCGCCCGGTTCGCCGACATCTTTTACGAGTGTTACTGCCGCGAAATCATGGCCAGACCACCTCACTCTCAATCGACACACACGCGCGTTGCAAAGCAGTCACGCAATCTTGCAGAAGTTTCTCTGAATCCGTTGGATCGCCTTTTATTCTCAACTCGATTGGCCGAGCGAATTTTTCGTTTGCTTTATCGTCACGCGAACATGCTTCGGGGAAATGCTTCTCTTGACCTGGATCCGGCCCGAGAAACGTCGAATTTCCCGATGATTGTCGAATAATCGAGGCGCGGATCGATTTGGTGGAAGAAGCTTTCAGTTGGATGCGAATTTTACTTGGGATTTAAATCTTTGGTCGAATGGTTTAAAATAGGACGCGCTGGGATAAAGCGATGAAAAATGTGTGAAATCGTCAAATAGAGCATCGTAATAGAGGAGGAATATATAAATTGCGGATGTTTACGCGAATTCGTACTTTTATCAGCACAATTGAAGGAATAGAATTTGGGCAAAGATCAGTTTGACATTCTAAAATGTAACTTGTATTTATTCTATATTAGTCTGCTACGTTTACGTTTCAAATTCGTTCTCATTTCGGCAAATGAAAAGACTCTGAACGATTCGAGGAATACTTCAACGTGAAATTGAAACGAAAACTCAGAAAGAATCAGGGAACATGTTACAAATGATTCCAAAGATAAAACCACCCATCTGTCCAATTCATTGCTTTCATAGGGAGTAATATCAGAAACGATTGACATTTAAACAAGTTTAGCGGTAGCTGAAACATTTAATGTTAATTACAGCACGCGCAAGAGCTGCGCTTTTAACCTCGAGAGTACACCTTCAACGGAGTGTTCAACTAATTTAACTCGAATAGCGTACTATACCTGGGGGATTAGTACAAATTCGACACTCGAAGCGAGAAGGTCACTTGAATCGCAACACGGGGGAGGCAAACGATCCTAAAAGGCATAAAAAAATATATGAATGTCATCTGTGATTGCTTGTGTAGGTGCGCGTTTATGTTCCATTCTAGCGAATGGCCGGCGAATGGCCGCTCTTATCAGTAAATATAAAAAGACTATGAACAGCAGGTAAATAAAATGCGCGTCACAAAAAGGACCACCCACTTTTATTGGCATATTTACGGTATACAAAAATGCCATAAGAATATAATGAAAAGCAAATAGCTATTTGGTTTCACTCGTGAAAGATATCGCGGCGCGATTAAAAAATGATAAAACGAGGCGAAACAAAGCCCGAGGTTATCCTACTTTTATATTTATCACCTCGCAGGCAAACTGCGTCGACTCGGTTAAAAACTGGTAAAACCGAAAATGTATCACGGCAAACGCTGCGCTACCGCCACGCCTGTTCCTTTTACCAAAAAATCTAATAACTTCATCAAACAACTCGGTAAAACGCAAACACTAGAATTTAGAATAGCGTTTGCAGCGTTAAAAATACAATACCGTTAGAGTAGGTAAACGGTATACAGTGTACAGAATACTACGGTATGAGTAACAACGCTTGAATCGTTGAAAGCACAGCGTTAATTATTTTAATACAGTATCGAGTACCAGAAATACCAGTAACAATACCGCTTGCGATATTAAAAACACGATACCACGACGTACAATATAGAACATATTGCAGTACGCCATTAAATACTAAAATTTCGTATAATAGCTACATACGTATTCCTTTTCATTATACGATACGAATACCAAAACCTTAAACGTGTGAGTGTCAAACGTAGAAGTCTCAAACAATTCTCCATCCCCCGTGTAATAACTCCGTAAAACTACCATATACAGCAACCGAGCGATAAACCAGCCTCCTTGCAAACTCCAGCCGCAATCGTTTTCCTAACTCAAAGAAAATATCCTCGCACCTATTCAAAAGCACGAACGACTGTAACAAAAACGAATCGGAAGAACGTGAAAATAATAAAAGCGAGAAGAAACGAAACTAGGGAAGAATAAAAACACAGGGAATGGAGAACGAGAAGTAACGAGTCCTTCTCTTTAACAAAGGCAGGTCGTCTCCACGCTTGTTTACTACCACCGTCGCCGGCGACCTGGCAAAAGTCGAGCTCGTGGGACAATCGCGATCGATGTACGCCACCCCCGCCATCCCTCGTCATTCTCGTAGCCCGTTGGTATTTTTCTCCGCGTGCCCCGCAGCTGGCTCGTGACCTAATTCGCGGTAGTAGGCGAGCGTGCTTTCTACGTATCACGCGAACGCCACCCCTATATCCCCTTCTCAGCCCTCCCTCGTCGTCGTTGTTAGGGGGTGCGCGCAGCGGCAACTCAACGGGGCGTTTTCATCATCCCTCCGAGCCAGATCCAACCGGAAAGAAACGGCGGAGAAGAACCGTGACGGAGCAACGGAAGAAGCTGCATTACCGGGATAATCCTTTCTGCGAAAGGGTTGAACCCGCTGCTGGCATGGATTAATAACATGCGAAAGGAGAAGATCCTGCTCGTCGATTCAGGTTCGCGTGTTCTTTTCACCATCGCATCGGCAACCTTCGACGGGCCTCTTTCTGAAGGTTTTTCTTTTGACGAATGAAGGTCTTAGGCAGGGATTCTAGGGAGATGCGATCTCGCGTAAAAGAGATGGCGAGTTGATGGGAAAGGAAGGAAATATGATTTTAATTTTCGCAGCTTCGCGCGGCCCTCGTTTGGCAACTCTGATAATTACGGATGAAGTTGGATTTACTCGTTGCATGAATTGTATAATTTTCTAAAATTGTATAATTTTCTAGAAGTGCCTAACTTTCTCGCAGTTCCAAATTCTAGCAACGTCTGTTACAGAGATTCTGCATAAAGTTCTTAAAGAGCGATTAGAATTGCTTAATATGTGTTTCTAGGTTTTGGGAATGTTATTGGGAATATAGTTCTCGGTTGGATTTGTCAGAAATATTTATTATTCTCAATAAAATTCCTAACTTTGCCTAACTTTCTCGCGGTTCCAAATTCTAGCAACGTCTATTACAGAGATTCTGCATAAAGTTCTTAAAGAGCGATTAGAATTGTTTAACACTTGTTTCTAAGTTTTTGGAATGTTATTGGGAATATAGTTCTTGGTTGGATTTGTCAGAAATATTTATTATTCTCAATAAAATTCCTAACTTTGCCTAACTTTCTCGCGGTTCCAAATTCTAGCAACGTCTGTTACAGAGATTCTCCATGAAGTTCTTAAAGAGCGATTAGAATTGCTTAACATTTGTTTCTAGGTTTTGGGAATGTTATTGGGAATATAGTTCTCGGTTGGGTTTGTCAGAAATATTTATTATTCTCAATAAAATTCCTAACTTTGCCTAACTTTCTCGCGGTTCCAAATTCTAGCAACGTCTATTACAGAGATTCTGCATAAAGTTCTTAAAGAGCGATTAGAATTGTTTAACACTTGTTTCTAGGTTTTTGGAATGTTATTGGGAATATAGTTCTTGGTTGGATTTGTCAGAAATATTTATTATTCTCAATAAAATTCCTAACTTTGCCTAACTTCCTCGCAGTTCCAAATTCTAGCAACGTCTGTTACAGAGATTCTCCATGAAGTTCTTAAAGAGCGATTAGAATTGTTTAACATTTGTTTCTAGGTTTTGGGAATGTTATTGGTAATATAGTTCTTGGTTGGATTTGTCAGAAATATTTATTATTCTCAATAAAATTCCTAACTTTGCCTAACTTTCTCGCGGTTCCAAATTCTAGCAACGTCTGTTACAGAGATTCTCCATGAAGTTCTTAAAGAGCGATTAGAATTGTTTAACATTTGTTTCTAGGTTTTGGGAATGTTATTGGGAATATAGTTCTTGGTTGGGTTTGTCAGAAATATTTATTATTCTCAATAAAATTCCTAACTTTGCCTAACTTTCTCGCGGTTCCAAATTCTAGCAACGTCTGTTACAGAGATTCTCCATGAAGTTCTTAAAGAGCGATTAGAATTGCTTAACATTTGTTTCTAGGTTTTGGGAATGTTATTGGGAATATAGTTCTTGGTTGGATTTGTCAGAAATATTTATTACTCTCAATAAAATTCCTAGTAAACGATTTACATTGATAACTCGTTAGTTCCATCTTTTATTACAGGTATAACAGAAATTTTTGTTTCTAGGTTTCGGAAATTCTCTAGTTCTCGTTACGGTTGATTACAATCGGCGCTGAAGGAACCAAGAGTGAAACTGTACCGCAGTATTAATTACAACAATTGCGTGTACGTCATTTGTCTTGAATGCAGCGAGTTTCAAACTCAAACCTCCTCAACTGCAATGCCAAAAAAGAAAGTCAAGTATCTTGAAAGATCTTCGAAAACCCTCGAGGTTATCGAAACAGCTTGAAAACTGCTCTCCTATTGAAATTGCGAGCCGCTCGCTTAAGTCCGAACTGCGATAACGAAAAACAAACAAGACCAGAGCGGAAAGTTTAAAAAATACTTTTCTACCGATTCACCGTGAAACAGTTGGAGAAGAAAGACGATGAAAAATCGAAGAAAATAGTGATACCGTGAAGCGTTAAATTTCGCTAAACCATTCAGTCCGCTCTCTGTTCCTGTTTTCTCCTCCCTCTAGCCCCCTCCTCCCTATCTTCGACTGAAAAAGGGGTATAATCCGACGTCGGTTGCGTGAATCGTCCGCTACAGTGTGCGCGTACAAACGCCGAGTCTCCATCGTAGCTTTCGGGAAGGGAGAAAAGCTGCAGAGATTAAGCTCTTGTTACCGTTGGGCGAGGGTAGCACAGCGAGGGCGGGGGGTGGCAATTCTTTTTCATACTCACGAATGTGCCGTGTCCCGCCAGGCAGAAAGAGTATCGTTTGTTCGCGAACGCTGCGTCCGGAACGGTCGGGGGTTGGGACAACGAGGGGGTGGATAAGCTGAAATGGTCTGGTGCGTCGGCTCTTGCGATAAACAAAGCGACCTGTCGCCAGGCCCGGACTTACACTTGTTTCAGACGGATAAGGAGCGGCGTGATTTTCATTGAAAATTGATCGTTGCTCCGTCTTTTCTTCGGCCTCCTTGTTAATGCGTTATTTAGGCTCTAGGCTGACTTTTGTTGCCACCTTTTGTCGTGAATAATCGAGGAATCTCGCGGAATAGGGGCCCGTGAGATAGGATTGCGAATTGGGAAATCATTCGGTACATGAAGTTTCTGGAATTTCTTCTGTTTTTACTCGCGGAGTGCGACTGTTACCGGCAAAAGAGCGAGATAAGTGAACAAGGAGGGTTATTTTAATGTGTTACAATTTAATTTGGGTTGTATCTGTTTCTTTAATTCACTACAACCAAATATTTATAATATTTATAATATTTATAATATTTATATAAACAAATTATTGCAAATATTAATAGAGCAGTGAGTATTTTACTCGACGTATCATTTGCGTATGCTTGCCGTAGTATTCTGTCTAACGTGCGAGGTTAACGCTTTAGAAATGAACATTGTTGAAAAAATAAGTATTTCGAAACATTTTGAGAACTCTAAAGAAGCGATAGTTACCAAAAAGCAGATATCTGAAAATACGCGCGTGTGTTCGCTTCTTTCATCGCAAATGATTAAGAAACTTGCACAGAATTCGTTCTATTATAGAATTTTGCATCCCCTTTGTCGGAACATCGGCGTGCTTGGCCGATTGCAGAGAGCAGGATTCCTTTATCCAACGATTTAATAATAGAGAACGTGGACTATGGAATCGTTATTCGGGTCGAAAGAAGCACTAGCTCGCCGTCCACACTTCGCCGCCGTTTAAACCTTTCAGCACATTAAACTCTACTTTACTTAACTATCTCACGGTTCGCCGATTCATCCTAATATAATAAAGTTCCGAGGGACTTTAAGCGATGCAACGGCGTCGGTCCCTTCGTCGCCTAACGATTTCCAAGTAATTAGCATCTGGGAAGTTCCCTTTTATTACTTTCCGATCGCACGGTTCATCTGCCGTGCGAGAAATTATTTATTCCGGAGATAAAGGAATGCAGAAGCGTGGAAACGATTAATCGCATCTACAGGCTAACGAAGCTTTGTAACCTGATTTCGATGTTAAAGTATTTCATGCAGATGCAATACAGCAACGGTAGATATTATTTGATATTAGTCATGAAATAGGTAATGAAATTCTGATTAAATTTTTGGGAAAGAGCAGCGAGAATCGAACTGTGAGAGACTGGCATATTTTTGTATAATAATATTCTGCGATAATTTACAAATTTAAATACTTTCAATGTGTTACAATTTTATCATTCGTTGCGTATGTTGATATTTGGAATATCAGCGATCGTGCGCCAATTACGTGCCAATTAAAACGCGCATTTATTGATAGAGGAACGATAAGTAGAACATTTAACTAATAAAATAACACAGTATCAACCATATACCATAATTTTTAACTTGAGCTCCTAACTTCATCTGCGAACTTATTTTTATCGGCGTTTCCCGCATACTTGTTCGTTTAAGTATATGCAGTTCTTTTTTTAGGCTACCGGGGTTTAAAGAATCCTCAAAAATTCTCGAATACTCTTCCAAGTTTCTAGAATACCATCCGATAGTTTTTATCGTTACACGCTACCTCGACCTTTTTAAGCGAAGCAAAATTTAACCAAAAATACGGGAAGAATAAGAAATTACTTAAAATTACCGTTTGAGAACCACCCAGTACGCAGATGGCGGAGTAGATGAATTTTTATCCGTGGTATCGATTCAGACTTAAAATTAAAATTTGATTCTTTGCCTTAAATTAATATCGAGGAATTTTAACGATATTCGTAAAATATACGTATTTCATATTCATGATAGGAATATTGCGTCGGTCACGTTGAACTACAGGTGGGGAAATTTTGTAATGAAATATTGTTAAGTGTATGCTCGACGTCTTAACAATCGTTGCATGAAAATGACGTAAATAATTGAGAAGCTTTGAGTCACGGACTAATGATCGTTATTACACCGGTTCGCGATAATTAATTCATTAATTAAATGGGTTTGCTACGCGGGAACGAGTCCGTTTGATGTGGCTACGGAAACGGCAATTCCTGGATTAAATCTGGCCGAAGGAGGCTCGACGAATTTTGGTTTGCCTGCTGCCAATTATAGCTTGTTTGAAATATAGGGTAATCTGTCTCTGCTCATGTTTAAATATAAATTCGTGTAATCTGTATACCATATATAAATGAAACCTGCCTGACTGGAGATATAAATCTCCGATAATAAATAATAGTATATTAACAATAAATTACCGACAGGGTCAAAGTTCCATGTCAAGAGATTGAAAAAAATTATTTCACGAATTTGATGTAATTTAAACAAAATTGAAAAGAGAACTAAACTGGCCTGTATGAGACCATTGTGTGACTTCGTGACTTGACAAATCATTTATAAATTGCGGAATCAGAGAAAAACGAATTTAGTGCAAAAAAGTAGTAACACAAATGCCAAAATTATGCGGAAAAATAGAATAAATATATATCACAAAAACAGGCATAGAACAGAAAGAAGGAAACAAGAAAAATTCTATTATTCATCAGAATTTACAAATACTTCTTAGCACAAGGTTACAAACCAAGCGATAATATCGAAGATTCTAATAAATTCCCAAGGATTTCCCAGCTTTAGGTAATTTCGGTGTTAAAGAATTTGAAAAATACCGAGAAACGAACAAAGCGTTCTATTTTTCTCAACGAATTTCATAACAAGCAGGATTTATGGAAGGTGTACGTTGAAGAACTGAAAGACTCGTGGAACGCGGTGTCCCGAATTTCAGAAATGATGACGCTCGAGAAACCACAAGGTTGAACAACATGCCCGTAGCAAAATCACGAATCTTCGCTGATCCACAGAACACGACGCTCCACTTTTCCTCAACAAAGAGAACATTCCGTACGAAACAATCCCTGCTATCCTAAAGAACACAGGCTGCTCTCTGATCAGCGTACTCGGCAAAGAACGCTGTTGTTGTTAGATGCGTATACGTTTTGAAAAGAAACCCCATAAATGAAGGTATCTCGTTAAGGGTGATATTTGTTTCCTGTGCCCTCTGCGATTCAGTTTCTATGCATTCTGTTTAACCAAATGGAAGAAAGTTATATTATTTCGTATGATAATAGCCTCGATCCAATGATATTTATGTAATCTGTTACATTACCGCATATTACTACATTTGTTCACATACTGCATTCAGTTCATATAACCGAGTTAGAGTTAGCAGAAAATTATATTACTCTGTGTAATGATAATTTTGATCGAGTTTTAGTCTAATATATCAGCGTATCAGACAAAGGAAAAGAAAAACCATCACTAAAAACGTAATCGTAACTTACAGAAAACGACATGACGTAGTCTACACGTCTACATATATCTGATACCTCGCTTTGCAATAAAAATTGTTTCAAAGAAGGTCTGGAAATTGAAGAAATTAAAGAATTTACACGAAACTTTTTCTCTGGTCTCATAATCTAGTAAGAAAATGTAAAACGTAGAACGTATTTTCTGATCCAAATAAATCCCAGCACTCCGCAGAGGACGAGTTACTCATGATTCCCTGTTCTCCAGCTCGTTTTCTCCTTCTTTTAATCGCCTGATTTATTCACCGCGGTGAAGGGACAATTAAGCATTGCCGTATGCGTGATTTAACAGGTGGCCCCGCAATAATTTACTCGGGAATTGGGTTACGTAAATGGCCGGGATAATTAAATGTGACAGGAGGGAAAAGGGTTGAAGTCGAAGGGGTCGCGAGCACGGCGACATTTTATGATCTGACGTGTGTCATGTTTCCAGGGGAACGATTCGCACCAATTTGAATAAAATTGCCGTTCGTTCCGAATGAGTATCGAACAATGGTCGACGGTTTTGACGTCATTCGCGGATTAAAATAACGAGTCGATTCTAGTTGAGCCGCGGAAGGATAGACGATGGAATTGCAGCAGGATTCTGACTAAAGCGTTGTTACGAATTAATCGCGCTTCATGCGAGATTAATTTAAAATTCAGCGAAAAAGCATCTGAAAATGAAACATCGTTTCGTTGTCGTTAACATTTTTATCCTCGTGACCTTTATCCTATTTTCTCTGTTATCTTTTTACGATATTATCATGCCAATATTTACTACGAAGTTTCGCTACGAACGATTCAGAAGTTAAACTGACCCACTTCTGGTAAAGTTCTTAATTTTAGTTCTACGATATGGATGTGATTTGTACTTTATCATCCATAAACTGAATAATTACGATTGATAGAGTGGATCAATTATTTGGCTTTTATTTTTATTTATTTATTTAATATCATATTTTCATCCTAAATTTTATGAAGATATATAACATGACGTTAAATAATAAACATGACAAATACATATGAGCTACGCAAGAAACTACCAGAACGACATGATACCTCGCTATTATCTTAAAACTGACACAAATTCCAGAGCGGACGTTCTACAAAAACCACCAGCATCGAAGAGCAGCCAAAACCAAAGAGAATGGAAATCGCTTTAGCGAAATTGAAACTTCATTTCGAGTTTCATTCACGCGTACGAAAAACTGTTTGACCAGAATTTCAGACAAACGAACGAAATTTATACGTCCACGTTTATTTCCTATCTGCTAAAAGAAGCACGCGTCGCCGATATCGTGTACCATTGAACGAAAGGTGGATCCGAATTCGAATGGCGAAAGCAAAAAAAAAAGTAGTTTCCAATCTGCAATTCGGAGAAGGGAAAAAGGCCACAAAGCGATTTCTGCGAAGCGTCGATGTCGAACGAGTGAAATTAATTTTGGGGGCACAGTAAATTGTTCGTGCTCGCGGCTGCACCCGCTCGTAGCCTCGGGATTAATTGCCGCCACGGGGACTATGGAACGCGCTAATCTGCCGTTATGAAATATCTCGTTAGTATGTACGCGTGTACAACGACCAACATACGATCATGTCCCACTCGCTAGGCTCGATGATATGATCTTTGCCCAATAGACTCTTTCTGGCGATTTGTAATCTGAAAAATCTCTTTTGTTCTTGGTGATCATCATTCACCGATATAAGAGGAGCATATCTTACGTGGAATTTAAATTGGAAGATCTTTCTGGCTGCTCTTATTTTGTAATTTTTAATCTTTCTGTTTTCTCCCTCTTTTTCTTTTTTCTTTTTAATTTTTGTGGGAACAGGCTGTGAAGCTTCTTTCTGAAACAGAAGTAGGTTGTAATATAAAAAATTAGGACATGTCACACAAGATTATCCCACTTTCGAAGACAATAGAGGTACTTTGTCGTGTAACACAGACGTTAAAATAATTTTTAAATTTAAAAATAATTTTATCAGCTCCGACTAGATTCTATATATTCGTGAGAAACGTGACAATTCATCGAAGTTATGACTCTCCGATTTTAAGCTCCATTCATTGGTAACCAAATCAAAAATAAATTGTCACAGGAACGTCGATTCCACGGAATTAACGGACAAGAATTGTTTTAACCTAGATTTTTAAATAAAGAAAGAGAAAATAACTTTGCACCTCATTAATGCTTCAAGCCACCGGAAACAATACAATTATAATTCAATCTAACACACGTTTGGAAACATTTGCATAATATAAAATCTCTCGACTGTTTAAGAATGGTATTTTCATATCTCTTTTATCAAATATCAGATTTTATTCGCTAGCGATAAACGTGACAAACTATTCATCAAAGATGTGACACCTTAACAACGTAAACTCGGTTGGCCAGGCTGCCCTTTGCGAGAACAAGCTTCAATTTCACCGACACGGAAAAGCGAATTATTTTGCAACAACGGACGGATCTACATTTCAGCTCGTCGACGTCCTGGAAATCCCAGCTGGATACGCTGCACTGTTCCTGGGTGCCTCGGAACGTGGACCTGACACGCGCTTTGACCTCGATTATCATGCGTATAATACAAAAAGGGAGCGTAAATCGCGATCGGACAGGAAATTATTATCGATTGTTAGCCGAAGCGATTTTATCAAATTTTAAGCGACGGAAACGAATTAACCTGTCAATCACGTTTCCAATTTCTTGAAGACAATACAGTTGGACCTCGATAACTCTAACTTCTAAGGTTACATCGATTACGTATCCGGACGAATTGACGTTCTGACGTGCTCGATACGTCAGTGCAATCAAATCTGAATGTAGATTTTTGCGAATGTATGCGTTGCAGTCGTCAGACTTTTCGTCCTGTTTCGTTCGTCGGAATACGTATCTACCATAACGATGATCAAACTCGGACGAAACAAGTGGCAGACAGAAGAAAGTTCGTCAAATGAGAAGTACGAGAAGACACGATAATTTTCCAAAATGGATTTATTTTAAGTAAGAGCAAAGAATAAATATAATATATCCAACAAAATACACAATTGTTATGAAAATGGCAGAGAGCGCGTCGATCTTTAACTATCTTATCCGCCACTATAAATGCGTAATAATTCGCAGTGCAACGATCATCTATAAACCGACAATATCAGCTACGAATTAACCTAATTTACAAGATTCAGAATATAACAGATGCAAATCACAAACTGCTAAATCTATTTCCTTCAAACCACGATGCAACGAAGATCTATTCCCTCAAAGGGAAGAATATTAAAAAAAAATATATATATATATATATATATATATACAATGGAGAATCGCACTATAGATGCGTAATAATTCGCAGAGCAACGATCATCTCTAAACCGACAATATCAGCTACGAATTAACCTAATTTACAAGATTCAAAATATAACAGATGCAAATCACAAACTGCTAAATCTATTTCCTTCAAACCACGATGCAACGAAGATCTATTCCCTCAAAGGGAAGAATGTTTAAAAAGAATATATATATATATATATAGGATGGAGAATCGCACTATAAATTCATAGTAATTCGCAGAGCAACGATCATCTCTAAACCGACAATATCAGCTACGAATTAATCTAATTTACAAGATTCAAAATAAAACAGATGCAAATCACAAACTGCTAAATCTATTTCCTTCAAACCACGATGCAACGAAGATGTATTCCCTCAAAGGGAAGAATGTTAAAAAAAAAAAATATGCGCTGGAGTATCGGGGAGAAACAGCGAGCAGGATGGAAAGTTAGCGGGAACTTGGCGAGTACGTTTATTTTCCATCTAGTGACCGGACCCGCATAATCGTCCAAAGGGAGGAGGGGCACATCGACGAACGCCAATACGATCGCTTTCGAATGTGCACTCTTCGCCGTGACCGGGATGAGTTTCGAAACTCTGGACGCTTATCGTAGAGGATTCCCGGTGGATCCTAAACTGCAGAGGGAAACAAGGGGTCAGGAAATCGAGCAGCGAGGGATGGGTGCTGGTTGCGGAAGCATGCGGCTCGAGAGGCAGCTTATATCTGCCTGCTGGGATCGTGTGCCAGGATGCTGGACGCGTGGTTGTGTTTCGCCTGTGTGCACGCCAATTTCGCCTGGTCACGGTGAACCGTTTGGTAAAGGAGATAAGGAGCTTTCGATTATTTGATCTCGGGCTCTGGGTTTTCAGTTTAGATGAGTTGGCCTCAACTGGGTAATGAAACAAGCGTGAAACGTCGAAGGGGAGAAGCGAACGACTGTGAACCGGAGGAAAGAAGGTGGCATAATATGGAAATAGTGTTTGGTTTGGAGGGTTGAAAAGGTGGAGAGGCATGGGATGATCGGAACGATGGAGACTGTTTGGACAGCAGAAATAGCTTCGGAATTTATCTGGATCATGTCACGCGTGCACGGGATTTTACACTCTCTTCGGTCTAATTTTTTTGAAATATATTATTGAGAAGTTTGAAGGAATACAATACTTCTTTTACGTTCAGAGATACTAAAGATAAGAGCGCTTAGTATTAATGTATTATTTTGATGTGTAAAGATATTTCAAAAGAGGACAGACAACGCGTCGAAGTAGTTAGTCTCTTTGACTCATCGCAGCCATAAGAATTTTCAAATTCGCTTACTTGCTTCGGGGATGTTCAATTGCAACAAATTCAGATAACGCTGGAGCAATTAATTAGATGTTAATATAATAAAAAGAAATATTAAGTCAGTGGAAGATAGTTTTACTACAATCTACTGTTCCTCGTTACACTTTCCTAGTTTACGAACCTATATAACTAACTTTGATACGTCGATGTACATGCACACGAGCTTTCAAAAGGAATTACGATCATTCGAGGTAGCATTGGTACGTAACGAGAATGAAACCCAATTTCTCACTCTAATTCTCAGAATTTATGCAACTATATGCTATCTTAATGGAACAAAACCCATTGTATGTCTCTCTTATGTAAAGCTCGTATCTCCAACTACAGTTAATATTTTGTTTCAATGTCATGAAGCTTACTTAACTCTCATCTATTCTTTATGTCAACGAAATACGTTACTATAACCGTAAAAATTCTTATTCGTGAACAATACAAACAATCTTATGCCCAAATATATAAAGATTCACTTTCTTAATATTTATTTCTATTTTCAATGGAAGAATTTTTTACTATGTTAATTTTTTATTATGTTAATTTAACCTTGTCGCGTTCTTCGCTTTTTCGACTCAACTGTATCTTTCTATTAGTGAAAAATTTTTTAAGTTTGGAAATAAAATTGTTATCAACGTCCTAAATGCACAAGTACAACAGATGTATTAAATGCACTTAAGTTTGAAAATGAGGTTCTTGTTGATATAAAAATATCGTTTCATTTGTTAAAACGAGATTAAGATCGAAACACAAGAATCGGAGAAACGCGACAGAATTAACAGCAAAGAAAAATGAGGGAAGAATGAGAAGTAATGCAGTGAAACTCACTAACAATAAGTTTTACTAAACTAAATTTCCTTCAAATTTATTAAAATTTATTGCTCAATACACTCCAAAGTTTCCAGTTTGAAACTTCTCTAAATTACTAGTAACCTGATACTACGACACTTTGTTGAAAATGCCACGCTCCTTCGCCAACAGTACAAAGCCGATTTTTTGCTTTTTCCTCGTAATCCGCCGAGTAAATTTAACGTAATAGAAACTCCCTTTTCGACGAAACTCACGGAAACTGGATATGGGTCAACCGAAAAGCGACCATGCATTATCACGAACGGTGCTTCTCGCAAGGTCGCGCTTTTCCCCAGAATAATTGCATGGCCGAAATTCGCAGTACACGTGTTCTACACCGTTGATCGATCAAGTTCGCTGAGAGGAAATTTCGAGATTAACCTGGACCCGTCTGAGCGAACGATTTACACGCGGTCAGGTATTGAATATACGACGACCGTGATAAGAAGTTTATTCGCAAGCGATTAATATTCAACGGACGTCTTAGTAGTTTGCAAGCCATCGATAGTGCAAATAATTTATTCCTCCTTTGAGGTAATTTTCCTGTTTAGAAAAACGTTGAGCTACATATTAGTTCATCGGAGTTTGACTCGTTTTTCATTGTTAGCCCCATTTGGGGATTTAGATATTTAACAAATTTATAAACGAAGCATCGTAGTCTAATGGTATTCTCTTTTGCAATAATTTTAATTTCAATTTTCTACGCTCATAGAGTTCTTCGTAATAGCGTTCTTTGTAATAATTTTAATCCCATAGAACATATAAATTTCCGTACTTCATTTTAATTTTGTTTCGATAGAATAGTCGTGTATATATTGGATTTATTGCAAGATGAAATTGAATAAAAATTCGCTTTTTAATGATATCCCAATGCATTTGCTTTTTTGGGGGAGCGAGGCGAGTGGAATTTTTAATTTAATTTTTATATCTTCTATCAGTTGACTTAAAAAGCGCCTTAATGGCCTTGGGAACTTGAAAAGAGAGAATATTGATAAAAAAAGCTCCTCTAAATGTAAAAGGAATTTCGATCGGTCCATTAATTGCAGAATAATTTAAGGTC
Source organism: Bombus confusus (assembly GCA_014737475.1). Lineage (NCBI taxonomy): Eukaryota > Metazoa > Arthropoda > Insecta > Hymenoptera > Apidae > Bombus > Bombus confusus. Next base: position 3,988,688 of record JACXIV010000040.1, on the reverse strand, counting down.
ATCACGGAGCGTGGTTCGCTTTGTAGTGTACAAAAGTGGCTGGCTATGATCGTCTTTAACCACTTATCCTGCGTCTCTTCTAATATATATATATTTTTTCGAATCAGCTTTTCAGTGGTTAAATACTATAACTGTCTAGATTAAAATAACGAATAGGACAGTTTAAAATATGAAACGTATTATTCATATTTACTAATCTTTAATTTTATTGCCGTCAATTTATTCGGACAGTTTATAGCGTCGCGTTGCATTATTAAGAATCATTAAGTTCTGCTGTATATTTGAGGGAGAATTATCAACTATGCACGTCTGCCGAATAATTAAATATGGAATTTAGATAAATACTGCTTCTAGTTGCATATTAAATTCAGCAAGATAGAATCGGAAAGCAGTATCCGCAAATAGTCGATAGAGACAGTATTACGTTATTATACAAACCAGTATTTCGTATATCGATGAAAAGTAGATGAAAAATGTTAAAATTTTATGCGTACATTCGTCGAATAATATCATAGATCCGTTATCGCTTATATTGATTTTTTATGAGCTTCTAATAACGGACAATCGAATACCTTAAAACTACTTAAAAAAAATGCATAGTTTAGATGTGAAAAGTTAAAAGCTAAAGGTGAAGATACCTGATATTGAAAGGTCAGCAAAATAAACAGTATCATACATTATTCAATGGAATGTTAGTTCTATGTATACGTACTGTGCTATACTCTACCAAACGATCCATGCTTCGATTTCACTCAGAAATTATGCTAAAAATTGAACTTGATCGTGAATGCAACTGCTATTTATCACACTAGACAAAAGTTGAACAAAAGAATGGTTCAAGAAATTCCCGCTTAAATTACTTCACACTCGCGTTGCAACGTAACACGTGTGATATTCTAAACCGACAAGCTTTTTCCATCGCGGTAACCAACAGTCTAGCAAATCACAAGCAACGGGCTGCTTAGCATACAATCAACAATCAACAGCATACAAGGAACACCGTGAATTTTCACGCACGTTAACCGCACCGTTCCTAGTCGTTCCGTTATTCACGCGAATAGCTCGCGAGCGGCACGCACGCCGACCAACGTTAATCGTATGCATATGAACGGAGCGTGTTTCAATTAAATGCGCGTTCCATCGACGACGTTCTCCCGGCGTATTCGTGAACATGCACACCGATGTCACGCAAGTGTCGTGCGTCGCTGCGACATGCGTTGCTTACAACGAACACTACTCGAGCTACCGTAAACCAGGCGATATTTTCGGAACTCTTCGAAGATCTCGTTGCATCTTGGAAGTTCGATGCGTCGATACTTTTCAATGAGGATCAGATTAAAATGATTTTGGCGATCGATTTAAGCCTTTATTTGTTTCATTTCAAGTGTTAGATAATGAGGAAGAATATAAAGCGTATCTTAGTCTGTGTTAGGTTATCTTTGAATAATAACATTTTCCAGTGAAGGAAATTCTTGAAGGTCCTTTGTAATTTGAAAAGAGATTTATCATGAAACTATAATTACTATGAATATATGAATGAAAGGTAGTACGATGGCCTGAAAGTATTGTATTAAGATCTATTTATTCCTGACTAGAAATGTACGAATGTTTGACTTACAGCTTAGAAAGTCTCAAGTTGTATCGTTTACCAAAAGAGTTGAATGTCTTTGTAAATTCGTAAATTGTTACCTAAAACAGAAAAGCGCGCTTGTTACAAACGTTGAAAATAGAAGATAATTGGTAGATTTAAAAAGTAGTACATAGAGAATAACGATTAGATTGCTTTTACAAATATCTACTAAAAGTACGCAAATGTTTCTGACAAAATTGATCTTCACTTTCATTTGCGTACAAAACTGATCAATTATATTTTCTGAGGATTTCTCAATTTTAATATTTTAATATCAGATGCCATGATTATAATGTTCAATCCGTACTATAGATTCTTACTATATATACTTCCTAGTAATTCCTTCCTATATGTATATGTTTCTATCCTATATGTTCATCGTACTCTAGTACAGCTCGGTAATTATACAGGATGCGTCCGAGAATAACATGTACGAGATAGTATGAGGCAATCCCTCGTGGAAAACGTAAGAAGATCTAGAGCAAACTTTCTTCATATAATTCTTAGTTTCCAAGAAAATCAACTTTAAAAACTTGTCAAAACTTGACTAATTACCGACTGGATATGAGAAAACAATCGATAGAAGGTTATCCTAAATGTAAAAAGAAATAGGAAATGTGAAAAAAGATTTTTCCGTTTGAAGTTTCATTTTTAAGAAAATAGAGTTTGAGCACGTTTAGTAAAAAAATTGTCAAATACACGTATATAAGAAAAATTTCAAATTTATAGACAAAGCTTCTTACGAATAAACTTTATTCTCCATTTTCGATTATTTACTCTTGTTCAATCCAGAATTAGCTCGAGCAAATAAAAAAGATTTTATCCTACATTTATCCACATTTTTCTTTGTAAAGAATCGCTTTACGCTCGTGTAAAAGAAAAAATCGCTAAGTGTACCGTTTGTACATGTTAATCCGCCTCGCTTTATACGTAGCATTACTTCGCATTACTTGCTTTCTCTCTATGTTTCAATTATGTTGTACATTTACCTATTTATATGTCAAATATTCATGACAGTATATTAAGAACCAATAAATAAAAGACAAACAAATTTTAACGATTCCTATCAACTTTTCAAGCTTCAACAATTTGAATAGATTCAAAACTTGACATCTGGAAGTTCCAAAAAACATATCAATAATAATTTCACTCGAATTTATCTAGAAGGAAATAAGCACACAAGCAGACGAATTTTTCGTAACATGATAGTATCGGCTAATTCAACGGAGTATCAAACAATGCCCTTCTCAATCTTCATCACATCGTGGTTTACCGACAAAGCCGCTAAATCAGAAACCAAGTCCACTCTACGCTGGTCGATCGATCAAACGAGTAGAAAGCAACGTTCTCCCGTTGAGCAACGAAACTTCGCCTATCAGCAAAGGCAGGTAAACTTGGAGCTAAAGCACGACAAGTGGACGGCCCACTTTCGCTACGTTTCGTTTCGACGTTCTCTAATTAACGCGCGAGCCTAATTATAGAATTACAGACGGCGACGGTTCGACGTCGTCTGCCAACAGACGGAAACCGAGAATCAACCTGATTCAGCGAACGACGGGAATCACCTTGAGAAGGGTGGACAAAGGCGTTCGAGGGTGACAATATCGCAGCCTTGACCCAAAACTATCCACGTTTCTCCCTAGTTCGACTCGGCTTAACGATTATTCCGTGCGGAAACTTTGTCGCCAAAAACAGCGAGAATCTCTGTCTTCGATCAACCGAGAATCCACCGTTGTTAACTGCTTCCGCCTCTATTACCAATTACGTTTTATGACTCCGGAATTTGGCCGTCTTCCGTGCTACGCTATCTCACTGAGAACACTGTTTACCGTCGAACCACGTTCTAAGTTATTGGCAGAGCTCAGAGTTTGCAGTTTAAGCTGGCGACAGTTTGGTGGGATACGATTATATTATGGGTGTTTATATACGACAAGTGTAAACATATAAAATTGTACAAGGATATGCAGGAATGGAAATATTTGTAAAATACCAAAGGTAGAATACGCAGTGACACATTTGGAAAATACATTAGAAAAATGCATTGAAAATATTAAAAAGTACTTGTAACGTCGTGTCATCAGGTTCCTCTGCTTCATTCATTGTATGTATAGACTTAATTAGTACGGTTTCTAAACGGTGGAACTATACGCTAGAATCCGAGAATTTGGGATCGCTAAATCTACCATAGACACGAAGAATGTAAACAAAGGAGTTAATTCAGACTGCGGTTACCGTGGAAAATTTTGCCACGAAACTCTATCGAAACAAAGAAAATTATTGTTCATACTTCTAGTATGAATTTCGATTTAATGAGAAAATTAGCCGAAGATCCGCTATACCCATAACTCAGAAGTATAGTACTTGTACTATGCCTAGCCTCCAGCAATGAGCACATAAAGATGTATCATACACCAGCTGCTCTTCATCAGCAATCTTTACGAGGTCATTCAAAAATATTTATTACAATATTTCGTATGTATCAGTGGGATCAACCTCGACCTTCGCATGGTTAAAGAACAACCCTTGCGTCTCGTTCTCCATCACTACGATCTAAATCTCCGTACAAAACGAAACTGCCAACGCTCTAGCGGAGTACATGCAACCGCTTTCGCCAGGCTTTATCAAATGTCAAAGTTCAGTACACCAGTTCAGCTGATCAATATTGCTGGGTGTTCATTCGGCTGCCATTGGCGCACTTTGAAACGCGATTGTCTTTCACAGTGAGAACAGACGAGCGGACGGTCGCCGTTTGACCTTCGACAGGCATCTTCCGCGGGATTTCAGCCGTAAGGATTCCTCGCCACGCCCAGGCACGCGTAGGCCGAACCCTGAGCACCGTTGAAAGGGTAAAGGGCGCGTGCAGCCTGGAATTCCAGCGACCACAGGCAGGAAATCAATTACGGGCCTTTAAATCCCACGACGACCGGCTTCCTATCGATCTTCGCCTCCCACGGAAGTATCCGCGACTGCCTTGCATCTGCTTATGGAAATCTCCCTATCGAAAGATTATCGGCCACAGTATCAATCGGCCACCCCTAATTTCTTATTTCGGTTTAATAAATGCAGCTTTGGTGTTATGGCTTCCGAATGATCCACGACGAATTAAGTAAGTCGATGTAATCTAAAGATCACATCAACGTACAATAATGGGATTCTTGGATCACGTCGACTTATTTAATCGAAACAAAATTCAAAGCTATGTACGAAAGCGTTATATGACACTTCTTCTAATTTATCGAATCTATTAATAAAAGCAATCTCGTCCCACAAAACAGAATTTCCAAAAATCTCGTATACCAAGTAATTTTCCTAATTCATTGACACACGATACATCATGCATCATCGGCTTACAGTAGGCCGCGCGTCCGTTAAGCAGTTGGTCGTGGAGCGTGACCCGCCGGAATCGTCGACGAAGCGAGCCCGGCCACAAAGCCGTGGACCGCGAAAGGGTCAACGCATTCCATCCCGCGGAAGCGTATCGTTTCAAAGAAACCGCGCGCGGCGAACGAGCGAGCGAGCCAGCGAACTAGGAGAAACAAGTAGACGGACACGAGGCAACGTAACGGCCCCGATCTTGGCTGGCTGGCAAGGACGAGGTCGCGAGCGCGGCCTAATCGTGTTCGTGCTCGTAGATGTACTCTCTCGTAGTTGGCACAGAGATCTGCAAAAGGGGGTTGTATGCAGCTGCAGAGTGCAGGCGCACCCCCGGGCCGCTCGCGTTATATAGATAATACACGGACGCGCGAGGCGTCGCACGGCAAAGAGGGAGAGACGAGGCAGAGCGGAACGGAGCGCGGAGGAACGAAGCGGAGAGAGACACGAGAGGGAAGAAAGGGAAGAGCGAGCGTGGAAAATACATACGGAGAGCGCGAGAGAGCCGACAGAGCGACCGAGAGGAAAATAGAAAAGAGTGGGTGGTTACTGGTGCCGGGTCGCGAAACGGGCCGCACGGAGGGGCGGGGAGGGTAGCGAGGATTCGCTTCCGTGTCCCAGTAGCACTAATGACCGCCATCCTCCCCTCCTTCCGTTTATCGCTCCCCACTACCGCGCCCTTGCACTCTCTCCCCACCATGGTGCGCTCCCCACTTCTTCTCAGCGCCACCGTTGTTTCTCCGCCATCTCCCCTCCACCCGCGTCACGTACATCCAGGATGACTCGAGTTACGTCATAGCGCCTAGAGCGTGCGCCTCCCCCCCAAACCCCTCCGTGCGTCGCTCCACACTGCTCTAGCTAGTTCGCGCTCTCCCTCCCCCTCGAATGGATCTCTCTCCCACCACCGAACCGTCATACTCCCCGACCGTCACGATCAACCCCTCCACCTTATCCGCGTTGAGAATCCAGCAGCGCGGAGCGTATACACACGCTACGAGTACGCTATATATCTTTCCACTATAGCGGCCAGCACTTGGCAAGACCGTGGGGGACCCGGCAGTCTCCTCTGGTACACCGAGCTGTGTGTTACCGTTCCTCGCTTGTTGTATCACGTTCTCGCCGTAATCAGCGTCGACGCGCGTCCGATCTGACAGACCTGTAGTCGCGGCGGCACGTCGTCGTCTACATACGCGCGCACCCTGTATACATATATATATATACACACACACACAAAACTTACGTATACGTGTAATATATACGTAGAAGCAGAGAAAGAGTGGGAGAGATTACACAGGTGACCCAGCAACGTACACGCACACGCGAACGTATACGAAGTCCGTGCACACACCATCCGCCGGCACACGCACCTTTGCGCGCACACGGACCACCGGCCAACAGAAGATCGTAAAGGAAGGATATAAGGAGGAAAAATCCGACGCGGGTGTTCGAGCAGTGCGAAGACCAAGGGAATCGCTTGTCACGTTTAATCGGACACGCGCGATCGCGGCTCTTAAGTGAAACAGGATACGGGACGCACGGGAGAGATACACGGTGTGGCCAGGTGCAAACGGTCCTTCCGGTTAGTCGTCCGTACCTCGGCCTCCATCATCGAGGAGTAACACGTGCAGGTGTGTATCCGAACGCGCGCACGTGTACGATATACGCTCGTCACGCTACATACCCGTGCATACGTACGTATCACGCTGTACGTGCGTGCGTGTGTCTGTGTGCTTGACTGATTTAGGCGATCGGAGCAGGGGAAGAATCTAGCACGACACACACAGGTAGGCATAGGCGAGTTCCTTGCAACGTGAGATTTCTCTGCTGAGAAATCAAAGGAACCGAGTTTCAAATCGAAGTTTCAGTCGGTTAGGCCCGAATATTTTCGATTTGTGCACGATCACGTATAATGTATCGCGTCGTGGAAGTTGCAAAGTGTTTGTTGTTCCTTCAACGTCGGTTTCCAATTGGTGAGCCAATTTTACGGTGGTGTCCTGCTGTCTTTTTGCAAAGCTCGCGCGTTTGAGGATAACCAACCGTGGCGAGTGAGTGCGCCTCTTTAAAGACGCGAGTTGCACGCTTCTCCCGCGAGTACACGCTGAAAGAGATCGTTGCGTAAGCGTTGGGGGTGAACTCGTTGTGAAACCGGAAGCGGTTGTTCGAGGCCGCTTCGAGCTCAAGAACCAGGGATTGTTCGAGGAAAACCTAGTGGAACAGTAATTAGAGTGGATAAACGACGAATCGAGTTTGATTACACATGGTGAATCTCATGGTTCCGTTGTTCTCTTGTTTTGGATGCATTGTCATGGATCAGAACGAAGATATAGTAGTTTCCTCTTTTTCATATTTTGGCTGATTTATTCCATATAAGCCACAGATTATTTGGTTCCCATGTTTTTCATTTATCGTCGTTAGACGATCACGTGAAATTTGTCTAATCAGAAGTTGGAAAGAGCATGTTCTAAATACTATCAAACTGCAAAATACAAATTGGTAACTCGCATATTTTCAGTAAAGCGATTTGTATATAGTAACACAGATATATTACGTCGTTGAAGGTTGAACCATACATATGATACATACATATGGCTCACATGATGTTTGAATATTTTTCCGTGCACACGTGGCAATTGGAATGTTTTTTTAAATTTAATTCGCAATAAAATCGTACAGTTTTCGTATTGTCAAAATGGAAATTAGTGTATCATTTAATAGGAATCGAAGTAGGGGTTTCCTTCGATTCCAAGTTGTCCATACTTGTTCGTCGAACACGTTCGCTGCTGTTCAAATTCTACTCGAATTCTTCGTATTCTCGTTTCATCAGAAATGTTTTCATCTTAGATAACAATGTCTTTTGCAACACACTTTTCATCGCTTTGCCTACTTCCCTGTGTTATTTCACGATAATACACAAAAACCAAAAAGCAGTAGTTGTGTCGTTATAATCAATGAAATAATTGAAACAACGCTCCATATGCGCCAGTAGCATGTGTTGAAAAATATAAATATGTTGAAAAATTCCACTGCCTGAAGATTCAAGTAAGTACTTAATGAAAACCTGTTCGTATAAGATATTAGGGAGATCTGTCTGTCGAGAACGATTATTTATCTACGAAACCATTCGGCGTTAGAGGGCAATAAAAGCAAGGGGGATTTTCCATCCTCGTACGCGTCTCGCCCTTTCGCATTAAACGGTTCGTAAATATTGACTTACAGTCGAGTAGGCGTGAAGATCGGTTGGTTCGTCATTTGTGCTCCACGAGTGGCTTCGTTGACAGCTGTAATTTGTATCGTCTGCAGTTTACATTGTTCGCGAGTAAACCGTTTCTCGCTGCCAGCATAACCGTACAGCCTTAAATCAATGTATGCCACGTAACGTTATTGATAAAAGGGGTACGTACGTATGTATCACGTTGCACGACAGTTATATATGCACGATGCCGTGTTTTCCTCTTTTTCGTACATATATCTGCGAACTGTGAAACACAGAATGGATAGTTTAAGAGTTTGTGTATTAGGAAACGAATATCTTCGATCACACGTGCACTTTGATACCATTACGCTGCGTGACATCTTTGAGGTGAGGTGGGACAATGCCGTTTGTCAATTTGACACAATCCTTTGATTATGAATTTTATAACGTCCGAGGATGGATCTGCCAGAAATCCACGGGGATCTAAATCTACTTAAAAATCCTCTCTAAATTATACTACGTCAAACAAGAACAAAATTCTATTTATCCCTTCTACTATAACCGTTTTATTCGCGTATTCGCTGTACCACAACTCCCATAGCCCAGAAACAAATGGTTTCAAAATACCCACTTAGTAGAACCCTTCTCCACCGACTTACGAAACAATCCGCAACGAAGCGGAGCGTCAGATGAACCTAGCACAATGCGCGTGGCTAAGTATCGTAATCATCCATCACCGGATTCAAGCCAAACTCGTTGGCTTTCAACGCTAATTGTGTTATCGTTGATCTTACCCCTCGACGACCATTTATTAGTGCACGGCCGTGCCTCAGAACTCAAGCACAACCCTGCTTCTCATTTAAGAACGTTTCGTGGTCGTGTTTACGACGCGAAATTTGGCATAGGAGCTATACGACAACGATTCAGCGTGGACTACGCTGCGACAGGTGTTGCAACTGGCCCAGATTCCGGTTCATTTACCAATAGACGGTCTCGCTTAAATATATCAGCAGCTGTGCGGCCGATTTCGCAACGGTAGGGTCCGCGGAATCCTTGCGAATCGATATCGCGATCGGTCAAATCGATAGCCGAATCGAGCCACGCCGGCACAGCCAGCACCCGTTGCGAAACGAAAAGGAAAGTCGATCTACGTTTGCATCTTTCGGCAGCAGAATGCAATCTACCGGCATGGATCTGCGGCCGAGGACCGCCAATTAAGTTTGCAAAACGCCTCGCGTGTATTCCGCCGTTTTGTTTGATTGCGTTTGTGAAGGGACCAGGAAGTTTCTCCGTAGGATTTTTTTGCGGAAGGACCCTGTACAGGTCCAAGAGTCGAATCTACCCTTCGCGTTAATCATTCGTCCGTTGGGATTTGTGGCTGGATGCTTTTACGGAGCTGGATGCTTTGCCTCCGTTGCTAGTTTCCGGAGCTAAATTCGAAACTGAAACGACGAGCGATGAAAATTGTTGGTACTTGGGTTAGGCTTCTTCTTACGAGTACTGAGATGGAGGTCTTCAAATGTCAGCAGCGTTCTTTTCGAATACGATATTGCGAAAAGTAAATAAGAGGTTGCGAAGAGTTCATTGTCTTTGGCTGGATCTTTCGTAGTCTTGACGCTGGTTTTTTGTAGGATAGTGGATATATCGTGGATACATCGTTTGAGTGAGTTGTTTTGGATCTTTCTTTACAAGTGGCGAAATCGAGGTCTTCGGGAACGATACGTAGGCAAAGCGAATCTGTAATTCTTTCTCTGTTTAAGAAATTTTATGCGGATCTAAGGAAGTAATAATTGAACTACGCAAAACCAAGAGTGAAAAAGGAAGATTTGTTATTTCTCGCTGATCGCTAATAAATACTATCAACTGGCTCTTGTTAACAAATAATTCAATGCATCGCCTTCTTCTGGTTTACGTTTTAACAATGAAAATAATCTCAGTTGAATTGCATAGGAGGTGGGAAAATGCGTTAAAATGTCTTGAATGTTGAAGAAAAATTGAATAGCCAAACATTTTGATCACCCGAATAATAATGTGTACGTGGTGTAGAATTTCTAGCAATATCAGTAATTTTTTCAATTATAAATGCTGGATATTTCTTTCTGTCCTTTTCTGTAGATGTTTGGTCCGTAGGGACGAAGAAATGGCGGAAGGTTGTTCCTTGAAAATGCAGAATTCTTCTCGAGGCATTAGTAACCGTGGCAACCACTTAATTTCCGTAATTTTCTGTTTATTACTCGCTGAGTTATTGCGTTATCAAGGCAGGAATACGGCACTCTATTTTTGACACGTCCACGTGCAGCATTTAAATAGAGGCTTTAAATGCTTGCCTCGTTTTGGGAGCTCGGTCGTTTCAAGCACTCTGATCACGATGCGAGTTGTAGAAGATAGTATGAAATTTGATTAAATTGAAGTAGATATATATATATATATATATATACGTTTAAATGTGATGTGCGTATAATTTATGTAACATGTAATGGTCAAGATAACGATAATGATGATGGTAATTTTTGTAAGAGGCAGATTAATTAAGTTAAAAATTATGGCTCCTCAGAGGAGATTAAATTTATCAAAAAATATGTGCTTGAGTACTTTTTTATAAATTTATAGATACGTGCCACTCGGACATATTGCAATAAAAATTCCTCCGTTCTTAGTATACTTAAATATCTTTCTCCGTAGAATTGATTATTGATAAATATCAATTAACGTTCAATATCACTGACAAAGCGAGCGATTTAGTAACGAAAACTCGTAATATAAATATCGTAAGATTCATATAAATATGTATAAAATGTATTAAATAAGAATTTTTACCTCTTAATACTCCACAACGAAAACGATCGAAAATTCAAAGAAGAAATTTCCATTCAAAATCAATTAGAGGTTTCAGAAACCTCGTAAATCATAGCGGACGCACAATGCCGCGAAATTAATTAATAACCACTAGCAATTAATTACCTGTACCGAATAAAACAGAAGAAAGTTGGTGGCGGTCGCTGGGTCTCGAACAAAAGGCAGGCGTCGCGACGTCGTCGTTAATCGTCTTCGGGATAATTACGCGATTCAACCGTTGGATTTTTGCGCGGAAACGCCGCGCTGCCCGAAAGCTCGTTGTTGCCGCGCCGTGATTTCAATTCGCCGCCGAGCCCCTTTGCTCTTCTTCTATATATTTTTTATTTCTCTCTCTCTCTCTCTCTCTCTCTCTCTCTCTCTCTCTATCGAGCTCGAGCTTTTGTACGGTTCTCGCTGCATCTCTCGGATTTTTGCATACCAAAGGCCACGGAATGTCGCTGCGCGAACGTTTGAACGCGCCTCGACCAATTACGTTCCGTGAATTACATCGCGACGCATCGCTTACGGAAGTGTCGTTTTTGATTTTCGCGACGAAGGCTCGTGATTCTGAAACGAATCCACCAGCCATGTTACACACGTTAGCGTTTTAGAGTCGTAGAAGCTTTAGATTCTGTCTGTAATCGCAGACGAATTGTTCGATAAGAGGATTTTTTGATAAATGAGAAATCCGTTTAGATGATCTCGAAGATCTATTTTTCTCCTCTTAAATGCTCTGGAGCTGATTTAGTGGAGGCTTTTGCTGAAAATCAGTGCCTTCTTGTGTCTTTCTTAATAAAGGAAGCTGTGTTAAGAATTTTAATGTTCAAGCATGTTATTTTTAGATATTTGGTAATCGTGAAGAAATCGACGACGAAATGACATTTGAGCGTAGCAAGGCCAAACGTATTTAATTTCAAAGTTAATTGCGTAGATTGGTGACAAGTGATATCAAAATGACTTTGAAATCGGTTCTTTCATTATCAGCATAATTACTGACAAAGCCTTTCGTGTTTCCTTAATATTACAATCCACCTTCAGTTACTTTCCTCCTCTTTGCTCAAAGATATAACAGAATTCTATGTCTTTCTCCCGATTTCATCGCATTCCTGATGATTTATTACACAAGTTGTGCATGAAATATTATACCGGACCATATACGAAAATATACACATATATCAAGATATTATTCGGAAATAGAAATAAATGACGAAAATTCATAAATTATGCAGAAACCATAAACGCAACGCAACGCAAAAAAAAGAAAAATTTAGTATAAAACTTGCTGTTTCTTTATTTAATTCACGTACATGTATCCTGACGAAGGTACTCGAATTTTTATGACCCAATGTCACTTTTGTTTCAACAAGCAAACAAACATTGAAGATAGCATAAAATTAAAACAAAAAGATTACAAATGTTAATGTACCTATTAAAAGAATAGTATACGATTATTAACGTACACTTACTAACGTGCAAATATTACCAAATGAATATATTAAGAGGAATGAGAAAATGATTATTGTGTTAGGATATTTTACGATAAAATTGAAATGTAAAACTCAGGTATATGAACATCAGTTCTCTCACATAATATTTTCCTGTGAAACTCAAAAAATTGTTTAATGATATACAGAAGACACAATTGGATAGTAAACGATCGAAAGGACGAAAGAACTTCAGACTTTAGACGAACTATGATTTCTTTACCGATGTTCTTGCTAAGCTAACAGTAGTCGTCATTTGTACAGCAACTGTTTCTCCTTCGAGCAAGCATGACACGCGTCGAAAAGCAACAAACACCTTTAGCGCTTGTTGCGTCTTCAACCAGGCACAGGTTGCGTAATATTACAGATATTACTGATACATTATCGCAGCGTCATTACTGCGTTGCTCGTAAACTTGGTCGTCAGTAAATCGAATACCATCTGCGTCATCTAACGCGTTGTTCTTCTGTCGCGATAATTATGAACGGTTCGATAATCAACAAGAAAGTTGCTGCATAAAAACTAATTTGTGTCAGGAATTTCCTGACATTTTATACTACTTGTTATCTCTCGTAATGCGTCATTGCCAGGCAATTAACGGTTCGAGCTTTGATTCGAGGTCATACTTTGATAAATCTATGTGCAATACACGATCTGCGATATTAAGGGGATTTTGACGTATCCAAACTCCGTCTTTCAGGGTTTTTTATTTTTCAACAAGATTTTTTAATTTGTACATCTTCGATTTGTGCTCGTGCTATAGTACGGAAATATTTAAAAGTTTGGTAAAATCAACGACGTATTCGTTCGTATTCCTGGTTCATTTAAATATGAAGTTTTTATTAAATTTGCATTTGGAGTAATACTAATATTTAACAATTTCGTAGAGTCGGCAATTAATTTATTAGAATTTATAGGCTTGATAATTGAAAACTTGTGCATGTCGCAGTTTTTATTGGTTTTAACGTTGTAACGTTGTATTGAGAGGTCGTTTTCTAGGTATTATAAAAATTGATAAAAAATCTATGTGTAAAGGTAGATGACATAAAAATGATGTAAGCAGGAAGTCAATCAGTATCGGTTCCTTATCAGTTATCGAAATATACAGCGAAAGAAGTTATACGATATTTTTATTATGTGCCGATGAAATTGTAATTGTAATCGAGTTCAATGGAAAATAACATAGGGGAAAAAATGAAAGCTTCCTTTAATCGCACCATAATCGATAATAGAACTGACAGTTCTTTGTTTCAAAAAAGCCTCATACCTCGAAGCAGAAACTTTTTCAATATTCTCCACCGATATTATTATTATAAGAAGAAACATTTATACTCTAAAAAAAATATTTCAAAATGCAAACTGATCTTGCAGAGACTCGCCCTCGATAATTCCTAAATAAATTCAAATAGTTCTTAAAATATCCAAATACCAAGTCTGTCACCTAAATTCTAAACAAATAACCAAATATTTGAAATACGAATTAGATTTCGCTTGCTGTTAGAAAATCGCATCGTTCAAACACAGAAGAAGTCAGTCGCACGCTTTTGGTTACCTGTTCTAACCATAAATCCCAACGCGTGTCATGCAATCTATTTCTTTCGGTATATTCTATTTCGAAAATTCGAATGATCACCTGTATTTGGTTTATAAAGAGCATAACGTAAAAAAGAGAAAGCGAAAAGACGTATCTTTGCAGATCACGCGTTTCTCTTCTCACGGTCGCGGGCAGATCCAATTTCGCAATCCTGTTATTTCGGACATTATTATCGTTCAGGGAAAAGTCGCAAAAGTCGTGCAACGGAGGTGGTGTGATTAACACGTTCCACCTAAAATTTGCACCCGTTCCTCCAACGTTTTTCCCTTATAACCGAGATAATAATAGCCATTAGCGGCGTTAATTATCGGCCTTATCGCGAAATTTATCTCTTCAAGGTTGCCCACATCGGTGTCCATTACCGGAATAGGTATTATCATAAGTGACCTGCACTACGCTTTGCTCCTCGTCTCGCTCGTTCGCGAATCAGGATAGCAACTAATCGCGCGTTCTTTTCGCAATCAACGTCCTAATTTACGGGAACTTGTATTCAAACGCGTTTCACGCCCACTTAACTCGATCCGTAAAATTTGTTTTAACGAGCAGGGGAAAATGATGTTGCAAATAATTTCCCAAATTGGTCAGTACTAAGGCGACGACGCATAAGCTACGTACGACTTTTGAATACACTGCTTTGTATTATTTTTTCGAACGACTAAAGTTTTTTGATTTATACGTGGAAAAATATAATATTTTCTTCGTCCTGTTTTGAAATTCTGCTTGCAGTAGTGACGAAAAATGTTTCCATGTTCCTTTCTCGGCGAATAATGAGATAGAATGCAATCGATTAACCGAACGAGATACGCGACACCAAAGAGCACTTCAAGGACGACGGACCGACATAGCATTAACATACAAGACAAATAACTTTATTCGCCATAAAAGATGGTACGAGGAAATGTGTAAAAAAGCACACGGGCTTATGGACCATCCTAGTATCTTCGGCGTTTCGTCCAACAAATTATGCAACACGATCGCATCAATTTCTATATATAAATTGAAAGTTTCGCAGTTCCACTCCAGCTATTTTATGCAACAAGCGAAATCAATTGATCGACAAAACAGCGATAACTACTCTTAAAAGTGAAAATTTCATCCTCCGCCGTATAATTTCGCAAGATAATAAATAATCCATTTCAATTTGTCTGGACAGCGTTCGTTAAATAAATAACGCTAACGTTAATACGTCTCGGACATTTTTCGAAAAGTTGATCTCCGGTTTGCTCAATTACAGAGCGCGGGGCGCTGTATTTTTCATCATGAATTCGTAATGCTTTCCCGTTCGTCCGACAACGATAGCTCTCCGCGCGTTCAAGTACGCGGCAATGGATCGAAAACACCTCGTTTCCTATAATTGCACGGCAAACAGTGGTTAATTACCTCCTCGACTGGCTTTTAAAACACGGTTACATAATGCAAACGTGCCGGAGAGTTGGGTACCGTTATTCGTTCGGCCATCGCTCGTGGAATCTCATATTTTCGATGAAAGAGCAGGAAAGAAAAATACGAGTATGCAAATGGGAAAGAGCGTATCCATCAGAGAAATCAGCCTGCCGCATTATTCCGAATAAGTTTTCAATTACATTTCTTCCATTGTCGCTGCTAGGATCGTCTCTGTTGTTCAAGGCTTTCCAACACAGATAATTTCAACTCGTACAAATATTGTAATTGAATTTGCCGAGAATATCTGCGAGCATTGATAATTATCGTGTGTAATCGCGGATTCGAATTGAGTGATTTATCACAGAGATATCAATGTTGAATTTATTTCGCGTTTGATCCGGCGTGTTTGATTTTCGGCTGTTGGATCTTTTTCGGCTGCACGCGTTATTCGAACGTTCTGCTATTCCGACACGCTCGACTTAACGATAAAAAAAAGATAATTATTTACCGAGATAATTCATTTTGTCATTTCATTATACCCTTGACGTAAGTTTCGTTTAATTGGAATATGACGTCTGTTCATTGTTTGCAATATTCTCGTGGATCGCTTAACTGCTTGCTGCAACAACGAGTCACTCGGTTAGTGTATTAAAGCAGGTAATTCCTGAAGTTGACTGAAGACATGTTAACAAGTTCCTCAAACGCGTCAGGGAATAATTGGAAAGGATACTTGCAAGCAATTGGTTAAAGACCAATTAACAGTCGATAACAGAGAACATTATGTACACATAGCGTGCATTATAGGTGTATAAAAAACGAGGAACGCTAATTGTTCACCTGTTCAAGGCTCGAAAATTTCCTGTCTAGACTCTGCGGCGGTAAACTTTCCATGCACAAACAATGAACTTTATCTGGTGTCTGGCTGAATCTCTTGTTCCACTAAAAGCGACTTAAAGATGCAAAAATACACGGATACGCTCATAAGTATTAGGTTGTTCGGAAAGTTTCTTTCGTTTTAAAAGGAAACAACGGATGCACGGCATTTTTCGTTTCATATAATTCTATGAAACCGAACAAAATGGATCATGCGCGAGTCAGTAAAATAATAGAAAACGAAAAATGTCGTGCGTCTATCGTTTCCTTCTAAAACGAAAGAAACTTTCCGGACAACCTAATATTAGAATATTTACGGAAAAACGATGAATCCGGGAAGATATTTAGAACCTGTGGAAACATTCAGGAATATTATTTCGTTCGAGGGATCTCGTAAATTATAAATGATTAATATCTTTCCTCGTATATATGTACGTTCTGTAGCCGATGAATTTTGATAATGTAATATTATCAAATTTTTCATTGTATTTGGCGTTCTTTGATCCCACACGACACATTTGGAATTTTCCGGACTTCTCTGATTTATTTAAAATCTTCTCGACGAGGTCCAAGCTTCAAACCAAAGAATGGAGCACGCGAACGTATAACTTTTGATTGATTAGTTTCCCCTAATGGTAGCAAATAACTTTTACAAATCTTCGTTGCGTATTCTAGATCAATCCTACTTAGATTCTATCTCATTGATTGCGAACCGATCAGAGTCGATCTGCAACTGGCGTGGGCGATCATTTCGTCTAAAAGTCTAAAAATATGTGATTGAAACATAAAAAAAAGTATCGTACGTCGTACGTGTTACTTTGTTTAACCGTTCGAGTCCCAAGCAGCGCGGTATTTTGTATTTCATTGTTATCTTTTGGATAATTTTTATTGAACAAAGCTTGAAATATTTGTAAACTAACGGTACGCACATATAATAATACAGATGCATCTGATAAAGTAACAAACACGACGAGCGCTATTGCGCCGCTTGTTTCTCTTCGCAATCAACTACGACAAGCGCAGTCGCGCTGTTCGCGATTTTTCCACCCTGCTTTTTCAATAACCCTTGGGACTCGAACGGTTCAACACTGTTAAATTATATGTACTACATCTATAGGTTACTAGCCACCGATACACACGACACTTTTCGATCGATATTTACTAAATTGCCACGAAAGTAAAAGTTATTGAAGTCTGATAGGCTCCGCCCTTGCGAGTTAATAATCGGCACAGAGATTGCCAAATGTTAAGCACCGACTAATAAAAGGAATACCTAATGTAGAGAAAATGGGCAGAAGAGAAGAGAGGAAGGAATCACGGACAACGTGGAAAGTGGAGCAATAGTGGAGAGTTTCCGGGACGCGCGCGGAGTGGTTCGCGCGATAATCGATCGCTGGTCTAATCGATTCGATACACCCACGCCCGTTCCAATCAGTGGTCGCACGACTTACACAAGACCGCAGCGATTGGTCGATGCACGCTGGTGCGCTTCGTTTTCGTTTCGGCATCATCCATCGCGTTTTCCGGCAAGCCATAATTTTTCCCCACTATCACACTGATATCCGCGGCGGATTTACAGCCTGTTCATATTTTGCATCGGTCGCGCGCGCCATATGCTCCACGTTTCCCTTTCATCTATCCGATTTTTGGAAATTCCCGAAGCCTCTTCTTTGTTAGCATAATGCGTATCTTCTCGTTCGTTAACGATCGAGCGTTTGCAATGGAACTTGGACGATCGCATATTCTGTGCACTTTAGGACGTCTCGTTGTGTCCAACCGATCCAAAGGAGCACGAGACAAATGATCGGCGGTTCGAAATTGTAGAGTGACAAAGTAAACGACAATTTTTGGAAACACTTCGTCACACAATTATGATTATAAAACAAACGATAATTCGCGTAGTTGTAGAACCGCAGAGTAAACGCAGTACTCGTAAACTGTTTAAGCTGTATGATCGTCTCGGTAACTGGTTGTTCGTCATTCATCGAAACTTTTCGCGAATCTGGAGTTACGTTCGAAATGGTTTACGTATCGGTGATATTATACCGTTAACGGATCACACCTCGGAACTATTGTATTCTCCTATTTGTACGTGATAATTTGAAACTCGAAAGGCGAGCAAAGAAAAGAATCCGCGTTCACAGGGATAACGGAACGAACAGTAGATACACGATAATAGGTCGATACAACGCGGTAATAGCGGTATTAATGAGCGATAGCAGGAAAAAGGTAACGGTACCGATAACGCACGGTGACAGATGCAGCCGCTGTAATTTGAGGCTGCAATGACACGCGATTATTAATTACACGCGCGTTATAGGATCGTGAATTTTCATGTCGATTTGATACTTTAACGGGACTCGTATTTGGCTGCATTGGATTGGGAATACTGCAAGTAACTTGGAAACCGGATAAGGCAACTCGCGCGATGATCGACGAGATGACTTCTATTAGAAGGATGAATCGTATGTTCATGGAGAATCGTGGTCGTGATATACGTTACAGACTTCTAAGGGTTTATGTTATTTACTAAGAAGTGTATAAAATATAGTTCGATCGGTATAGATCTTAGAATCTCTGCTTTTATTATTGTGAAAATTAATTTCATACGTCTTTGTAGAAATATTTAACGAGTTTGATTCATTCGTCTATAACGAATAATGTGCTGTTCGTAGTACACGTACGTACTTGCTTCTCCTGTGCATGTTTCGCCTACGAACATTATATTGCAGCAGGTGGAAGATACGTAAATTAAATACACCTTTGCTAAAAGGAGAAAGAAAATTTTCGTTGATACTCGTTACGATACAGCGATGATCATTAATTGTGATAGGTATACCTTTTTTTTCTCAGATATATTTATTTGTAGGTCAGTACATCTACTATCGTTTGAAAAAAAAAAATTGATCCTAGATTCAATGCTGATCAAATTTTCCCTATCCTCTTACTGAATATTCTAACTATTGAATACTCCTAGAATTCCATACGCTTATTTTTATGCATTCTATGTATCTATCAGCGAAGAATGAATTAGACTTAATTATCACCCAAGGTGAAAGGAGCAGCTTATGGGAAAAGTAGAAAACGATGATAACCGAGAAGGTGATTTATTTTGAAAGATACGTATCTTGCGAGAAAAATAATATTTTGAAGAAAAATCATACTTCTCTCGTCTTTATTTTTGAACCACGTTTCTAGATTAAGGCGAAAGCGCAACAATTACATTAAATAATTAACTATAACTATTAGGTTAGTTCCGGAAAGTTTCTTTCGTTTTGTAAGGAAACAACGGATGCACGACATTTTTTGTTTCATATTATTTTATCGAATTACGTATGATCGTAATAATAGGAATGGAAGAAAATGGATCGCACGTGATTCAGTAAAATAATAGAAAACGAAAAATGTCGTGCGTCTATTGTTTCCTCATAAAACGAAAGAAACTTTCCGGACAACCTAATACGTTCAACGAATACCATTCCCAAAACTTACAGCAGTCTATAGTCTCCTCACTCTCAACAAATTAATAAAACGAAAGATCAACAAGGTTAATCTGCTGTTAACAATACAACAGAACTTTCTACGTTTAAATTTTACTCTAAATTGTGTTCATTTCCGATATCATCCAAATAACCGTAAGATCCATTAAGATCAGTGTCGAATCTACGACCAAACTCGCTCGAATCGTCAACAAGCGATCAAGTAGCCAGATTACTCGGTTCTTAGATCAGAAACACTGACGATCGATCGTACGAACGAATCTAATACGCGAAGAGTTGCTCTCAACCGCATCATCGATCCTCACGCAGCGTCGCCGTTATTGAAGCCATACTTCTTCGCAGCGCCTCATGCTAATGAGGTTAGTATATCATAACGTCTAGAGAACGAGTGCAGGTCGCAGATAAGTCCTTTATTTATACAAGGAATTAGTATGGCCTCCGTGTGCGCGCGAGCGTACACGACCGCAACACGCGGATAGTGCGCTATTATTCAATGGAGCTGCGCGTATATGTGCGCTTGGTGGCGATAAATTGCGTCCAGGTAATGCGTATACCCTGGCGTCGGAAGTAAATCTTCGAAGAGGTTACGCCCCCTTTCCAGCCGCATCGAGAACGTTTTCTCGAAACTCGACCGGTTCCACCGAGAAATCGAGAGTCACTCCAAACGTTCCACTCTGTTTTATAGGTTTTGTAAGGGCTGCGTCTGCCAAGCTTCGCTGTTCGATCGTTTAAGGTTTGCGGTAGGCGAGGAATCGCGAGTTTCCTGAAGATTCGATGGATTTACGTTACCTGGGTGTCGAGTCGCGAGCGATTTTCATATTTTCCTGTACGAACTACGCGAACGAAATACGTATGTTGTATAGATTTATCATTAGGAGATTTTCAATGCAGCAAGGAAAAAGGATGGAAATAAGCGAAGTGGAAGGAAATATTATTTTTTGTATTAACTCGCAACATACGGATGGCGTGGCCTGCTGAAATTAGCAGAATACGTCTAATAGAAGGCGATTTCAACGTCGTTCGTGACTGGATGGTTAATTTGCAAAATTGAATCATTTATTTCAGCGTGCAATATTTAAAATGCAATCGTTGCCATGCGCCATATTACGATCATAAGCTTAAGCATACACGTAGAGAGTTGGCGAGGAAATATAGCGCACGAAATGAATTGGCTTCATTCGATCAGTTCCTCGGTATAATCGTAATAGACTTTCGTCTGCAAGAGCTAACTCAGTCGGTCTATGCAATAATTCCTATATAATATTGTTTCGTTAAAAATTGATTGACTCGCGAGTCGTGAAGTTATTACTGGATTTTCGGTGTTTATGTTCTGTTAAATGAGAAACGAGCTTCCG
This sequence comes from Bombus confusus, assembly GCA_014737475.1. Classification (NCBI taxonomy): domain Eukaryota; kingdom Metazoa; phylum Arthropoda; class Insecta; order Hymenoptera; family Apidae; genus Bombus; species Bombus confusus. The sequence continues at coordinate 3,967,469 of JACXIV010000040.1, read as the reverse complement.
TAATTACCTCATTAGTGAAATTATACTTAAACGATTTCAACTAGTTCGTTTCGAACAGCACCGCTTCGTCGAACACGATTTATTCTTGGTAATTACACACGTGTCGCCACTGCGCGAGACACGGTGACAGTACAGCAGCGTTCATTAGAAATACAGTAAGATCGATAATGGAACCGGCGAACCTTGACCCAGCCACAGTTACGTCAGTGACAATGTTTCAATAGCGCACAATGGAATCCGGAAGACGTGGCTGAGAATTTCACTCGATTTGCAGGCAACGATGATTTTCATCTTTCCTTCCCTCCCGATGAGGAAATCGATGGCAGTTGACGATAAGGCAGCGTGGTTTGTAGGCAGAACGCGTCCTTTTCGAGCATTCGAGTGAAAGTCGGTCAAGGGACTGATGCAAATTGGAACGAGGCGTTGATTTCAAAAAGACAAAAAGCGAAGTTGCAGAATATATAGTGGCTTGCGAATATATTTGAAGAGTTTCATGGATATCCGCTGCTCAAAACGCAATTAGAGTATGGTTTTTCCTATTTTTTTTTTATTTCTGCGCGTATCGCGTGTCCGCGCATTATCATCTTTCTTCGATGTTCATACGAATCTTCTTGGTTTCTTCCATTTTTCCGCTAGTATTTCACAGCTTTTTTTTTTTACCAACAAGTAACTCTTTCAAAGTTTTCGCTTATGCGAGTGATAATTATCTTTAACAACGCGAGCTCCTTGTTTTCTTCCAGTTTTTTTCTGCGCTATTTCGCACCTGTTTTCCACGAACGTAAATTTCGAGAAATTATTAAGATTCAGTACCCAGTTTTTATCATTGGAGAGAATTATTATATTACATAAGAAATAAGAAAGAGATGAGAACAAGTTCCACGCATATGGCCTCTTGTTTTCTTCCTGGTTTTTTCCCATAGCGCTTCATACATCTGTTATCTATTGCATAAACAATTGTTGAAAAAATTGGCGTGTTTTTATTGCGTTTAGTCTTGCTTGAGCGCACTCCTTGAAAGTATGTCCACGCGAGTTTCATTTCAAACGAGTGAACTTGATACGCGTTGTCTGGCCGCAACCGGTATAATCCACTTTGAGTGTATTCTTTGCTCAACAAGCTTCTTACTGCATAAACCACAAACATTTTTCTGCGAATGGAGATTGTTAACGATTCCATTATTACTCATGGTTACAGATAGTAATTATTTTTATTTATTTTTCTCAATTTCGAATTGATTATTAGTTAGCTGGAATTTTAATCGAAGGTATTAGACTTTTCCAAAGAGAATAATTTCCAGATTAGCTGGTACCAATATTTTATGCATGATGAATACCTAATTGCAACATGATACGTCTTTAAGCGATACGGTCATGCATCATTAATGTTCTAATGAAAGTACAATTGATATTCCCATCTGTCGCATTCTGTATGCTAATGAGCTTATACGGTGTCTTCGTATATCATTAATTCACGTTCGTATTACTTTGTGTCTCATTTCTACCTTTCAAATTCCAATTTCCATAGGGGGGTCAAAAGCAATACGTATGAAAAATGTAAATATCGTAGTTGGACGACAGTATCGATCGATTGAAGCGAAAACCCAGCATCTTCCATATATACGTAATACACAAATATAGTTGTCGCAATATAACACACGTATTAATATAGCGCAACATAATGTTATTTAAACTACGTCCGACGCAACAAACTGTACAACTTCACGGACCAAATAGAATTAATCGAAGCCCTACGAGGATTAGAAAGAGATTCTAGCGAAAACGCTGTTACTTGCAAAAATATCTAACGTTGGAACTGCTGATAACTGAGGTATAAAACTTGCGTTCAGCAAATGAAAATAAAAGTTACACGAGAAAGACGCGCGATATAAGAAGACAAAGAAGCTTCCGTCTGTATATTTTACAAAGAGAGTTACCCAAGTATCGAAAAGTGTGGCAAATCTCTAAAAATTTCCACGGAAAATCGCCAATTAGCCAATCGTAGCCATTGGTCGTTGTACTACTCTGACGCTTCTAATATCAAGCCTTCCTGGAGTCTTTCGATTTTTATGTTTCAAGGCTCTTGTTTCAACAAACAGAAGGAACTTTTATTTCAATATTTCGCAAATAATCTCCACCTGCCTAATATTGAAAAATCCTGCGCGTTAACGACGATAACTCTACGCTGCATAAAATTGAAGAGACTTCGCAGGAATACAAGAACAAGACTGGATAGAGAAGAGTTCAAAGAACCACTATAGCAGAGTTTAGAAAAGAATAAGAATAGAAAAGAACGACAATTGTCTTGTAGAAGAGAATAATAATTGCTGGAGAAAATAAAACGAACGAAATTATTTTACGTCGGATACAAGCACGCAGAAGAGAAGAAGAAGCTCCGCAGAAGGTGAATAATCCATGTGTTTAACCGTGAGATCGAGGGAAAATATGCGGCAGAAGGGGAAACCTAGCGAGTGTCCTAATCTACCGCACGCGGAATTAATGTTAGGTCTATTCTAATAGTAATCCTCCACGGCTTCTTCCGCATCGCATATGTTGCCTTGATGTGCACGCGGAACTTTCCTCGTGCAAATAAGGAGTTGGGGCGTAAGTTGCCACACATTACGCGATGCACACTGGCGCATGCGACTATAACGTTACGACCTTTGCTGATGAACCTTCTTGTTCTGGAAAGGAAGCCGGTCTTTGGGGCGGTAGTACCACGATAAAATTGATCCAGGCGCGGAGAAAATATGGCTGATTAATTGTAACGGTTCTATCGTTATATTTTATAGTCTTCTGGTTGGAGGTTTTTGAAACGAATTGAGAAACTAAAATGATAAATATGAATTTTAGAAATAAACACTGTCAATAAGTGCAAGAAACGCATTCTTGTTACATTTAGCTTTGTTACGTGAAAACCGTGGACTTTTGATATTTACCGTGTTTGCAATTAGTTCAATTTATTTATTTCTCTATACGGCATACTCTTAACGTTATAATGTTGTAATAATATTGTTCGTGCAACAAAATTGATCGCCTATCAATTGGCTAGTATCATTAGATTGTAAATAATTGCGCAAGAAGACTCAGAAAGCAAAAATTATTAGCAAGCAATTGCACGAGAGAAACGTGAAAACAATGAGAATATTGCATAACCAGCAATAATCTTTGTTATCTTATCTATTCGATAAGAAAACAAAAGCTATCTCGCTTATATTTCACCGACTTAATAAAGTCTCTAGATCAAGGATAATTCCATGTATCTTTCCATTATCCTTCAATAAAACCTGCAACCCCTTTATTTCCAATTACTTATCATTCCTATCCACGCAATTAACGCCCACATCGATCGTTTCCGCTACGCGCTTCCTCGATTCGCACAGATCCCGCTCGTCGTCCTTCGTCTGACCAGACACTTACTCATTCTACTAACAAACGATCTCAAGCCAACCCACGCAGTTCTATTCTCAATTTCAATCTTCAAACAACTTCACCATACTTTTTCCATGTATGTACAGTGCCTGCAAAAAGTACTTACAAGCACATTTCAATTGCCAACTTCCAGCATTTATCGTAAATAAAGTAAACTATTCTCTTTTCTTCGCTAAAATAAATTACTCTCTTTCTCCGCCAAAGAACAGCAAAAGATTTTCATTCTTCCGTCACTTAAAATAAATACATCTCTGATAAAAAAAAAAAAAAAAAAAGGGGGGGGGGGGAGAAAACTACAGTTCGAAGGATGGGTAATTGTATTTTAGCAGTAACGAACGCGCTAACGAGAATTTCCTTTCATGGGAATTAAAAGCGTGCCAGGAACTGCGGATGAGAATTAACCAAATTGCAGCGTTGGTGATGGCAGACTTCAACAAACTCTGCGACGAAATTAAGACGTTGAGGCAACCCGTTGAATTACTCCTAGACGTAGATCGTCGAATATTTCGCCTTTACATGTACGCGTGTTCGCATGTGTAAGGCTTTGTGCGAAGAAATGATGTTTCGGATGGCGCCACCGGCAGCGCGGCACCTACGGGCGGGTCCACACTAGGTCACGGGTCGATTTTCACCACGTAACGTTCCAATTCGCGCTTGATATTGATCTGAGCTTTTCCGCCCACGTTACAAACCGCCTTCCGGGCTGGCGTGGCTCCGCGTGCTCGCGCGAGAGGGTTGAAAGCGTTCTCGCCGGCCGCGCGGCCCCAAAGGCTTCCGGGGAATTCGAGAGTGGTCAGAAATCGAGATCCGACAGCTTTTAGGGCGTCGCGGCTCTCTTTGATGCATCCTTGGCCGCGTGTAATGGAGCGGAACCCGGGATACGAGAGAAATTCGAAGTATCTTCTTTTCTTTCTCCCATTCCTTTTTTCTCCTCAGCTCTTTCATTGTTCCTTTCTTTTTTCAATGGAAGAAGTTTCGAGAGTCTCTGTTTCGAGAGAGGTTAGCGTTCGGATTTTTCTATCGTTTGCGGATAATTTGACGGATGATACGGAAGACGTAAAATAAAGTGAGAAATATACGCTTCCGTCGATAAGTCACTTGCCTACATTGCGCAAGGCGATTTTGTTGGAGTTGAATATTTTTATAAAAAATTCTTTTCGTCCATTATTTTGACATTTGCGCCCGTGATTATGACAGTATTTTTCGTCTCGAGATATTTAAAAGTATTACGTTTGACATACCAACTGAATTCTGTTTAACGATTCGCGATTCAACAACCAATTCGTTCCAACAGTTGAATTTGTACAAAAGAGCTTTGCAAAGATGATCTCGGATTATTATAATGTAAATAGACGTAAAGCAAAATGAGCGATAAATTCATTTTCTCTTTGATTGTTGACTTAGGCCACTTTCATAATCACCGGCACGTTTAACGTAAATGATAACTTTATTTCAGAATAGAAGTTATTCGATACTAGAAAATCGTGCATATTTTAATTCGACCGAATGTTCGGTAATTAATCCAAAAGATCATGTGTACACTCTAACGATTATTTTGTTGAATACAAGCAAACGTGCGATTTATGGACAGGACTATGTACGTGATATGATTAGCGAAGGTAATTCGATTATTTGATTTCGATCTTATATTTACTTTATCTTCTTATCTTATATTATCTTATATTTACTTTATCTCTTCCTGATTCTTTTTGCGAATTTGAATTCTTTTTTTCATTATTTCCCTTCATCGTTGGGAGGAGAATTTTGATAGTTTCAGTCCTAAAAATAGCCTCAGTATTTAAATTTCAATAATATGTCGTTTGATAACATAAAATATATTTTGATGAATTATACGAAGAAAACGTCGATAAAAATGGATCTTATTTTCACGATCTCTGTTGTATGAAATAGAATGACACAGTGTTATTATGTCGCGAAGATTCTCGAATGGCTTGTGACACTGGTTTCTGGAAAAGGACTTCGAGCGTGCACTTCTATTTTAAGGTACCCGTAACCTTAGATACTAGAGGTCTTGCTTGATTTTATGCGATCGTGTCTTATGTTTGTACGGAACGAAAGAAGATAGAAATTCCATGAAATATGATTCGCGAAAAACTTGTGAGATACAGCTGTATGTTCCATTTTTTTTTTTTTTTTTTTCACTTTTGGCGTATTTATGTATACCGCACATATGAATACAAAAAAAGATCGAAATTTTTCAATATGATCCAAGTTATCTGGAGACGTAATTCCAATGCCGAAACACGGTTTGTATTGAAATTCGCATATCTGAAACCGGTAATTTTCGAGAAATCCGAGGATATAAACAACTTAAGACGATAAAGGCTAAAAGTGCGCAACGTTCAAGGAACAAATGCCACAAGTATCGGAACGAATACGAACGCGCTTTTTTGTTCCCACCCAAAATCTCCATATCTTGCACTTGCATGACTTGCCGCCTCGATTGCTCGATGCCTAAGACGCTAAAACCGCTCATTAAGGCCCATTTTTCCATCCACGAGCCTAATTCGAAGCTTGACAAAAAATGATCGACGTTATCGTGGCAATCACGCGTTCTCGATGCAAAACAGGCAAGTTCGAGTTGGAAGTTTCAGTGGGGGTCCGCGCTAGATAAATCCTCGAGATACGGGGCCCGCACCCCCATCGCGCGGTCGATCAATCGGCCGCGCGAAGTAGAAATTCGCCATGGTGGTTGAAGTTACCCTCTTGCGGAGTCAGTCACGCCCCGAGTTCGACGACCTTGCGTGGCTGCGCGGTGCCAAATCGCCAAGGATGGGAAGCAGCACGAAATACTTCTCCGTGTTCCGTCACATCGGTCGACACGCCGTCGTTAATTCGAGTCGATCGATCGTCCAGGGTCGCCTGTTAAAATAGCACCTCCCCCCCTTTTCCACGACGTCACTGACGTGTCCTTGAGAGAATTCAACCCCCTTGCTCCGACAGGCTAAATACGAGCATCCTTTTGTAGCCTGTGTGGAAAAAGGATCGTTGCTTGGTACGGGGCTCGGTGATGGTTTGCGAGGGTTTATTAAGCGTGGCTTGGCGTGCTGGTACGGGGCGTTTCAGCATTGAGCGATTGACTTTGTTTAGATTTGAAATTTGGGAAATGGTGGACGCGGGCGATGGATTGAGAGTTCTGTGCTGGTTGGTCTGGGCTGGCTGCTAATAGAACTTTTGTAATTTGAAATTTAGACGGATAATGTGGTTGGCAAGTTTAGGAAGAAAAGCAAATGTTTGTTTCGTAACGCGATTAGAAGTGACGGAGGTTCGATCGAGAATATGTTAGAGTGTACAATGTATCAAAAGCAGATTAACTGACTGAAACTCGTACGATGGTTATCGTCAATAGAGAATTATTATAGATAGAAGATAAAGGAAATAAACGACAAATTAAGGCGAAATGATAATTTTATGGTGATCCTCGCCAGTCAGAAAGAGTTGTGAATAATACAATTTTTATACTACGGTAAGAAATATACACAAGATAGAAAGTGAATTAAGATGAAGCGAAAGTTCCGTTAGATTGTTGTCAATTAACAGAATTTCTGTAGTTTCAAGAGACAGCAGTAGAGAACAGATAAGACATTAAGTGAGCTAAGATACGAACAAGATAAAAGATAAATTAAGGCGTGATAATTAAGAGCGTGGCTTTTTTAAAAATTTTCTGATATTCTAATATCTATTTCTGTCAACGTCTGAGACACGAATTGGATTCACTCGTTGTACAAGCACAGTCTCATCTCCATTGTCGAGATTAAAGACTTTTATACCCCAGTAGCTCGATGCTTGATACAATTATTCATGGAGAGGGAAACTTCAACTCTTCCCTGTGCACGCCTTTTAATAGAGATTGACGTATCGTAAATCCACAGTAACGCGGAGCTTTAAACAGATTCCACGAGTTAGGGGTCATTTAATCGAGTCAAGGGTGTATACAGCATCCCTTCGTTACACATCATGCAAGTTTGCGTACATTGTATGCAAAATACAGCCGCAACTTTGAAAAACCTTCCTGGCAGCAACTTTCAAGAATATTATTCAAAAGAAACTTCATAATTGAAGCGCAACTTTAAATTTAAATTCACGCCCTGCATAAGACTGTTATTAAAAATGATAAAGAGTAAACTGTCAGGCTGAATGTCGATTGAAATTGAACGATCAGATTCGTATTAATCAAATGATTAGATATATATATTTATATTATTAGATTTTGTGTGTGTGTGTGTGTGTGTGTGTGTGTGTGTGTGTGTGTGTGTGTGTGTGTGTGTGTGTAATCATTGGATTATGACACAGTTTGTAAAAGAGATTAAAGACAGATTAGAAAAGCAAAAATTCTTATCGGAGAATTAAAATTAGTTTCCAGTGCTTCCTATTCGCACGTCTCGTGTCTCGCTTCAAATATTACAGGAACGAATTTCAAGTACACAGAGACGATCGACGAAAGCTTGGAAAAAAGAAGGTAAAAGAAAACTCTCTGAACGCGTAGCTGTTACGATAAGAACGTAAACATAGCTTGAACGCCTATAACTGTGAAATCGTTATCTCTATTATGGCAGTATCTTTCGTAAAGCGGATAACGCGGCATCCCTTAACAGGTTAGCAACCCTCTTTTTTTCGGTGGATTTTTTGCCAAGCGTGCATGCAAAAATCGAGCCACGTTATCCGGCCGTTTCCTTGTTTTCCTTGTTCCGTCTCGTGGAAAAAAGTCGGTCGTCGAGAGGGAATGTTTTCCGGCGACCGATCAATACCACAACCTCTCGGTTTCTTCTCACCCTCCGAGATTCCCGCCGCTCCCTTTCGCACCCCTTTCCGAAGAATCGCGACGAAATCACGTCGACTTCTCTCCCTCGTTGTCGTTCGACCGGATCCCTTCGAAACTTTCGAATCGCTTCACGCTATTATTCGAAATTAGGCATTCTCGAGGACAACGAGGTATTTCGAACGAGCCGATTGTCTTGGAACTTTCGAGATCCTGGCGAGAGTCCATAAGGAACGCCAAAGCGGCTTGAGTGGTGGCTGTTCGAACGATTCAATGGCCTAGGAAAATTACGCTATCGCTGCAGCTTTCGCGCTTTTATGGAACAGCAGTTGGGAATTTCCCTTCCTTCAGGCAAGTGCCGCGGGATTCCAAGTTTGGGAATGGTACGGGTAGTTCGCGTGATTGAGTGTCGAGCATCGTAAAGAAAAAAAGTTTCGGTGATTTCGGTTTGCGGTTTGGTTCGAGTAAACAGTTTTATTCTCGTGAACGATGACGCATAAGTGGACTAATGGAGTTTCGAAGAAGCCTCCGTTGCGTGACCTGTATTTTTGTCGCTGCTCCTTGAATCTTCCTCTGCGTTTCTTTGTTACGTAAATTTGTATTTTTCCCCGATATTTTCTACTAAATTTTCCACAAATTATACAAACAGTCTATAATTTCAACTCAATCGTCAATAATTATTATTACGAACTATTATTACGATGAAAAACAATTTTTGGAACAAGAAAAGTATCTGACCGAAAGCAATCTTCATCGAGAGATATAAATCAAAGATTTCAATTAAATCGCTAACGACCCATTATATCGCAGCATGCAGTTGATACATCCGTAGCGAGCTTCTCTGAAAATGAGAAAACTCTGCCCAACGTATCAAGCGATTCGCCAACGATTGAATACAGTTGATTAATAGAAGCAGAAACAGCCAATTAAAAAAATCGAATTCTTCGAACTAAGAAATACCAGGAAGACACTTTCGACCGGAAAAGGATTAACATATCAAAGACGAAAAGAGAAATCGTAGAAATGATAGATTCATCAACGAAGCAGCTTGAATTGCGAAAGGAGGATTGTCAAGCTGGTTCGACGATGCAAAAGCAGCCAGGTTCACGAGAATCCCTCGTTATCGTGCCGATCAGCTCTTTCCTCGGAACGAGTACGAGAGCCACGATGGAATTTCACTTGGAAGTCGTGGCTGGACTCGTTGCCCATTGTTCGATCGTTTTGTTGTCGTCCAGCGACGATTGTGTCGAGTCTGAGTGACAATGGAAACAATGGAGAACGCTCGGTGTCATCGTGCCGCGAGCCGACTTTCCCTGTCTTTTCTTATTCAAATCCCGACTTCTCGAACGTCATGGTGCGTCGAATGATTTCGTCGAACAGTTACGACCGCCTTCCACGGCTGAAACGGTCGTTTCGGCGAACACTTTGCACCGATTTTCCAATAAAGCTGGAAAACGCGCGTTCACCGTAATGACGTCGCGATCGATGTTTAATAAAGCTCCGCTTCCCACGGAGCAAGCGTCGGAAAATGAAATTTCTGATACGCGCTTGGATTTATTGAACGTAAAATTGCTAAACTACTTACGACGTTTCCCGCAGTGATGGAAAACGAAAGATGTTAGAAGGAATGGTATTCGTTTCTAGTTAACCCATTGAGCGAAATAATTTGTGAAAGTTGCTTAAATGCGATATTATTGAGAAATGTATATAAAGTAGTTTGCGTATTGTCTTGTCAAGATGAAGCAACGAAAAAGAATAATAGACACTTTATAAAAGGTCTTCTTATATAAGTCAGAAACACAATGACTTAACGTGGTTATTGTGAAACCGCTTACTGGGAGATACAATGGCGTGTTAATTAATTTCACATATTTTCCAATAAATAATAATATTTTTACATTTACACAATAAGCATTTTCAGACAAACGAATGAAAGTATACAGCCCGCTGTTTATCAAACATTTCGACAGAAACGGAGAAAGAAAGAAAAATTCTGGAAATTTACAAAAATCATTCAGACACGTTCTAAACAATTTCAACGCAAAGAAACATATACGTATTTCAATTTAATATACATTCTTACTTCTATATCCTCTAATTATATTTTCTAAAATTCCCGTTACACATTTCTCAAAAGCAGACAACTGCTTCCAGAATAGTTTTGGTGAAAATCCAGAATAATAAAGCTCTGAGGATTCTTCCACACTCGGTTTCGCCACAAAGCACCCTAGTATTCTAAGCTTGCCAACTCTCCAAACATACTTTTCAACGGCCGATCCTCCACCACGATTCGTTCCACGATTTACATCCACATGCATCTTACATTCCACGTAATACGATCCCAGCAATTACTTCCAATATTTCGGTGCGCGGCATCGAGTCTCATACAACTCCATAATTGGTGACAGCCGACGAGTTCGCACGTCTTCCGAGAACTTTTATTACCGCGCCGGCTATTTCTGATGCTCGGCCGCGTGCGATCGCATCCCGACGTCGATGCACGCATTCGTTGCACTCGATTTTTTCGCGCTTACACCCCCTCCATCGCTTTTTTAGCTGGTTTAAAAATTGAACCAGGTCGCTCCGGCTGAGTCATTTGTCTAGCGAGGTTTCGCGACAACGAGTCGAAGTGGCTCGCCTTCCAACGTTCTTCCTGATGAATATTCTTGGTAGCATGGTGAACGTATGTATGGCTGTTCGGTGGAGATGCGTTGCAGAGGTATTAAGTTAGGTTTGATTTATTTTTGGAAGCGATTTGAATGTTCGAGGAAGAGGTAATGCAGTTCTGACATTTATAGAGGCCAGGTTTTTACGTTTAACGGGCTTTTTCGTTCGTGCAACGATACGAGGGTTGATCGGGCTAAGATGGTTTTCCGAAGCAGAGCTTGGACCTTTGAAGATTGGCTGGTTAATTACGGTGCTTAATTACAGGAAACAGGCTTCTAGGGAGCATTCTGAATTAATTGGATGGAAATTATTCATTTCTTTTGTATTTAGTCTATGTCCACAACTTTGCAATAACAGGTAGATGGATTGATCGAACGAAACACGGTTGTTTGAAGGCAAATTTTTTTAAACAGGATCCCAGAATCGTCGGAGTTAACTTGCAACAACGAAGGCTTCAGCTGAACAAGGAAGGTTGTTTCATGAATTCTCTAAACCAATCTAAACGAAAACAATTACCTTCTCTCTTGTATTTTATTTGCACCTGGAATTTTGTAATACGTAACAGTCAAGAAAAATTTGAAGCGCAACAAACGTGAATTGATCACGATGGAATTATTAAAATTAATCCATTTTTGGAGGAACGATCGACAGTAACTTTCAAAATACTTTAGTTAGTAGTTCGTATTTGTAGATGCAGCGATATTTGTGGGAGTGATACGAAGGAAATATACGCTGATTGGTGGAAAGCGACCTATATATTGGGGTCAATCGTTCCGTGGCCAAGCGACATAGGTATAAACATTCATGACCGACGTACACGAAACTCACGCATAGTCGTTCGAACTTTGACCCGTGAACTTGAGTAATAACGCGTAACACCCTGCTTCGTTAGTTCACGGTCAGCATCGCTGTGTACTTCCGTCGTTTTCCTTTCAGTTAATTAAATCGAATGTCATATAACGTTCAGAAGCAATGGACTATGACGATGATGGTAAAAAAATCGATAAATTATTATTCCGTGTGTAATTCATTTCTTTATTATTTCTCTGATTTCATATATGATATTTTTATTTCCTTATCGTTCTGTTCGTACATAATATTTAAAATATTGTCAAATATATTAGCGAAAAAGATTTAGAATTCAAACTGTTAAAAACAAAATTGATGTTAATTAAGTTAATAAGAAAAATTAAGGATAAAGTGAAACGAGAGAATAGAATTCTAAGATCATATTTACCATCGACTTTTGTTTGCGAAGTTCAACTGTAATCGACGTAGTTTAATGCAGTTTCTACTTTCCAAATGGATCATGGTAGAATACTATTTGCTTGTCGTTCACGCTTGTTATCACACGAATTGTGAAAGTGAAGAAACCATTGTAAAAAGCTATTGTCGTTTTACATGACAGCGTACGTTAATTAGTAGCGTATTTACCGATCCATCGTTACAAATCGATCAGCGGTTTTTTTAATGTGAAACAAGAGTCGTCGATCGCCTGTAACCGTGTCGAGATTTCGCGCTTCTACGATCGCCATTGTCATTTTTCAATCTATTGTGGCATCCAGTGAAAGTATTCTTCGAACGTAGCGATATTAGATCGTCGATACGATCGAAAGGTTTCTTTTCATAGAGTTTCAATCGGTTTCAATTATGGTCGCAACATTCAATTTGCGTTTAGATACTTTTACTGAAATAAGTAATAGTCTATGAACATTAATTCTTTTACAATGTAGCGTGAGATACGCTTCAGCAAAATGGTATTAGAAATTATATGTTTTTGATGCTTCTATATGCAACGTAATTATTAAAATTTATTCGGTCGGAAAGGCAGAAAACGCGTCAGAAAAGCCGTGACGATGATAAAAAATAATTATTCAGTGAGTTATTCTATAAGCTCATTCTGAATTCTGTTCCTTTTACTGTCCACTAAACACGTTGTCGTAGTTCGTTTTAAAATCTTTAACGTTGAACATTCTCAAGAATTTTTTAGTTGATTTGTTAATCTTAATTCTTGGACGACGTAATAACATGAGGTATAAGAAATACGTACTTTCAACATTTTATAGCCAATAAATATTAATAACGGTATTACGTGTGATGAAATTTAAGACGTGAAATTTATAATCCCACATTGAACAACTTGACTAAGTCTCTCTTGTACTGAACTGAAAGAGGTGTAATCTTATTAAGTAATATCTCCAACACTTGTGTGATTTTCCTCGTGAGAAAGGCTTAAGAAACTCACAGTACGTTATAAAATGGAACAATCAAATTTACTTTCAATACGCTGATAAAATCACCTGATCGTTGAACAGTACAATCGAACAAGAATTTCAATGTTAATTTTCTTCGATACTTCTACAAATATCTTCTCACCTTGTTCTCGAAAAGGTTCAATTTATCTGAACTATCCATCGACTGTCTTCAATCGTTATTTTATTTTATTTTTTTTCTTTTTTTTCTATACAAGCGTTTCTTATTTTTACTCATTTCAGTAAATCAACATGGGTCGTATATATTCTCAAAAAGTCGCTATCATTTGCATTTTCGCGAAAGTTGCGTGAAAACGGCTTAACCTGTTCTTGCCCGGCGAACAAAACGATCGACCTAACAAACTCCGTTTCTTCTGTTTGCAGATCGTACAACGATTCGAGGCGGTGACCGGACACGGCAAAACCACGCAAGGTAACACTGCTTTCACTTTATTTGTCGCACCGTTTAAGCAATCACAAAACGCTGAAAAATCGCTGAATTATCCAACGATGCACGGGAAACGTTTCGCTAACATAACGAAGCGGAAAAGAATCGCGGAACCTGAGATACAGGGGAAACATTCGGGTCAATTCGACGAGAAGAGAAAAAGCTGAAACTATTTTCGATTTCGGCCAGTGTTACATCATAATCGCGTAGAGTAATATCGTATAACGTTGACTCACTTCCGGCCGTTTTAGTTTAATATTCCGGCTGTGACGCACACCCTTCCTCCGTTCATCCACGTCCCATCGGTAATGCGTTCGGTAAATATTCGAAGGCCGAGAAAGTAATTCATCAAAGTTAATTTATCAAACGAACCATCCAACCAATGAATCGTCAGACGACCACCTATCGAGGACTATCGCGAAGATAGTCCACAGTTCCACAGATTCTATCGACGATGAAAATTTCCTACATCGAGGATTTTCAAGCTTCTCATAGCATGAAAACTAAAATTGAAGAATCTAGAATCCAAATAAAACCAAGTAGAACGAGTAAAAAGTAAAATCGAGTAAATGGCACTACCGACAAAAATGCGCAAGATAGATACAAAAGTACACAGAAGTTTATGAGACTATACGCTAACTGACTGTAACCCTTAATAGCTATCATCAAAGGTAATCATTGATACCATCATGTGTGAAGTTCTACGTTAGTTTACGTTATTTACGAATAAAATAAAATAAATGTAATTAAATGTTTCGCTATTGCACAATATTAGATACGAAGTAGAAACCTTACTGTTTGCAATGGTTGCAAATGACATTGCGACGTATTATTAGGGAATAATATTAAAACGAAACTCGCAGAAGGTGAGACTTCACCTATGACAACCTTTAAGAATTAATTGAGTTATAAAAGTAAGTTGAATTCGAATATGTTATTTGAAGTTCGTGTCCATACGAATCAAGTTACTTGAATTCGGATAGTTCCGACGCGAAAGCAACTTGAATTGAAGAAACGTGACTGAATGTTCACGTTACGTGAGAACGTCTTTCTGAATGGTGTGAAAAAACTGTAAGTACAATTCGAAGTAATGAATCACATGGTAATCGATAAAATACCTATGCTTTCGTAAGTAAGTAACATCTCGAGTCATTCTCGCTCGAAGGCGATAGGTTAACGTGAATTTATGCGTATTCCGTAGAATGATGGAATGCAAATATCGTCCTGTGTTCGGTGATTTTTGGTATTCAGCCGAATGGAGGTCGACGATTAATCAATGAAGAAAGTTTCGCGTGGAAACTGTTGGCAACAACGTTTTATTTTTCACGAGACCGGATTCGTGGTATTTCTGGACCACTGTTAAGTTAATTGCACGGTTTTGAAACATGCCAGCTTACGAACGACAGTGGCATTCAGTATTATACTTAACCGATGTTTACGTAAAGTCTCGCTTTCCAACGCTGTTCCTCTGTACATATTAACGCTAAGATGTATTAATGTAACAAACAATAACAAAGTCGGCTACTTCACTGCGTTGAGTGAACGCCAAGTCCATTAATCATCATCATTTTCTTGAATTTTGGCTGGAAATATACGCAAATACATTGTAGAAATCGCCGTTGAATTGTTCCATGAGTCATGAGAATTTTAGCGTTGGTTAAATATTAAACAATTGAACACACATAACTGTCCTGTAGAATGGATGGCGATGAATAATTAATTGGGAGGGTGTCAAAATTTCACGATTCCCAAACGTTTAATGCAATTGACGTATCGTGTTCCCGAATCGTTCGAAAATATTAATTCATACGAAATGAATCTGTATCATCAAATTTAGTTTCAGAAACAGTAATTTATACAAAGCAGCGTCACTGAACTTCTATCACACGAAATAAAGGTTTATTTCGTTAATTCTAACTCAAATGTTAAAGAAGATTCAAATCCACATACAAGTGGAAGTTCTCAAATTTCTAAGTTCAAATATTCAAATTCAAATTCAAATGAAAATTCTAATCGATCATCCTTAACGTCAATTGAATCAATCGTGCGGTTAAATCAAACGAATCATCCTTAAAGACTTGTACGAGCGCGAGAGATGCAAACAATGCAAATGCCGAACCGTTTATTAATAACATCTTTTAATACCATTAAAAATGTTAATGTCCAAATTAAGTGCCAAAAATTGCCTGTGCCAAAATAGACCCGAAATTCTTGGAACGGCACCAACGAAAATTCCAATTCAATTTCAAATTTAAATAAAAATGCATGTCAACAACAGCTCATTCCAAAAGACTAGCGCAAGCGCGACAAACCCAAAATACGCAAGCCTCAAGCACCTCGACGCGCCACATAATGTAAGCTCGCAGCACATTACGTGTTCGCGCGCCAAGCAACGTTCATCTTCCGCGTGTTTCCGCGGTGGCCGTGTTTCACGGCGATTTCGGCCGCGTCGCGTGTTCCTCAGAATTTTCATATTTCCTCGGCCCGCTTGTAATAAAAGACAATGAGAGCCAGCTCGGTCGCGCGTCCTGACAAAGCTCGTGAAGCTGATTTATCGGCGCGTCACGAGGACGCGTTAGGCCGTCTGTCGACGTTCCTCGAGTTTCGAGCAACGGAACGTGTCGTAACGAGCCGGCATTCATGCTACAGCGAGAAGAACGGCCTTGCTACATTATTAGACACCGCGCGGCATTAGGCGTGCAACAAAAGCGGCGTGCACACGCTTCGATCGTGCCACGGATCTTTACACGCGTTGCTGTCGTTCAAATATCGATCCCAATCGATTCTGAATTTGATTTATTTTTAATCTTCTATTCAGCCGTAACGAATAATTTTTGACGGTCGTTGTTGATTGTATATTTGGAGGAAATTTATCGGATACCTACAGGAACGGTAACGATCGATCTGTTGCGTAACCTGCACGTCGAAGATGTCTCGTCTCGGCATCGAGGCCTTGAAATTAGAATTCATACAACACATACGTATAATACGGTGACTCGCGAAAGTATTTGAACAGTTACCACAGTCGATTTTTACGAATACATATTACGTGTAATATACGAAATTCTTTGAAACTTCGTTGGCTCTGTAGGACGAGACAGGACTATGGCCATTGCAATAATACAATTTTATAGCAATCCGAAAATACGTGTAGGAGTTGCAAAGCATTCATTGGAAATATACACTTGTAAAATCAGCGTGCAGCATGAACGCTGATCTTAAACATAGAATTTGTGCTAAAGATAGTCTCGCTAAATATTCTGGCTTATTAATATAGTAATAATTGATAATTAATAAAAAATAGATAATTGTTACTTCAATGATTTTTGCAAAGTGTAACCTAATAATATCTATACACATTTTCGGATTCGTTTCAAATTTTTACCAATATAATATTACCAATATAAACGGTAGCCGTGTCTCGGTTACTGTGCTAATGAGATTTCAAAATGTTTTGTACAACATGCAGTTTCTACGATTATTGGAATATTTCCGCGAGCCATTGTACGTTCGTAAAAGGTGTCACGCAAGTGTTCGAATGCATTCGTCAGTCTGTGTATACCTGCACTAAGTATCTAGTAGCTCGTATGTACATACATTTTTAATTGCGTTTAAAACTTTAATGTAAGTGTAATGATCGTTTCTCGATATAGTAAGGCAGTGCCTATGAACGCCACTGTACGTAACCAACCATACTAATATTAGCACCGTTTGACTCACCACGCTGATTTTCCTGTACCAGTACAACTTTTCGTATGTTTCACCAGGCTCATGAATTTTTGCTCTTGCGGCCTCTAGATGGAAGTGAAAAATACCATCTGGAGCCAGGCCAATCGGACTATTTGCAGAGCAAGTGGCATAAATAGCTTTGTTGTCCGGTGAACGAGACAGTGCGTTAAGTATCTTGTCCGCGGAACAGGAGCTGGTTTTCCGCGTAGAGAGTAAATTACGTCAACGGTTGTAATAACGTTTTGATATCCGAGAATCACGTCTTGATCACTTTCTCTTGAATTTCTGAATTTTACGTGAATTCTTTGCAACGACATTTAACACGACAGAATTAGTCATAGTCGATACCACAACTTTATATTTTCAAAGAAATATTAGAAAGTTTCCGATCTACGAGAATAAGATTGACCTCGTCATAATATTTAGTAAATAAAACGGTTATTTACCTAGGTTTCACTTTTTAAATACGAATTTGCATGAATATTTGCAATCTATTCTTCAATGACCATCGCCGCATCCGATTCTCTTCAAATAATCTTAACACGTTAAAAAAAAAAAAGCAAAATATAAATATTTTGCCCTAGGAGCTGTAATTAATTGGAATATACTACGTAACTTTTAATTTTTGCAAAATATCGTATGAAGATACAATTTTAATGAATACCTTCGCGCTTTCTTTTAACATTGCTATCCGAGTTATTAACATTCGGTTTAGTTATCAACGGACAATTTCGTAGCCCACGACGCCTGGAATTTTGCCCTAGGAGCTGTAATTAATTGGAATATACTACATAACTTTTAATTTTTGCAAAATATCGTGTGAAGATACAATTTTAATAAATACAAGTGAACATAATACAATTTTAACATTGCTATCCGAGTTATTAACATTCGGTTTAGTTATTAACGGACAATTTCGTAGCCCACGAAATTTATCTTATTTTAATCACTTCAAAATACCTGGTAACGCGAGTCACCGTCACGCTCAACGTTAATTACGTTAGTTAAGAATCCTCATCGATCGAACCATACAGATCTCATTCTGAAATGATACCTCAACTATCCACCCAAATGACCGTCTTCTCTGAATAGAGAATACGACCACGACCAGCGGCAAATAACAGGCTACGGTAAGACACATTCACGATGCTTCTCCTTGTGTTGCCATTTGTTATTAAATGATCGACGTTAATCGTCTTTATCCACGTCGTAAAACTTACCCTTGGGAGAGTTCACCAGTTGCTAGGAGTACGCGTGTGAAAACGGTTTACGAGCGGTTTTTCAGGCGAGGAACCGGTCGTTTCCCGTTTCGTAGAGGCGACGGCCCATTCACAGCGACGCGGTCGGTCACTCGGTCGAGCGTGGTATTCCTGGGGTGACACACACCGCGCCGTCACCCCGACGGAGACGAGGCCTTCTCTATTTATAAATGTGGGTCGACGTGGCTGCGCAGCCGGCTCGTTTCGTCATTATTACGAGTCCGCGCGGAAACCGGCTGTTCTCTTCTTTCTTTCTATCTCTCTATCCATCTCGCGGGCTTCGATGCATACCGCGGCAGAATGACGATTAATTGGCTCGACGCCTGCAATAGGACGATTGTTAATCGTCTCGCGACTATCACTTCTTGATTTCGTTTGAGGAAAGGAGAAACGTTGGGAATTTTTGTAAACTCGATGAATTTTGATCGAAGGAAGGAAGATTTGTCATAATCGGGTTGTGGGTATTTCTGAAAATTTGTTTCTTTGCTGAGAAGGCCGATTGCTGATCGTCTCGCAATTACTGTTTCTCGATTTCGTTTAAGGAAAGGAGAAACGTTGGGAATTTTTGTAAACTCGACGAATTTCGATGAATTTTGATCGAAGGAAGGAAGATTTGTTATGATCAGACTGTGGGTATTTCTGAAAATTTATTTCTTTGCTGAGAAGGCCGATTGCTGATCGTCTCGCAACCACTGTATCTCGATTTCGTTTGAGGAAAGGGGAAACGTTGGGGATTTTTGTAAACTCGATGAATTTCGATGAATTTTGATCGAAGGAAGGGATCTTTGTTATTATCAGACTGTGGGTATTTCTGAAAATTTATTTCTTTGCTGAGAAAGCCGATTGCTGATCGTCTCGCAATTANCTGTTTCTCGATTTCGTTTGAGGAAAGGGGAAACGTTGGGAATTTTTGTAAACTCGGTGAATTTTGATCGAAGGAAAAAAGATTTGTTATGATCAGACTGTGGGTATTTCTGAAAATTTATTTCTTTGCTGAGAAGGCCGATTGCTGATCGTCTCGCAATTACTGTTTCTCGATTTCGTTTGAGGAAAGGAGAAACGTTTGAAATTTTTGTAAACTTGATGAATTTCGATGAATTTTGATCGAAGAAAGGAAGGTTTGTTATGATCAGACTGTGGGTATTTCTGAAAATTTATTTCCTTGCTGAGAAGGCCGATTGCTGATCGTCTCGCAATTACTGTTTCTCGATTTCGTTTAAGGAAAGGAGAAACGTTGGGAATTTTTGTAAACTCGATGAATTTTGATCGAAGGAAGGAAGATTTGTTATGATCAGACTGTGGGTATTTCTGAAAATTTATTTCTTTGCTGAGAAGGCCGATTGCTGATCGTCTCGCAATTACTGTTTCTCGATTTCGTTCGAGGAAAGTAGAAACGTTGGGAATTTTCATATGTTTGCTGGATGAATTCTGACACGAGTAAAACGTATTTGTGCATAAATTACAATGTTATTATAAATTTGTGCCTTCGACTTTCTAAACGTTATTTTTTCGTTACCATAAACAGATGAAGTGAAAGTGTCACCTTTATCGTCGATTTTTGTGATCTTTACGGGATATTTGTCATCTAGTGCCTTCTAGTATCGGAATATTATTCGCGATATTGTGTTTCAGCGTTTAAAGCTTCTAGAATATCTCTTCTATCGTACCTGTCGCGTTGCCTTTTTGTTGCCATTATAAACAAATGATAGAAAATCCTTTACTGTTACATAAAATAAACTTGTATCCTAACTGCAAAAAGATACAGGAACTCCGCTTCAAAGGACAAGATATTTCTTGCCGCAGACAACCTCGATCGATCCGACTCTTTTACGCCGTATACGTGTCATGCTACTTCGAACTTCTCTTTCAGCACTAGCATCGACCGTATCGCTTCGTTTGTGCACCGTACATAGATATGAACCATATTTACGAGGTATATAGAAATTTTATGAAATCCGCCATCGAATCTGTCTAGACGCGAGACAAGTATAACAAAGAAGTAAGTTACCGACTGAAATTTCTCGAATCAAGCATATTCCATTTACCGTTTCGTATCAAAAAACACATAGCAATCACTGTACAATTCGACAGCCTTCTTCGAATAATGACTGTTCGTGAAATTTTTTTGACGCGTCAAAAAATAATTTTATATAATTTACCTAAATAAAAATTGTCACTGTTATTCAAACAATTCACATTATTGGACATTTCTCAGTCCATGCAATTTATCTCATTTTAATCATTGTAAAAAATTTAGTATAAAGTATACATAGAGCCCTGATGATCATCACAGCTGTAAACTGTTAAATGTTTCTTAAACGTCGATTTCTCTTTTCCCGTTTGTCAATTTTCACGCGCATGTAGAAGTTTAAGAAAGACACAGAACGAAAGTTTTTCATTAGATTAAAACGTTTCAGTCATCAGTGTCCGTCATTATATACACGGCTAATTTGTCCATTAGGATGTGATCGTTCCATTCCATTTGAAATCGCGACAGGGGACTCGCAAATACGATTAAACTGGGTTGGCGCGGAATTCGCGCACAGATCGCAAGGTCGATTTCTTGAATGGCATGGCATTACAGAGGAGAGACATCCGTTGTTCCGTTCCGTTCGTTAAGCTCGTAGAAGCTTGATTAGAACGGCGAGAACGTATGTATGTATATGAATCGGTTAGCGCAGCCTTGGTCGTGGAGCGGTCTTTTATTTTTAGAAAATTATTGGTCCGCCTTGTAAACAAGAAACTGATACTCTGTTTATCTCTACAGTGAGCAACCGCGTTCCCTCGCCTAGTTCTGTTCATCGTAGGTTCTTTAGCGACCTATTGGATTATTTCAGAATCGATTTAACCCTTTGCATTCCGAAAATACCATGACACGATCGATCGACGACTCTGTCGCGCTTTTACAGGCAAGTTTTTGAAATCGAAGATTTTTGAGTAAAAGAAACGTTATACGTTTCTATCAACTATGTTATAATTTCATATAATGCGATACCTTTTCTTCTTTCTTTGCTTTTCTTCTTATCCGTGGAAATAAAATCGAATAACAATTTCCAGTGGAATATAAAGCGTTAACGTTTCTTTGAAGTTTCGTTATACGTTTCTATCAACTATATTATAATTACATTTAATGCGATACCTTTTCTTCTTTCTTTGCTTTTCTTCTTATCCGTGAAAATAAAATCGAATAATAATTTCCAGTGGAATATAAAGTGTTCTTTGAAGTTTAACTCTTGGAATTATTGGATCAATTGGCAGGTAAAGAACAGCAAGCTTGCGCATATTGGTATATAAATTCAAGAAATTAATATTCTGTTCTGGTATTTCTTTGCTGGAAAAGGTGATTCGTTTGGTGAAAATGTTCTTTCTCGTCGCCGAGTGTAACGCAAAAATAAAAACTAAATTTTAAGTATTCGAAAAAATTGCGTGGCCGGCAGAAGATGACAGAAGTTGACAAAGCATAAAGAAAGCGAGGCTAAAGTTTCCAGCCTTTGTTTCAGCATTTTTGCTTACGAGCGCTTTGTCTGGACAGAAAGACGCTTGTTGATCCTCGACTACGTGGCAGTGTTTAGGCCTTATTTTTGGAGACACGTTCGAGTATGACATCGAAAGAGAATAACAAAACTGTAAAACATCGGGATCGTTCTCTGCATCTTTCTAGAACCAGTCTAAGCAGCGTCATACCGAATGCGAAACGAACCATCAAATGTTACCAAACTATAACTTCTTCGACTTTATTTCACTTATAGATAACGTGCGCGCCTCTAGAGGAACGAAAAATAAGGAAACGTGCAATTTCACGTTTTCTCGTAATATCACCAACGATTAAAACCAATCACGATAACGTTGATGTTCTTACGTATTAACACAGTTCGTTACCGAAATATTATTTATCGTTCTGTTTCAAGGTGGCTTGCATAATATTGTTTCCAAAAGTTCCGAAAGTGACTCATCGACCGAGATTCGTTGAAAAACGAGGAAAACGCCGCGTGTTTTCAGTTGAACGTCGAGACGGCACAGAACGGAATGTGTATTCGTGACATTTGAAGGGGTGTCTTAAATTAAAACGATGGCAGGGCGGTCTGGGCTGGCAGCGGGTACGAAAGAACACGCCGATTGCCACATCGACTTTTTGGCAGTGGCCATTCTCGAGCTCTCGTTCGCCTTCTTTTTTTTTTTTTTTATGCTCTTGTTTGACACCCAGCCTTTACGATGTACATACGATATGTATACAATATAAATGCACGATATGCGCGTATAACGTTCGTATTTATGTATAACAGAAATATAACGTATGTATATACATAAATATGTATTTAAACGACTTAGTCGTCGTTTAGCGGTCGAATGTTGCTTTTTTTCCCCCCAAAAAAACTACTATATTTTGAACGCAGCACGTTTATTCACGGTCTTGAGCGTTTCCAGTGACACGAAATCGTTGCGTCGTTCGCTCGAGTTTTTACGAGCCAGCCTGTTATACTTCGCTCGAGACGCCGACAATACGCTTCTTATCTTTAGCACGAATTTGCTTTAAACGAACTAAGGACTTCGGAGGAAAACGAGAATATGCTGCTTAGAAAAAAAAAAAAAAAAAAAGAACGACTTCGTCTGAACTTTTGAGAAGGAAGAAGGCGGTGCTGTTGCGAATTGGTTTTCACGGATGGAGAACGAGATACGATAACTTTGGACTGTTGACGATAATTGGTTACTATGTTCGTGTTAATCATTACGTATTTGCTAATTTCGACGCAGGTATTCAGTATACACGAGCGAAATCGGGTCTTGCAAATTTGTATTTTGGCGAAGTTTTTACAGACAGACTAATTTACGGAATTGATTTCGTTTGTATTCGCGGTTGCGTAGAATCAAAGTGGTACCTGTGTCTTTAATTAACGCTTGGTCAAATTTTCTTAAGAATCCTTTAGTGTTTATAGATTACACGTATAAAGTTTGGCGTTTTTCTTTGTTTCATAGCTCTGCGATGTCGAATTTGTCGTTTCTTTGTTGTTACCACTTTTCATCAGACAAATTTGTTACTTCGGAGTTACATAAGCCTAACTTTATTGGCGATTTTCTACCATAACAGCTGCTTCGGTGACAGACATTTTCTATCCTACAATAGATGAAGAATACATGTAACAAGCAATAATGGGATCAGAAATCCGCTCTGTATTAAATAAATCCACGTTCCGTTCCATTGAAGCTTCAATCTGACTGACAAATTACTACCATTTAGTCATTTTCTAACTTATCAAAGTAACTTATTAAATTAGAATACTCTCAATTCAGAATCGCTATTCTTATCCAACAATGAAGCTAGCGGAAGCTTGCCAACGATCGAAGCGTCGATCTTTCAAGAAAGCGCTCGATGGAAACTCTCATGGACGAGTTTATCGCGGCAGACGATTATTGACGGATTAATCGAATGAAAACATCGAAGTGTCAGTCGTGCAATGGAATTTATTAGACGCCCGGAAAAAGAAATTCAAGGACGCGGATAGAGCGGCAGAGGGGACAGGTTATAACGTAACCTTGTAAATTACGCCGTCGTTACGTCGACGACGATTATGCCGTTGCGTTAAATAATCGTCGGCCCACTGCGGACACGCTCGGTTTCAAGGTTACTGAAACACGAGTTCCTGGACCCTTCCATAATCGGAAATTAGGAGGCGGACTAATTACAGACACTGTTACGGGTCAAAGCACCGTGTTCAGTTACGTCTCGACGATCGATCCTCTTGCGATATTTGACCTCGTCAATCGAGACCGGCGTTCATAATCGTTTCTATCTTGTTGTTAACAGATCGTCAAGGATTAATAGATTATCAAGACTGTTTCAGTTATTCGCCATTTGCCGTTTTTGAAGCGATAATAAAAATTAGATAAATGGGATATAACTTGGGCGCAATAAAGTTAGGAATATTTAATAAAATACTAGAAAGATGTAAGACTGTAAATATAAAAGAATAGAAGAAACTCAGTTAGAATGTCTCGATTATTTTACACGTTATTTATCATTTTTGTCTCAACGACATAGTAAAATTACGCTTCCACTGGAAGCTTCTGACAAATACCGTATATCGTCTTACCAATGTTTGATACGTTTATCGTAAATTCTAAATTATCACGTAATTCAGGTTAGATAACGTCTAAGACACTCCGCATTTTCCAGAAACCATAGAAAACCGCAAGACATCTCGTCTTACAGAAAGATTACTGCGACAGACTGGAAATTTATTGTTTGACTTATCGTTCGTTTTTCGTTTACGACTGTCACTTGCCGTCAAACTATTTTACGTAACGACGATTTCTCACTTCGAATATAATATCCAGTACATATAACATAGAATACAAGGAGAAAAATTTCCATTCGAATATAAAGTTTCACACAATTGGAAGATGAAACCTTGCAAACATAGGCAGGGAAGAACGTAAGAGGCCTATGACTACGAGGTACGAGAAGTCACGGGAGTTTAATCTATTTGGCGCGCGAAATAAATCCTTTTATCACGATGATAACGAAGCGAGCCAGAACTACTGCTTTTCAATAAGAATTCACTCGTCAATAGCATGCTCGTTGACGGCTCGAAAAATCATATCCAGTTAATTTTAGCGATCGAATCTACCGCTCTCTTTTCCTATATTCTCTTTCTCGTTCATCATTCTCTGTGTCGACTCTGGACCGAGATCGACTAAAAATATATCTCGATATCGCCGAGTATTTTCCGACAGAACGCAGAAAAATGATAAACTATTTATCGAAATATTATTTCTACCTGTTCATTCATTTTCCGATATGCCGATTGTTAGTTTTACGAGTTTTGATTTCTTAAAGATCAGTTGTAATTTGAAAGATCGCTTATTCAAATTATATTAATTATCGAGTAACAAATATTAAACTCTCGCTCGATTCTGATTAATACACCCCTCGTATATCGACGTTTATAATGCAGAATTTTACGAATCTCTTTATTAGAAAACTTCCATAAAAGTGTAATTTCTTCGAATAGAAATTAACGTCACGAGCCTATCGTTTTACTTGCTCGTATCCAAATACGAAGAAACGGTTCAGGGCGATGAGCATCCGAAATGTCGAAAACGAAATCGTCGACAGGAAACTGGAAAACTGGAAGCGGCTGGTAGGAAAATCGAAGCGAACGAAACGGTCATCCGTATTTGGTCGACCAAAACAGTTTCGCTGGTGCCGACTGGCTCACTAATAATAAGACCTCGAACTCGCACGAGTATATTGCGCTCAATGTTTCATCGCTCGAAGGTCGATCAATCGTCGATCGATTATCGCCAGGATTATACCGACAATCGGCGGTCGCTGAAGAGGAAAACACAGGGAACAGAAATCGATTAGAAACTAGAGGAACGGCTTTGTTCGAACAGAAACGTGTCGAATTTTACAGTTTCCCCTTGTTAACCAGAGAAACAAGCCGAACGATGCCTCCATTGTTCCAACATCGCGTTCCTCCGATTCGTTAACAACGATAATCACGATCGAACCTTTGCTCGTCTCGAATCGTCGGTTACTTTGTTCCTCCGCCATCGAATAAAGTCCATTTTTCCCTGGAACAATTAAACTCGTTGTTCTAAGAAGCGCGTTAAGCCTGGGTGATTGATCGTTAATCGAGGATCGAAATATTTATGACCGTCGTTAAGGTGTCAACCATGATAGATCTCGATTATCTCATCCTTTGTTTCCATGAATCTCGTCTTCCACGACGTTTATCAGTCAATGAATATGTTACAAAGGCTAAAAATATATGATCGTCCCTTATGCAGCTCGATGTTTACTTTGTTGCAAAGTTATTCGTGTCGGTAGAGAAAGGAGGAAGAGATAATAATAGGAATGTACAGGGTGTTATACAGTGGCATATATTTTTTCTTTGTGCCTTTCTTTATTTTTCACGCGTTAAGCTTTATAAAGTTGAAGTTAGGAGATCTTTTACACCAACCACTTTTGGACACAAGTGCCTGAATGCTTTTATATTTGTAGCAATACTTTCTGTATTAATTAAGACCGTCTATTTTTTTTCGTTCTAAGAGAAGCTAGAAGAAATTTTATAGTAACGAAAGAAATGAAATTTTCCATAATATTGTTGTGATATACTCGGCACGTTTCTTTTTCATTTTCTTGCGAAGAAGGTGTTTCTATTTTTGTGCATTAACTATCGTACTTGAGTAGATTGTCCGTGTAATCTGCCATGAAAACAATCCGCTGATTTATAACCAATTATAATTGAATGCTTTTAACCAAGTCTTAATTGTGTCTAAAGATTATTTATAATAAATTGACTAGATAGATCGTCTAAAGGCTTGATTTGTCGAATATTTATTAACTGTAACGTCGAACATTGGAAGCTGAAAGATTGCACGACCAAAGTTTGTGTCGTCCGTTATTTATTACGTCTTGATGGTATAAACCATGAAGTCTCGTCAAAATGCGTTTCAATAACGAACATCGAACGAAACAGAACGACACTAACATAGGTATCGCTGAATTATTCAAAATCACGGCTGATATTACGTAATAGCAGCGTAATAGGTTTCGCTGCGATCGTACGCTTCTTCGAGCGTGGGTTGCTTTCTGATAACCTACGTGCCAATCGATAGTCGCATTCCTATAGTTCACCGATCGAATGTGTAACTGTTTGTTACACTCGTTTCGCGTGGTAGAAAAAAGTAGAGATGAGATTTTCATCGAATCTAAATATTCGAAATATTATTAAGGATGGAAAAGTTTGCAAAAATATTTTGCTTGGCAGTGATAGTTTAGGATGACGCCTTTTTTACAAAAAGAAGATAAAGTTTTTCTTAAATGAATCACTTGCTCGATAAAAAGTGTTGTGCGGATCGGAAATAATAATGCTATAGTTAATATCGATTTTATTCTTTGTAGTACTGATAATTAGATCGTGGTTTTCATGCGAATTCGTATTTTTGAATTATAAAGAAAATAACACCTCGGTGGAATGTTGTTTTTCCTGGTAGCCATTATAGAAAGCACTATAATTTGAATATTTTACATATTTTTCCACGTTATGTACATTCTGCGCAATTTTGCACTTTCAAATCTCCTATAAACGTATAAAAATCCGTAGGCTAATAATAATATATGATTTTCTCAGAACGTTAGCTATTCACGTGATAGAAGAATTGGGATACTATACTCAATTTGCAACACATTAACCCAGCATCCTGGGTTTCGAAGAGGTCAGGCGCTAGCACGTGACGAAAGGAATCACGTCAAAACAGCCAGCAAACGTACAATTCCGCGGTCACGTTAACGGAACTGACGCAAACGCGAGCGACGATTACGAATTCAATTAGAGTCTACGCTTTTTTTTTTTTTCTCTTGTCGAACAACGGAAACTTTTTATCCACGACGCATTCGCGTGTCTCTCCTCGATGTTCGAGGTTCGGTCATAACCAGACCGTCCGTCTTGTTAGGCTTCCATCATTTCGTTAAGCAATCTCGATGATTGGATGACTCGATAGGTCATGATTAACGAAATCTTTTTTGTAATTTATAGTCTTCGTCTCGTTGCCGGAGACAGTTCACCTCGTTTAATTTATTCATATCGTGAGAAGACGCGCTAAGTGAAAGTTATCTCATATTGAGAGGAAAAAAAAAAAGGTAGAGATGAAATTGTTCTTTGCAAAAAGCATTAGGGAATTATATTTGGCACTAAATTTCATTTACATATTTCTTCTACTATATGGGCATTCTTTAGTGAGAAAGCTATTTAAATGTATTGTAGAGCAGATATTGTGGAAAGTTAGAAAAATATGCGAAAATGCTTCTTTCGTTTATAGAAACAGATAATTAATCTTGTGTTACACAATGACGAGTGTATTAAATTCAGCTAATTGTACTATGAAAAGTTTTATTTCTATTTTTTTTTTTTTTTTTTTATGGACAATTTGCCAAATGTCCTTGTATGGACAAATTGTAAAGTATCCAGGAAGGGAAAATAATATTTTTTTCTACGGCGTGAGGTTTAAAAATATAATTTTTATACTTTCACGCATTATGAATATAGAATGGGTTGCAGATTTTTAATTGAATTGTAAGCTGAATTAAATTGGACTTGGTATTTCCCCATTTATGTAGTCGACACTGTATGTATAATATTGTGTTAAGTTTACGATAACTGTTGCTGCATAGTTTACTGCTCCGTTGCACGCTGACTGATTTATTTTGAATACTTCAGAACTTCCGAGCATGACTTAAGCGCGCGAAACCGGGAACGGAGATTGACCTTTTATCTGAATCGTACCGACACAGATTGACCTTTGAATATTATAAAATCTCACAGCATATAATAGTGAAACAAGGTTTAGTCATACGTTGACACATAGATCAAAAGTTTGCTTTCAGATTTCATGTGTTCTTTTAATTTGTTAGAGATAGCTTAACGAAATAAAATGGTCGTTTCTGTTTAATACATTTAACGAACTGATTTTGAGAATCTTTCTCTTCCGTATTGTGCAAGTAATATAAGCTTATTCATTTTGAAACCCTGACCATCTGTAAATATGTCGAATGTTCTTATTGTTTCAATTTTACGTAATGATATCCTCGTTAAAAGACAAACAGGATGTCCTTCGTCCCAGCAACGAGTAATTTATTTTCTTTTTCAAAGTAAACTGTACAAGATTTTCTTAAAACACTCGTTCCTTTAAAGAACATGCTAAAAAAGATATGAAATATAAAATTTATCGTTAAAAACTCATTGGTATATTATCTGTTAATTATATGGCATGTGTGTCAATCTTTTCTTTAAAAACGTGAACTGATTAAAAAGAACGTCTTCATATCGCGATAGATATTTATAAGTGGACCAAAAACGTGTTCCATTCATGGTTTGGTTTCAAAGTTTCCGTGATACGAAGTGTGGCACTTTATCGATCGACTACAATGCCGGTCAGATAAAAGAAAATATGTACAAGTTAGAAAATATTCCTAGCAGCTTTTTTGTAAAGTCGTAACTCTGTTACGTATGCGTATAAATTTCCTGAGATTTAATGAGCAGATTCGAAACGAACATTGCAATTTGCGTGACACAAGGAAACGCAATTAATTGTCGTTCGCTTCTGTCGAATGTTGTTCGTATCGTTTCGGAGTATTAGCCGATTGTTACCTAACCGTCACGCAACCGGAAAACGAAGAGTAAAATTATATAACACAATTACAAAAAGGAAGGCGAAATCGTGACTTAACATATCAACATCTGCCGATGTCCCTTTGTAAACAACTGAAAAACGAGCGACATCGCTCGTTGTGCTGCGAACAATAAAACAAAGAGAATGATTGCTCGCATAACTAAAAAAAATCAATAAATATATTGATTAGTGCAAAGTGTACGAACAAGACGAAATAAAACGCTGGTTTAACAAACATACAGATGTTTCGGTGAGTTACCAAAACTAAAGGAATTTAAACTTCTTGAACGAGTTGAAATTTCTTTGACGAAATTTAAATACATGAAAATAATATATATATATATATATATATATATATATATATATATATATACAAAATAAAATACAAACATTACTTTACGATCATTTTTCTTCAAAAATAATAGATGGATGTAAAATAATTATAATCGCGTACAAGTGCGTGCGAATATTTACGACTACAAATTTCCATGCTGACTAATCAAGCAGATAAACAGCTTTCTTTAACCTTCGGCAAAAGTCCGTCGATAAAAGGCCAAGACCTTTTCCATGGCAAATTGCTGAGCAAGCAGCGGAATCTTCTAAGATTAGAAATAGACTTTGAGAGGAAGTTTCGAGTCTGATCCTATGGTTAATGAATGACAAGACTGAATCTCGCTTGAAACACGACCCAGTGGCAGTGTGTACGGTTGTCACGCACGTGCGTGGCCTGCTATCAAGGCAGCGCGCGTCTACGCTGCAACGTAGGCATTGCATTTAACGTATCGTGGCATTGCGTTGTACTTGGCCCGGCCACGCAATCGCCACGTTATGTAATTCCTAGGGATGGAAACAACAGACAACACACACAATCTCGCGGGTCATACAGTCGATGTGACTGCGTTTTGCGCGATGATCCCTCACGTATATGATTTATTGAATCGATTCGTGGTATTCTAAGCAAAGCGAACATTGAATAATTCAAGGATAATCTTCGAATTATCGCTGGACAGACAAACGTTCGGAAATTTAATAATTTCTCGAGTTTAACGTCTCGTCGGTAAAAGAATACAGAATAATAGTGATCTCTAGGTTCTTCGTAGCAGTGACGTACGATTGCGCTTGTACGAAGAAACATGACCGAGATGACGGAGAACTTGTGCAATTTGGCTCGTGTAAAGTGGAGGATGTCTGGAAGACTGACAGACTGGAATTAATCGAGAAAAACCGATTTCTTCTTGTTCGCGAGCGTCATGTGGTCTATACGTTAAACTGTATAATTATCTACATTTATTCTCTTCTTAAAAATCTGCAAAGCTAACTGGGTCTACGACATTCAAATAATAGATGACACAGATGATCGAACTAAGGCAAATGCACATTTTGTTTCGAATACAATCCTTCGCTTCTGGTAACGTTCAAAGTTCGTCGCGCCAGCTTTGTACAGGGAAAAGATTTAATTTTATCGTTCGTTTTGGTAAAGAGGAAGTCACACAAGGTCGCCGGTGACTCGAGTACTTGGTAAATACCGTCGATCGACGATGGTAAATATGGCCGTGAAAATAACCGAGGTAATGATATGCACATTTTCCGCGATAATTGTAAGCCAGTTACGAAAGCCTCGATATCAGCGTGAACGTGTTTCGTGCGCCGCGTTGGTGACATTTCGAGAAGTTCAAGATCGCGTGAAATAAAAAGTCTTCTTTCATAGGCGGTGCTCATACAGCTACAGTACTACGCAAAACTCTTGGACTTTCCTTGGGTTATTCCTGGTAATCTCATAATGGCAACGATTATCTTTTAAAAAGTCTGTTGCGCGGATACGAATCTCTAGATATTTCTTTCGTGGTCTTCCTTCTTTATGATTTTTCCAGGGTCTAACGAACTTACTTAGAAAAATTTCGATAAATAGTCAAATAATAAAATAGTGTTTTGAGTCTTCCAAATATAGTGACAATATATGACATAACTTATCTTGGACGGAAATTAAATAATATACTAACAACAAATTTAGCGTAATGCCAGCCAGTTACCTTTATATTTCTTCATAGAAAGAGAACATTTCGATTTAGTCGGTGGCCAAAAACTTTTGCACAGTACTGTATGTCGAACAGCATGAGGTATGCGTCTGTTATGTAAATGGCGATTCTCTAACGAGCGGAGAACATTGAAAGAATTCTGATTTTGCAACACTGTTACTCGCGCGATGTAGAAATACCTGTCGATGTGCTTCTGTCCACCCGCCTGGAATGCTATTCGATACTTTTTTAAACACATTCATGTTGTTCAACGAACTGATGGCGAGGTATGGCATGTTTCTTCGAATCGTCGTCTGATATTCGCGCCATTAATACTGGTAATATTACGAAAGAACTCACTGACGTTAGGAGAAGAAGGATGTTGCTGGAGTTTACAAGGTTGCATTTATTGGTTGGGTGAAAGCTAATTGATCTTAGTGCCTGAAGACTAATGACTATATTGTGGTTGTTTATGTGTTTGCAAGGAAGAAGATTTAAAGATGCAAACATGTACGGAATGTATGCATAAAAATGCATAAATTATCTAAAATAAGATAAAATCGTAACGTTTAGTAGACGAAACAAATCGCTATTTAGGTTCTTTATCTTTGGTCATGTTCATAAAAATATAAATTTACACAAACATCCGTGATCTATTAGTGGTACTACGTATTAAATTTGGAATTTCTATTTCGATATTCTTCCGAACTAATATCATAGAAACGAGAAACTGCTGATTACTAGAAGCTGCTAATTCTGAATCTGCACATCGGTCAAGTTTCATTCGATCAAAAATCATGTATCGTGTTTCGTATAAACAAAAATGTAACATCGTTCGATTCTATGAAATTAGAAAAATTTTACCAAGTATTCAGCGAATAGATTCATACATCCTGTAAGTAGTGTAGCTATATCGATAATTGTCTATACAGGTAATTCAAATTTCTAGTAACGAAAATAACAGTGAACGCGAGACAAAACCTCTTCCACAATACGATCAGAAGTAACTGTTTAAAGAGGCATTCGTGTAACGCATTAATCTTTCTTTAGAACGGAGTCAATTAGCTTTTAGAAATCGACGGACATTTTACCTCGAAGAATCGAGCGTCGAACGAACGAATACGGAAATGAGACGAGCCGGAGAACGTCCATCGTTCTGTGCATTGAAAGCCGGGGAACTCCAAAGGCAGAGGAGATATTAATGAGAAAGAAATACCGTTTCCCGTAATGTAATTAGCAATGTAAAGGCAGTGGCGACAAGGCACACACAAGAGAGAGAAATGGGCAACAAAAACGAGAGAGAAGAATAACCAATTAACTTGTGTTTCTTTCCATGCGCAATCGTCGATAAACTTATCGCGTGCCGTTCTAGGAAATTCGACATTTGCAATTTAAACGGGTCTATTTCGTTTCGACTTTCGCGAGTAATATATTATCTGATAGATGACTTTGCTGAATGCGTTCCGCGTCACGTAAATGATCACGTTAAAATTTCCATTAGATGAACAGAATTACGTTTCTTCGAGTTCATCGAGGTTATATAATTGAGCATAATCAAGCCAATATAAATACTATATTACGAATTAAATATTCCAGTGCAACCTTCATGGTCGCTGTAAAATCCTTTCCCAAGACTTTTATATTATACTGGATACATTAAAAGTGAAATAAAGAGGATTAATTGGCAAGGAAGAACGAATGTTCCGCAATGAAGGTCTCACGATGATCATGGTCGAGCAAACGAACGCTCACTCGTGTACGCATTCGATCCGCTTGGGAGTTCGAAATCTTGGAAACGACCAGGTAAATCTGAAACAGCCGTTTTTAGAAACTCACACACTGCCCCGGAGGTCCGTTTATTCATAGAAATCGATTATTCGTCGTTCGTGTGGATACATTTTTATGAGCCTTCTATTTTTAAGGAAAATTTTATAATTCAGATCGTAATGTGCAATTTCTAAATATATTTCTGATCTTTCACCTGAAGATAATATTTGACAAGTGAGATTTCAATTTGAATGACACTTTACTCAAACCACTTTCAGCACATTTGCATCACAATAGTCGCATCGTGGACTTTTCAGTTCTACGTTCGAAATATCGAAGAGATTAGCGATTCATGACCACGCTAGAAAACGAACGAAGGGGAAGTCTCATGCATTTAACGTGCAAGAACGTTATTCGTCATGTTAAGCGGCCGCGACATGTTTCCTTGTAGCAAATAATCATTTCTCTGACGTGTGCCACGTTTACAATACGAAATACCATTTCACGCTTGCACGATTTGTTACGAAACGAGCTGTTAAGGAAAAAGGATATCTGAAGCGGCATGTGGCGTCAGTGCGACTTTTCGACCATCGATTATGCATAATGCTCTCGCGTTTTATGAAAACAATTTAGAAGACGTTTACGTAAAGGGGTGTAGAAAACTTAGATCGCGGTAGAAGAATTCCTTGTGAATTTTACGCGCAGAAATCATATGCAATGACTAATTCCTGATTTTTTTATTTAGAGAAGAGAAAGCAGGATAGATTTTATGTAGCGCGGCGTTCTGTTGAGAAATCGATACTTGAAGAACTATCACGGTAATAACATTAAACGGAAGAAATGAAATAGCGAGGAAGCATAATAGAGAAAATTAACATTCACTTACGAGCGAAATAAAACACGAGTCGTCTACAATCAGGATTATCAGAGTATCTAAAATGTATCATTTCCTGCGGATGATATTATCTCGCAATAAGACCTCTCGAATGTACTAAATCGTAATAATTAAATCGATAATAGGAACAAATTTAATTTAGCATTAACATTATCGAAGGCTATGATTAAATTAACAGAAGAGAGATTGAAATAAGGGGTACACGAATAATATACATATAACAATATACGAGAGTTTATCTATGCGTAATATTTTACAAAAAACAATTTAAATCGCTACAAATGCATTAAAATAAATCCTACGTCTAAAATTTCCACGAATAATTACGAATTGATCATTTTGATTGCTTTGGTAGTTCTAATATTAACCGACGAATAATATGCGAGCGATATTAACATTGAAATTATTTATACATTTGTAATAATATTTCGATATAATTACAAATATTTTTTAACAATTGAATCACATTCAATTTCATCAATTAATCTAACATTTTCTATCCACATCATCCTCCAGTATTCTATTATTCAATAGGTACGTGCTCGTTCTTTTGGCTTAGCTCCGAACAGCTTTTTGTATGGCGTTACAGCGTCGCGACGACGCGCATTCCCGAGGGCGTTCTTTCGCGCGGTTTTAGCCCGCGAGCCGTAGAAAGCGGAGAAATAGGAAGTGCACGCACGAAAACAGCCTTCCACGATAGATTTATGTAACGCATGACAGCCGTGTCACGAAGAAAAGAGCCTCGGAAGCGTTTTATGTAACGGTAAAAATATCGATTATGACACCGATAAATTTGCAGTGGCAGCGTCACGCTGTTGATCTATCGTGCAATTGCGTTCCACCGGACTTCTCTCAAAGGTTCGATTTATTGTCCCAGGATAACGCTATCGTCCATAAGTATTTCGACACTTCCGAGTCATTTTAGATATAGATATAAAATACAATTCAAGAATGAAACTATCTCATTTAATATTGACCTCTGATCCTGTCTCGGACGAACAGCGTAGAATTAATAGATATTGACAAAAACAGTAATTAATACTAGTTAGTATAAATAAAAAAGTAATAGGTGGATGAACATTGATCTTGCGCCGAGTGCATTTCTGAGTTAAGTGACTTTAAGCGTGTGCGTTCGGTGTTGAGATTTTAGAACGATCGAAAAATATATCTTCAGTCGTACTGAGAGTGTCTGGATAGATTTTAAGAAATGTCATTCATTATAGACAAGATGGAATTAGAGTGATGCAAATATATTCCATATTTCAGTGAAATTTAACAGAGTTCTCTATCTCACATATGGCAGGAGGTAAAAAACTAATGGCAGAGAAACTTTCTTTAATCTGAATTTCGAAGATGTAACGAAAGTTATCGATCTTCTGACCGAATTATGTACATCGGCTGTTTAAATACTTATAAATGGCAGTGCACCTGACATCGTAGTCCTTTTGATGAAAGTAACACGTAACTCAAGATCGTGACGTGTATTCAATGAGATTGCTGATTTCAACATTGCCGCGTGCGATCGCTTGTTTATGAAGCTTCGTGACCCGGAAATCGAGATCCGAATTTGCGTTTTGTAGATGTGTGTGACGGATTCTTACCGTTGATAAGTTGCTTAACTGACTACGTTGAAAATAGAGAATATTTTAACATATCGTTCGATCGAGATTGTGCAAAGTTCGACGAAGGTAGGCGAGGCCTCGTTTAAAGTAATTGATCAGGAAGCAAGATACGAAGCAAACTGACGTTCATTCATAACAGGCAGCTTTCCATTTGTAATGGGAGTATTTCTAGACGATGTTGACAATCGTCCAAAAATTGGTACACGCAGATGAAGATGTTGTGAAAGATTCGTTTGAATCAGGAAGTTATCATTTGAAGAAGCTGACAGTAGAATTAGCTGCTTTCTCTAAATATAGTTATTTTCGATTTCTGTTATAATTCTGGTGTTTCCTTTTCAACTTCATTGGCTACGAGAGTATAAGCAACTATTATTCTTCAATTAGTATTTTATTTCGCATCAGATTTAATTTTGTTATATTATGTGCAAAGCATTAACGTTGTAAATAATAATTTTGTGATTTGATATTTATTTGAATATCGAAAGATAAATTGTAAGTACATAAATTATGAAGTTATATAAATTGAAATTGAACTGTCGTGACACGGCAGTCTGTAACAAGTGGTAATTATCGCTAATAACTAAGATAGTCGGTACGACATTAAAACAATAATTAACAGTTTAACGCGTATATACTTTCCAGAATAGAAAACTGGACTGACTTTTCGCTTTCTATACGTACATTCTCAGCAGTTTATTATTATAGCTTATTATGATATGTTCTATAATATATATGTATTGTACTGAAAAATTCAAGAAAATCGAAGAAAATATTCGGTAACATAAACTGATATAAACTGATATCTAATATGTACAATAGATCCTTAATTTATAACAAAATCCACATGAATCACACAAGAGCTAAAGTGATCAACTTATCCAAATAAATCGTTAAGCACTGATACTAGTAAATTAAGAAATTATGAGTCATAGAGTATATGTTTCTACTGTGTATATAATTTTACAATTTTCAGTCGAATAGGAAAATTAACCGATTTATGGGCTGTTACTTGGTTTCAAAGTTGTTTGTCATAGTCAGTTTATCAATTACTGTTATACAAACAAACTTGTTATTTACTTGAGACGTATAAATAGGTTACCATGTGAAGTAGATATACAAAAATGGTCGAGAATAGATAGAGACGCAAAAATATATAAAACATGAAGTACGAAACATACATTACGTTCAGAAAATATTCCATTCAACTCCAGTTTCTTCCCAGTATCTAGAAAAATATATATTTGCTTAATCATTCGCAGTCTACAATTAGACTATAAACGTCCACAACCTATTTATACATCTCGAATTAATAATACCTAAACTTTTTCTAATTTTCTCATTTTAATAAGAAAATCGCATAAAATATTATTGATAATATTCCACTAATGTGCCAATCGTGCAAAAGGACCCACATACTAAAATTGAAAAATTTTTTAAAAATCGAGTCGCTGAACTTTTAAGTGCCTCCTGTAAAGTCGAATGGAATCGCGGAAGCAGTAGAAAGAAGAAAGACACCTTCTTCAGTTCCTTCGAATCTGTGCGTTCTAACGGAACAGCATCGCGTCATGTCTGACTTTCACACGCCTCGTACCACTTTCCGTGTCAGCAACAGCAAGTAGAAACGGAGAAACGGCAAAGACGAGCCAGCAGCTGCAGCAGTAGAAACAACAGCTGCAGTACGAGACGAGGTAGGCGAAAGCTCGGCTCTCGAGTACAAAACCCGAGACCTTGAGTGCGTGCACTCGCGCGTCGGTACGTCCCTGAGCCGCAAACAGGAACACAACGATTATCCGGCAAATGAATGAAATCGAGTGAACCGGTTCACTGGCGTACATACGCGCGCTACTGCCACCGCTTCGGTTCACTGCGGATCCACCTTAAACCAGAACCACTTCTTCGTGAATGGCTATGCACGGCATGGTAGGCTCGTGCTCCGCACCGAATTACGCAACGGAGTTAACCGGCTGTCGTACGATCATTAATCTGGCTGGTCACGTGTCGTCGGCCGCGTCATATTAGTTTTGATGCGACGCGTGGTGGCTTTCGAATGAAAAATTGCCGCTTCGTCGCTCGAAGTCGGATCGTATAAGGTCGTAGGGCCGGTGTCAGTGGAAAATTTCTGAATGAAGTTCTTCGCGTGAGATTTTAAAGAATTTTTCCTTCGACGAATCGATGTTTCTAGTTTTGCTTTGTTTTTGAGTATTGCACTACTTAAGACTGGATTTTCAAACAGAGCTCCTCACGTACGCGAAATGTTTCGAAAGAATCGACGTTTCCGAGTTTTGGTTTGTTTTCAGGGTTGTAGCTAAGATTAGATGCTACTGAATTATGTGAACCTTTATACGTAGAAAATTTTCGAATGGACGAGGAATTTTTAAGACAGTGCGTGAAATTTGGCTGCTTGGTATTTTCTCAGCTTCCGGTAGATATCTTGTCGGGTGAATTTTCCATCTGAGCTACACTGTGAATTTGACATTAAACGAGGGTACTGCAGTGTTTGTAGTGCGTCTTAATTATAATTCCATCGAGGATTAATTAATCCCATTGTGTAAACATCTCGATTAACCCGCATTTGGATTAACCCGAGCGAATTGAATAATAGAGTATTGAATAATTACTTCGTCTTGAGAGGATGAGGTCACGATTCATTCTTCGTCGAATGACCGAGAAATAACGTTGCTGTTGGTATGGCAATGGAATCTCACAGTACGTCACGCTTTTATTTAGCTCGATACTGTCAATGAAATTTCCCAAAATCGATCTCGTCACATTACGGTATGAAATCGACAGCGTAAATAGCAAAGATCATAAACTTTTCTATCAATATCCGTTACATCGCTAACCATAGGTATTCAGAATGACTTGTGAACTTGTGATAGAAAATTTCGTGTGCATCTTATCATAAAGTAAACATTAGTGACAAAGCAATAATTAGAAGCAGTACTTATTACCGCATATTGCAGATGCACGCTTTTCTAGAACATTGCATAATCCACCAACGTGCACACCATGATTTGCAATCGTAACAGCAGCGTATTAGGCGGATCGAGGAAACCAACAGATATTTTACTCGAGTGATTATTTTAAACAATAGTCATCGATTCCTTAAAGAAGATATTACAGAAAACCTAACTTAACTCGCCTAACCCAAGCCCATGATTATAAAAAACATATAGAAACTTCGAATGAAAATCTAGTCCCAATATGCAACGTTAGAACGTCATTCTCGTGATGTCAACCGGCATTAATGTTCGATCCCCAATGTTCCGTGTCATGACCGATTCATGTGTTTGTTACGCAGCGTTTAAATCATAATTAATTATATAGCAGTTCGATAAATAAGCAGCACATAGCTCACGGGTATTTGTCGGCGTTCGCTCGTTGAATTCGTAATTAGTCGCAATTGCAACATATATAGCGCATTATTTCCCAATCGATAAGCGAAATCAGGGGCCATGAAGGAACTTGGAAAAGTCGTTGAAATTGTTTTTCAACGGGGGAAAACCGGAACTGCTGGACTTTTTGACACGAGCGCGCGCACGTATACGGCTTTGTTCGCGACGTGCAATTTCACGGTCGTGACTGGCCTGTGTAGGTCGCTGATAAAAGCTTTGCGCTATCGCCAGCGGTCTTCGCGTCGCTTATCGCCGCGAAAAAGCCCGAACGGCTGACGAATGACTCAATTCTGCATTCGCGAGAATTTTTGCACTCCGTGTCGTTTCATGTTTCCATTTCGACAAATTCGTGCTGCTGAAATGCTACGCGTGCGTCGTAACTTACACCATCGAATGAAAATTTGTAGTCACATATCTATATTTGGAAAAGTTCTATTTCGTTTGAACTTGCAATCTCAGTTTCGCACTTGGAAAATCTAACTGCCTTTTCAATTTAAAAAAATTACAGTTCGTCATTTGGAAAATTTCGATTTATATATGTGATACAATAAAACATTGATATTAGTAATTTCCCTGTGGCTTTAATTTCCACTACGTTGTAAATCTACGTACCTACACCTTTTCGTCTTTATTTAAGCAGAGCATATTCGATAATAAAGAAACGATTAAAAGATGTCAGTGTGAGATACGATATTCGAGATACAGTTTTCAATTGCGCCATTGTCCGACGATGTATAGGAAATTCTATGGAAGAGACGTCAATCGAATTAGATCGTTCGAATCGATACAGTGAAACGAGTTCCTCAGATAAGATACGCGTATCGATCAACAATGTTAGAGTTTGTGCTGTACACTTGTGCTTCGATAGAATTTGCCCGCAATACCATGTGGGCACGTTCCCTCGTGGATGTGTTTACTTTTATAATAACACTATCGATTTTTTCACGCGATGACAAACAATATTCATCATACGTGAACGTAGAAACAAACAAGGTATTATAGATATTGTTCCATGGAGGCTCAGTAAGGACGCTTACTAAAAGACCTAATCTTATCATGAAATCAAGGAAAGATTCAAAAGTTTCATCGAAACGTCAAGTAGAAATTTTTAAAGAGCTGTTGGATATCTTTATGATATCTGTAAATATACTTATAATATTGAGCTTTTGGAACTAGCTAATAAAATTTCAAAATATTTATGATACACACGATGTATTCAGGAAAGATTTATATAAACTTTCGAACACTTTCGTAATATTATGTATGCACATACTTACATATGCGTATAAGGTTTAAAATTATAGATTGTCTGGTGTAAATCCTATTTATATACATTTTCTATTAATAGGAACATTCGAATATCCTGTTAATATCATACCTAGAAGGAGGATTGTGAATAGGAAAAGTCCATTGAAATTTGTTTGCGCTTATCATTATGTGAGCTTCTGGATACAGTAAACTGAGATTTCTTCCGAATAATACTGACGTCTTTAACTTAAAAAAAGAAACAGTATAAATAATTGTTTATAAAATAAGATTTTGTCGTCAGCATTCTCGTCTCTTGGCGAACTATGAATATGCATACACGTGGAAATACGATGTTCGCACGCGCGAACTCACGTTATCGCGTTAGCCTCAGCTCGCGCAGATCTCGCGCAAATATTTGACTCCGCTCGATCGGAATGTCTTTCCCGTCGTTTCTTGCCACGAATTTTCACAAAACCGTATTTTTATCGCAAGCACGCCAAGATCTGAGAAAGACACGTACGTTTCATCAAATTCCTCGCGAACGAAAGAGAGTGAATGGAACGTGGATTTTTCTCGACTCACCGAAACGAATCGCGATATTCAGGAATTGTTTGTCCTTCGCGAAAACGATCTCAGCTCGAACGGCGAACCTCGATATCGGTTGTTGTAACATCGATATGAAATGAATATGAACTAAGAAAAGGCATCTCTGTTCTTTCGAAAATATTCAGCAAAGATTATTAGATAATATAAGGAAGTATATTTATAATATTAAGTTTGCGTATGTTAGAATAATAAAACAAAAATGTACAGTGGTCGGCATATAAGTAGGAGCATTTTGTTTTAAAAATTTGCATTCCTAAAATATGTATTGCTTGTATGTAAACTAATATTATTGTATTTTGAAACAAAGTATTATGGCCTAAATATTCAAAGAATACACCGCGTTTTAAGTAAAAATACATCTGAAATATACGAAGAAGAAATAATATCAGTTCGTTCGTCAGGATTACTTGCACCTATTTTATTGTCTAATTGTATGCATTTTAATATTATACATAAACGTTTATAATATCCAGATGTCTGCATTTTTATTAGTCTAACCAGCACGGTATTGTAAACGAACGAAGAGACTTGTGCAAAACATTTTCCAATATTTTTGACTTCTTTGAAAGAACAGAAATATCTCTCTTCAAGAAACATTTCAGTCACAAATCTAGAAAACCTGGCAAATAAAACTTTGATAAAGAAAACTGGTCATAAATTA
The DNA here is from genome assembly GCA_014737475.1 of Bombus confusus. Classification (NCBI taxonomy): domain Eukaryota; kingdom Metazoa; phylum Arthropoda; class Insecta; order Hymenoptera; family Apidae; genus Bombus; species Bombus confusus. The sequence goes on along the minus strand of JACXIV010000040.1, from coordinate 3,925,524 downwards.
TCATCGCACTTCGCAAAATGAAATTATAATACGTAATAAATTAACCGCTTCGATAAGTCCATTAAACTCGACTAAGCCAGGTAACCGTATGTAGAAAACGGAAATTAAGATGGAAAATAGAATTCATATCGCTTGGTAGGAAGTTTTACGACTCGATCGCAATATCTCACTACATAGTTCAATTCTGTTCGTACACGTGCCACGAGGTCAGCCGTAAAACGGTGCTGGAAGAACGTTAGCTTGTTACGCAAAATAACGACGAACGAGCGAACAAGCGAGCGAATACTAATACGAGTGTTTTCAGCTGGTTGGCCGTGACCACGAAAAGCTTACCTCTGGAAAATAGAAACTAGCTAGCGCCCGGCGCCTTCGCATAAAAGACAAACACGATTACCCGTCTGGTTATCTGTGACTATTAATCAAGTCACGATTCACTGGCGTACTGAAGTTGCATAAATTTTACATGCGAACGATTACATACGTCGACGATCGATTAATTTCCTCTAACTTTAGTTACACGGAAGCGTGCAACTGTTCTTCCTGCTTTTTGTCTCTTTCTATCTCTTTGTTTCTCTTTCTTTCCTCCTTCTTTATTGAATCGCAACATTGTCAGTCAATTCGTTAATTATTTTCTCTCCCCTTTTTTTCTTGACGAGTGACGAGAGTAGTTGACTCATCTTTTACGATCGACTTATGTCATTAAATTACATCTATTAATTAACATTCCACCTTAATTCATTTTTTAAGATCGCGACTATGGAAAATAATTCAAAGGATTCATTTTTCTGTAATTAAGGCTCCCGTCTACGGTAGGCTCTACAATTATATGAAATTTCAGGAAATTATGATAAACTATTGCTTGATCATGATGCTTATCAGCTATCTCGTTCGTATTTATTCATCAGTGGATCGATTTCTGCGTGATCGCAAGTTAAGTGCTTGTAACGCTCGCAGATTAATTGCTGGACGTGTTCAAGGTGAAAATAATCGTGGCAATCGGAGAACGAATTATTTCCGTTTCTTTCACGCACAACGCGGTTGCATCAAGGAAACGAACTTTTCCGTTGCTCCTCTCGCAACCAGCTAGTGTTTGCTCAGATCGTATCGCGACGCTATACGTTACTCAAACCGATGGTCCGCGGTTATACCTGTAGGAAATGTTAATGCAATTATGTATGTTATTTGCAATTAATTCATTTACAATCGTAACCAACTAATCTGGTTATTCAATCATTTTACTACAACTGATTGCCAAACCGATGGGATTTTCTTCAAAACTGTTAAACTTATTTTCCTCAAACGTCCTGCTAAATATGTACATTCTACGCCGATGTAAATTAAAATTCGTACGAATTTTTATTAAATTGTATGAATATCTCTTTACTAAAAATGCTTCCATCGTTGCAGTTTACAATAAGAAAGTCAATATACGAATCATTTCCTTATTTGCTTCAATTATTCGCAGTATACTCACGAATAATACCAAATTATTTCAAACAATCCTCCAAAATCTTTCATTACGTCCACAATACCAGCAGGCTGGTCAAAAATTTGACAAAATACCCGATAACTCCAAAACTTGTCCCAAAGTCGAATTCGTCGAGAAAAAACGAGCCTCTAATTGCCGAAACACCATACGTTCCTCGTTACCAGGAAGCCAAGTCCGACAGAGGCGACTTTCGGACTGCTCCCTGTTAATCTGTCACCACGAGCAGTATCAGCGTAAGACGGCACGGTTGGTTTCCTGCTCGCGACACGTATTATCGGATTATTGCGTTCGCGGGCTGTAACGTAAAAGTTCATACCGGTAATCCTTGGCATACTTAGACCGGACAGAGTCGCGAGCTACATGTTCGCTCTTAATCTCGGTCGAAAAACCTGCTCGAACAATATGCGCGACACGTACGTGTGTATTGTACGTCGGTGCACACTAGAGCGTGTAGTACGTAAAACGTTGCACACCTAAAGCAATTGCTCGCCTTCCCTCCTCCTGCTATATATTCTTATTCCAGCGCTTCTCTCACGTTCCTGCTTCCTGCGTCAGAAAAATTGGCTAACCTGTTTACTGATGCAACAAAGGAAAGGAAAACCGAGCGAGAGCGTCCCGAGCGTGGAACTGCCGCGTAGAAACCGGAAGGAAGGCACACAGGGAAGGGGAGTATGCCCGGGGAAAGGTTAAAATATGAAGCTATAAAAGACAGCCTGGCTGTCGTATATTTAACTACGTCCGCTTGGGGAATGGCGGATCAATTTTGATGGTGGTTGAACGACTGGTTTACCTAGTAAGAGAAAATCAGTGAGAATTACGTTCTAATACAGGGATTAGTGATTAAAGGGCGGGGAAATTCGAGTTTCTGTGAGTAGATATGCGACTGGTACAAAACAGAATATAGTCCTTGTCTAATTCTATTCTTCTCTTTTTTTTTTTTTTTTGGCCATTTCTGTTCAATGGATCTTTGTGGTTAACGTTTAAGAGCTATGATCATTCGATCAAAGGTTAACGTAAGTAATTAGGGACAAGTGTACGAAGGGGAAATATTTTCAAGTAGACCTGAAAAAATCAATCGTTCTGAAATCACTGTTTTAAATGGAAAACGATGATAGACTAAGATTCACATCTGATACCCATATGTTAACAATTGGATACTTTAATCGCTTGTGTAATCTTCCCTCTACAATTTTCTTTCTATACTATATATATTTTGATAAGCCACCACCACGCTCTAACCATGACACATCCACGATAATACTATTATTTATATACGATATATACGATTTATATACGATATACTACGATATACTATTATTTTGGTGATGCTTTTGATTCAGGAGTGCGTTCGTATAACTTATCCCGCTAACTAAGAATACTATATACGTAACATATGTAGTTCCTTACCCTCTATGTACGAATCATTTGTCGGAAAAGCTACAAATGGAATTCTCCATTCCCAAAATTACAAACCGTGTTTTACTACACTGGCTCTGACATTGAAACTGAAAAGGCATTCTGCCAATATGATTCTCGCCTTTTCGATCTTTCAAATGCTAGCAAATAAAACGAACCTTGTAACGAAGGAAGGAACGTGAAAGGAGAGTGATTTCGAGCATACCGGTGATTCGCACCAGATACTTGGCAAGGCAGGGATCGCAAACACGGTGAGAGTGGTTGCAAATAAAATTATATCGAGCAGCGGGAGAAACAAGTAAGGGATCCGTAAATACGGCTAAAAGGAAAGTCAACAGGGGCTAGGACCGTACGGATGTGCAAACGAGGGTGTAACTGGATCGAGCGGGGGTGGCTTTCGCAGTCAGCGGTACGCCGGGTGAAAGAAGGGGTTTCTAGAGAAAAATTGATAAGAGAAACGGGACAAAACGATAAGAAAAAAGAACAAACACGCGGCATCGATCGATAGTGCCGGAGAAGAAACTAAATCGAATTCAATGGAGCACTGAACTGGGAAAGGGTGGTTAAGGGGTAACCGGGGAGAAGAAAGAGCAAGTCGTGAGGGGTGGCTGGCTGATGGGCGGGCGAGAAGGCAGTAGAAGCCGCAGATAACGCCGCAGATAGCCGTGGAGAGTCCTTAAACGCTGCAGAAACGAGTCGACGAACAGTGCAATGTGCCCTGGCCTTTATTTACTGAGCGCGTGCTGCTTTCCATGGGACCTTTAAAAGGCACGCGTGAAAGGAAAAGTGAAATGGAGAGACGAAGGGTGTGTGTGTGGTGTGCGTTTCTGATGTTTCCTTCCTGTTGAACTTTCCACGTGCCCGAGCCTTGTACGAAGGGTGAGCTCGTGCGTGCTCCTTCTATCGTCCCTGTTCGTGTACGCGTGACACATTTTATTCTATACCACGAATGGCAAATACAAAGAGGGCATTCTTTAAAAACGTTACGCTCGGCTTTTGATATAAAAACACGCTGCGAGCAGCAAACACTTTCTCGTCGTTCAGAATGTTCAAATTTCAAAAAAAGGGCGAATCTTGTTGCTTTCGTTCCAATAATTTGTCACAATTTGAAGCGTGAAACATTTTGAAGTATGAGTGACGCGATATGGTATTTAAATGGAGAGTAGAGTTTCTAGAAAATTCTGAAGAATGAGTCAAATATCGTCAGTCGTAGGGGAGTCACCGCTTTTTGTGAATCAAGCGTGATTCATTCAATGGAGTAACCAAATTGTGTCCCGTTTCTGAAGGAGATAGGCAACTTTTACTGTTATATGTTACCAACTACCGGTTTTATGAACGTTTCTGGAAACTCACAAAACCACTTATCTTTTTCGCTACCTTAACACGCAACTTTGATACTTTTATTGCAAACTTACGCAACCTATTCTACCACTACTCTCTTTAATTTATTCATTATGTAACCTGTTGCTTTGATTTCAAATATTGTTCTCTGACCCACATATCGAATGTCTATCGCCCCGATACCTTTACGATCGACCGATTGCAATCTTCAGAGTATCGTAACTAAATAATCTAGACTCCGCGTATCTTAAATCTACTTGAACCGATAATCAATTCAATAACATCTGTACGTTAAAGACGACGCAATTATCGCAAACAACGAACACTGATTTGAGATAATTAATTCAAGATAGAAGGATACTATTTACTTCCTATCGAACATTCCATCAGGTAATTGTAACAAAGCGTAAAACTAAAACGAATAAAAGTTCAAACGCTCGCAACAATGATCATGCAAGTGATCGTGTCCAAGCGAAAAGCGATTCTCCGATGCTTATGAGCGATTTACAGTAACTTCCATCGCAATCATCCGACGAAACTTTTCCTCTGTGTTACGCGGAGAGAAAAATGGATTCCTCCCCGAGCCATGGCCGACGGCCGACATGACTTTATAATCGCGATTACGTCTCGCCGGTCTTACCTCATCGCGGAAGTCGCGATACAAATCTACCTTGCGATTTGTCGCGATTGTCTTTAGATAGCGGGCTTCCTGCACGTTCGGTTTGTCGGTTCGTGCTTACGCGTAAGTGAATCAAGGTCTTCCTATCTAGACACGATTAAATGATGCTCCGAGATCGAGGTGTTCCTTCGTGAACATCTCTCTTTGGCCGAGCGATATATTTAATATCTCGTATACATGAGGAAATTTGGAAGATTTAAGTCCCTTATCTTCACGAAGAGTCTAGTAAAAATAAATTGGTTAAATGACATTAACCTTTTAAATCTTTCGTGATCCCGTGCATCGTTAATGGCAGATAAGTAAACCAGGCTCGTTTAGAGCTCGTGTAATAGACCCACGAATAACGACGAAATTACGAAAAGCTTTAAGTACGAAAGGCAGTAGCGATAATTAGAAATTGCTAATAATTTATATTTACGAGTAGATAACCTATGTAGACATCGTACACAGGTGTTACTCTATTTTGCTCGATAAATTTCAACAACGGATAGAAACGAGGCTCTAAATATAGTTAAGCAGCTCCAAAAGGAACAAGCTCTCACCTAACGGCACCCTATCTTTAGCGTCCGCAGTGATTTTCGTATACGTTTGTACAGATCAGAAACGCGGCCCAAATGGGACAGCCTTCTTTCTTTTTTTCGGTCATTCAATTTCAGGTCTCGAGAGAAGAGAGCGGCTCCCGATAACTTCCCTTATCAATGTGATCGGGAGAAAAGCAAGCACGAGTGTTAGGAAAAAAGTAGTACGTCGAGCGACCGCGACATGTCGAGGTCTCGCGTCCTTGCCAGTTACCCCACTCGTTGTTCGCGGAGTGGGATAGTCCCCCACCACTTGTCCCGTTCGTTGGTGGCTCCCCCTACTCCCCTCCCCGACTCCCCCTTCGTCCACAGCGGTATGTAAGAGGCCGCACATGTTTCCCCGCGTTCCAGTCTCGCAGCGGCACTCGCGAGTGACTGTTCGTGTGGATTCGTGGAACGATAACTGCTCTGATCAAAGAAAAGGAGGAAAAGAAAAACGGAACGAAGGACATTACAGGGGCACGCGTGTTGTCTATAATATCTATATCTGTCCTCTATATACATATTATATGTATATAGATATACGCGTGTAGAGTAACGCGCGCGCGCAAAGGACGAGTTCTTTCCTCAGTGCTGCGTTCGAGAACTGACACGACACACACCGCGATCGTCGTTGCAGCGAGTAACACGACCGAATATCGATAGAAAAGATAGAGAAGAAAGGGGAAGCAGTACGGTAACATCGTCACTGCTCCGATCGTTTTCCTTTCTTCCCATAATCTCCGCGTCTTTCTTTTTTTTACTTTTATACGTAACTATATCGTGTAGCGATACGAAACGGTCGTGTATCATAACCTTATTCCCCAACGTAACATCGTTTCACCAAAAGTGAGAATCGATTGCGCGAGTGACAGCTTGTTCTATCTTTTGGAGCTACACGATCTGTAAAGCAGTGTGACAGCAAGGAATATTTCGTGATCGTACCTTGTAGGAGAACGCAGGAACACGGCAAGAAGAGGACTGTGGATACGCAACGAGGAGGATATTCCGAGGGTATTACGGAACTAGTGATCTTCCACTGACGTCATTTCGTACTTTCGTGCTTCATTCGAGGGACGAGAATAGTGTTCGCTGACCCGACAAAGACATGTGAGTATCGAACTCTTCTTCATTCGAGACAGCTCTAGACGTTTCTTGATCATGATCGCGAAACGGAACCGTAGCTCGCGTGAGCTCGCCTCTCTGCTTCTTTTTTCCTTTTTTCCACTCTCTGTGTACACACGCGTCACACGGTCAGATAATTTATGCGCGGAACCCGTCACGGTGCGAATTCCGTAATGTGTCACGCGATCGGAGCACGATTCCACTTCGTAACGGTTCAAGAGCATTTCTGCCGCGTCTGTGGCGCAGTAATCGCGCCTTTGATCCTTCGATTATCGCAACCACCACGATGCTCGATATATCGAACTGACTACTTTGACCAATCACCGTTTAAGATGACACTAAAATATATGTACGTTTCGTTTCGATTTTACGATCTACGTCTCAGTCTTTATTTCTTAAATTAATAAAACAAAGGTCACAGTGATGTGTAGTGTCTTAGAAAAGTTTGCCTACACTTCTTGAATTAGGAGGTTAGTTCTAGAAATCTTTTTGTACCATATTTTATATTAATCGAATTTAGACTTTGTTATATGTTGCATGAGCTGTTCAAAAGACATATTGATGAACTTGCAAACATTGCTCTTTAAATTCATCTCAACTTATGAAAAGTAGCCATTTGTTTCTTAAGAATTGTATATTAATCGTGTATTTATGTAGTGAAATTAAGGAAGTAAGAAAGAGTTGATCAATTTGACTTTTAAAGAGCTCATATAGGCTATACGTACAGTAACTCACGAAAATATTCGAAACACACAAAATGTTAACATAGAAAATTTTTATGAATATATTACATGCGTCGTACGAAACTTTCTAAAGTTTCATTAGCATTATAATGAGACGTGATTATCATGATCTTATTGGAAAAATTTGAAACGAATCTAGAATTGTATAGAATAAAAATTGCAAAATATTTACTGTAAATATATATTTAGTTAAAAAGAGTGGTCTCAGTAAATATTTTTTAGTTTACTAGTGTAGTAAGTAACTAACCGTTCAAAAACTATGATTATATTCGCGAAGATTATGTTTGCGTTAAATACCTTCTATATATAAGTACGTATATTCCCATTTTTTTCAAATTTTATAATATAATAAACGTGTCCCATTATACGAAATGCTACTGAAATTTTAAAATGTTTTATATAAAACGCATAACATGTACTAGTAAAGGATTTCTGCAAGTGTCCAAATACTTTAATAAGACACTGCTTGTAAGTTTAAATGATCCTGATGCAAAATACGTTTCTAATTTCTTTCGGTAAATAATACATATACAGAGAATTCATTAAATACAAATATATAGACTTCAATAACTGACTGTAAAATCGTTTAAAAAATATCATTGATATGCAGTTGGAGAGTACGACATGTAGTTTATTGGTATAATCACAAATGAGATTATCGACCGAGTAGATACCAAAGTTGTGCTTCTACGTTAAAAGTGGAGTTATGGTGTGAGAATATCGTGACCATCGGTTGATCGACAACCCGAATCGCCCGTTCAAATGCAGTTTCATTTCAAAGGTAAAGAATAGCATTGGTTCGACGGATCGATCTAGAAATTGTACTCGTTGCCAGTCGATGCGAGGCGTTTCGCTTTTCTTCAAGGTCGTTCGCGATCTGGAACGATCGTAGTGACTCAGTCTCTTGGTATTACATCAAACAAACATGCCTATTACGACAAATTACGTTGAGGTCGTAACGCCGTCTGGAACATGCTTTTCCTACTGCGGAAATGGCGATTTCCATTCGCGCTTAGGAATCGTGCGATATGCGTGTGTATGTGCGTGCGTGCGTGTGCGTGCGTCCGTGTGTGTGCGTGTGTGTGCGTCAAACGAATTAGCAGACTAGGCACGTTAATTAATTAATGGGCCAAAATGCAATATAGGAGTATTTACGCATTTATTTACGTCAGATTTGCCCGAGCTGCTTATGAAAATAGTGCGACAATAATAGCAAGGTCGCCGCTGGCTATTCGAGATGGCGTATCGCGTCAGCGACTCGCGTTTGACGAATTAATTGATTGAAATTGTCTGCTGGATTATAATAAAACCTAAAACCAGAAAGCTTTTATTTTTGTTTAAGCGATGGCTTTTATTAGACTCTTGTTTAGTTATTTATTGTAATGGAGGTTGTAATAAAAATAGCAATTCAGATTTATATTATTTATAAGTACATTATAATAGTTTCTTCAATTTATACTACTCATAGTATTCGTAAGGTTGATACTCAAAATGATTAAATCATTGAATACAATTTGTAAATTAGAATATATATAATTCTGCAAATTTGTATTATTCTTATATAATATATAATATATTATTCGCATATAATGAAATTATCGCTCGGAATGATCCATGAATCGAAGCACTGGGTATATCAAATTCGTGAAAGTGACAACATCGTTCGGGTACAGGCGATCTTTCTTTTCTCTTTTTACGCAAGGGAAACAGATTGCAAAATGATTTCTAATTTTTGGAGACACTGTTTAATAATTAAAGAATCGTTTACTGAAACATCTTTATTCCCTCGTAAAATACGCTGCGAAATGTTTTATACATTATGCAAACGAGGCAACCAGTCTGACGATGTTATGTAGCACATACAAATGAGTGTTTTTAACCTAACAGCGCCGTTTCGCATGTTACATTTTGATATACTTAATGTAATTCTAGTATTATATCCATCGTTTAACATTATCCATTAGATATTTCTTCTTTGGAATCGTGTTTTTATGCAGTATCTATTATCGTATATCAATTTCTCCTCAAACACAATTTCTCTATTTTCCCAAGTATCGCGACTGAGTAAATGCCCAAATCGAGATAATCGGAAGATTATTCGGATATTTCTTACACCGAAGAAGACAATAAGAAGCAACTAATCATAAATAAAACCATTCGATCGAAGAATTTTATCCTCCAACTATTTCGTGGAATGCAAAGTCATTTCGAACGATCGCGAAGCGCTTTTCCTCTCTACGCAGTTCGAATTTTTTCGCGATTCGAGTCACGCGAGTCGAGGAAAACGGAATTCAATAGTTCCATCGATAACAGAGATAGAAATACAGAAAAGAAGGATGGAGGCGAAGATAGAACGCACTCGTCTTTCTCCTCTCTTTCTCTATCTCGCTTTCTCTCTATCTCTGTTTCTCTATTTGGAGTGGCACGAGGCAAACGAATTATCCAACTCGTGCCGTCCATCGAAATCGGATTATCGTCGATTCCTCTGCATCCAAACCCTACCCACTACACCCTGCTCCCCCCCCCCCCCTGTGTGTATCGATTTTCCACGCTCTGTATACCAGCAACTTATTTCCCCTGCGCCGTAAACATTCGGCCCTAAGCATTCGTCGCGCGGATTAATCACGGTTTAATTGGAAAATCTCGCTTGGCAAATAAAGTTTTCGAGGTCCGCGCAAAAACATGTTAGTCAGACCGGTCACCGGAACTCTCATCTCATCCCTCTCTTTCTTTCTCTCTCTCTCTCTCTCTCTCTCGTTTGTATCCACGAAAAAACAAAAGCTCGTTTGAATATTGTTGTCACTCTTTCGAGAAAAACTTTTTGCCAAAGGTTAAAAGTCAAGTTTATCTCTTGTTAACTGTATATACGCAACATTGTACCCTAGTAAATGATTGATTAACTGAAATGTTAATTGCACCTATCGATCTTTGATAAAACTCGTTTGAAATTTTAATAAAAAAGATGATTTTTCTCGTTGGTTAAAGGCAGTTCGTTTCTGAAAAAATCAATAACCGATATTTGAATCTTCCATTTTGAATCTTGTCGTTGCTGAAAGCGTCGTTGTTAACGCGCACGATCTCCTCTTTTAAATTTTACGATAAGGTTTTTCTTCAAAGAATTAAGTATTTCTATGTATTGAAAGAAGAGCGAGATTGCAACAAACAAGTTCTAGGACTACGACGAGGTCGAACGAAGTATCGATCCTTTGACATATCGTTCTTAAGTACGTATAATTAGCGTAAACCATTTATCTAATGAGAATTTTGCGTGGATCAGCACAATATTTCTGAAACTCTCACGGTACTTCACATCGTTATGCAGGCATGAATTTCTGTAGGTCTCAGCCTCGAGACGGTGAACAATCGGCTGATAATTAACGAAACGATCGAACGTCTCTCGTGCGCCAGCCGAAAATTAATATGCCGATATCGAAGGCTGAGAATTCGTACCGGCAATAAATTCCGGCAGCTACGTTTCTCTCCGACGGGAAAAGACGAGATTAAACGTCGCCATGAAGAAAAAAGGAGATTGGGCAGGTGTGCACACGGAGCGTAGATGAGTTTAGTTGAGTATAAAATCAATCGTGCTTGTCCTCGGAATTAGTGTCCTCTGCCAATTATTACGTGACGATTCGTCGTCTCTCCATTACCGCAGTGTTGAAAAAGCGATTATTGAAAATTATGCGCAAGTCGAATGAGTTTTGTTGCGATTGGTCGCGCTATGTTCTTACACGATTACTTCGACGATTTTTTTAATGACTGGTGGATTAGGTGTTCAAAGTAGAAGTGTGTATAAGTATATATAAGTTTTTGAGATTTGAATATGACAGGATTCTGGGAGAATATAGAATTAGGGATGAATTAGGGCGATGAATTAGGGCTTGGAGTGTGGAATGTTAAGTTTCAGATTTGGAGATTTGCAGTATTTCAACCTGAGTCCCTTTTATTCCATTTTTCTTAGCATTGATTCACGCGTTCTCGTTCGCGTACCAATTAACGGAAATAAATCGCAACATTTACGAAGCACTTTCAGGGAAATTGCGTTTTACGCTTTCGACCGATCTCGACTATAATGCGAATTCAATCTCGACGAGCTCTTTTTGCACTATAGAGGCCACGCGTGTATACGTGTATATTCACCGGGAAATGCGCGGAAAAACGAACGCGGAGAAGGCTGGAAACGTGGAACACAAATTCTACGGGCAGAGAAGGGAGAAAAACGAGACGAGTTCTCGCTGACGCTACAATTCATCCACCCCCGTGATCGAAATAAATTTTCCTGACACATTCGGCCTTTACTAGGCCATCAAGCAACGCGTGTAGACACGTTTTACCAGGGAGTGAGAGAAAAGTCGAATTTTCATCGCTTCCACTTCTTTCTCGTTCCCTCCTGGACGAAATAGGGTGAGAAACAGCGTGCCTATCGTCCCTTAAAAGGGTCTCGGACCTTCGCTTTGTTTTACAGACTTTGCTAGACGCGATAAACGCTATTGGCCTTGTAAATCAGCGTCTGCTTTTAGTCCAAGCTGAGAATCGACTACTATTTGCACGCTCCGCTGCAATTTCTCACGTTTTTTGCTCCATGTAAAAAGCCTGGATCCCTGTAAGCAGGAAACTGATTTTCTACGTTGAATCCGCAAGCGAAAGTCTGATAATTATTCGCGAATTCTTCCTTTTTTTGTTTCGAGGAACGGAGTGAAAAAGTCTTAAGAAAATAACGTGATGGATAGAAGAAACGAGTAAAGTTATTTTCTGTTGTAATGTGTTTTCTGTAAAGTTAGTTACCTAACTAACTTTAACATATACACCTGTATATACATATAGAAGAATATAATAGATTACTTGTATTTTGCGAATAATGTAGAAATCAGGGGCTGTTTCAATTTGTTCTTTTTAAGTTTGCTTTGCTAAATTCAAACAAGTGATACGACTTGAAAAGGTATACTGTCATGTAATACATTGTAATATAAAGTGTTCGTAGGCATTTATAATATAATGTAGGTAATTATTGTACATTATACTTCGCCTATTTTTTTTAAAAGGAACATTATACAATGTAAATGTATTTCTTTTATCCGTCATAGATCGAAGGGGAACTCATTATTTGTCATTGCCTGAGATAGAAAATCTCAGAAGGAAAATTTCAGAAGGAAAAAATTAATGGTTTGTAATTAACATGATTTATGTATGAAATGCATCGTGACTAGAATAGTAACGTGATATTGAATCTCTAGTTTATTCCAAACGAATAATATATAATCATTTATATGCCTCGTCATTTTCGTTAATAATTTTCAAGAAAAACTCCAAGATAAAAATAAAGGAAGAAAAAGAGAAGCGTTATTTACAATTCATCCGATTCGTCGGTATACTTTTCTTCGGCGCGTTAAAATTGGAAACTTGCGTTTCTCTGTTGAATAAAATCAAACAAGGAGTGGTAAACAATTTTCCACGACGTTCCAGCAAGAAAAGCGAGAAAGCTCGAGCTTTTCGTGCCGTTAATCTGATCTACAGGCGTAGATTTGTTAATTCACGAAGCGTTCCGGCAATCACTCTCCTCCAACCGCGATACGTCTTGCTTTGAACGTCGAAGCAGAACGAAGTTCGCGGAAGCACGATCGCTTTTCGCGCGTCACCAACCGATCCATCAACTTCAGGATCGCCTCCCAGCTTGGCCAAGAATAGCGCTGAAAGCCCAATGCGAGACGCGCCATTGTTGGTCGTTGTTCGATTCCGAACGCGTAACGCGGTTCTGCTAGCGAATCGCTTTTCGGATGGTCCATGAAGGCCTCGTTGGTTTCCGTTCTTGCGAAAAAAGCCGAAACGTGAATGGACTGTGAATAAGAAATTAGATGTAGGTAAACATCTCTGGAAATATGTTTCGAAGATTCTGCCAGTTTTGGATAACTTTGCTCTTCCTTTTAGGCAGAACTTGCTGCATGAAAGGATTACGAATGACAAATTGCGAGTACTTACGTAAACATCTCTTGAGTTTCTTTGAAAGGTTCTGTGATTGTTAGTAGTTTCTGAGAGTTCTAGAAAGAATGGAAATCGAGGAAGTAAATACATGTAAAGATTTAGAAACTTTAGATCTTTAACCCTGGGGAAATATTTATGGTGTACTGTGCTACTTTTTATTTCGATAGAGATGGGAAGCGCTTTGTTGTCTGTGCGATTTCTGGTGAATTTCTGGCACGGAAAGGTTATTCGGTAGTAGAGCTGAAGATCTTTTTGGCCGTTTAAATTTCGCTTTTCATTCGTTTCGTATGCCACTAAATTATTAGAATACGCGAATAAGATATAGAATAAAATGTAAAAATGTAGGTGTAAAGTATAGATACACGCGTACGTAATTTCCAAGGCACACGACGATAGAGATTGCATGTAGCTGTAGAATTTTTATTCTTAAGATTATATAATAAGAGTAAAGATTTTTTTATAGCTAATGTGGGGAAAATGGTAAGAGGGAAAGTCATTATTCATCGGATCGTCAAGTGTGATTATAAAGCTGATGGTGAAAGCAGTGACATTTAACAAGTGTTCTCTTTTTAGTAATCATCCGTGAACTCCGTTTGACATATCGTTTTTCTCAGCTTTGCTTCCTCACCACGAAAGGTTGCAGTCCTTAAATATTGCCCGTGGCTCGTTGTGAACTTTGTTCGCAGTTGAAATTTCCCCATGTCATATAAGAGCAGAGATTTAATTTTTGCCGCGGTAATCACCGTTTAACCCTTCATCGATGGGATAACAGTTCAAATTTTTCTACAAACGTCTGTTTATTTCATGGAAACTTCAACGTTTTCGTACGAAATCAACAAATATTATTTCTATGACGGGGATGACTGAACAAATTGAACGAAACGTCTGAAATAACACGTGGCTTAAAAATAGACAGTTACGTTTACGCGTCGCTTTCTCATCGATTCTTCTAATAAGAAAACCTCATCGTTAAGGAAAACAAGAAAACTGCAGGATAATTATAAATAATTTAAAAAGAAGACATTTCCTAAGAAGTTCCTCGAAGTTTAAAACATGAAACAGTCCAAAATTGCACATTTTTATTTAATACACCATCTCTTAGTCTCTCTTAGTTACACTATCTACACTAATACATTTTAAACGTAGCTACAATACAATAAAAATTGCTTCGTTCCCAATATGAGTAAGCATTTTGTTCGCCGTTTAGTAACAAGTATGATATGTATTATCTTAATTTGCACGTGCATCATTATTCGTTTTAACGGGTGACATTTCTACTGTTATTAGCTACTTATACACAACGAGCGCCATTCTCTTACAAGCATTTCAGAATATGCTTAAAAATACTTTGTTCGATGCAATACTCAAATTTGATAGAAAGAAGTACGATGATGGAAAAATGACCATTTCCATTATTAATACCTGAAATAATAAACCGCGAGTATTCTATCTGAAAAACCAATGAAGGCAACGCATTCTTTACAGCGTTTGCAATCAACAAACGAATCGAAGATTCCTCTATTCTGTGCAGAAGCGTTGAAACACGCGTTTCAAGCTCGTTGCATTAGGATCAGCATGGTCGTGACGCAAGCGAGGTTTATTGATTCGCAGAATCCAATATAACGAAGCCAAACGCGGGAGAGAGAGGTATCCACTGTGGTTTTATAGGCCGCTCGTATTGTTGGCAAAAATCGTCTGAGCTCGCCTTTAACGATCGATTTCGAGCGTACCTGAGATTCGGCAGCTTCCACGGACTTCGTCGACCTATTTTCTCTCGAGCCTCCCACGGACACGAAATATTCCCTGCAAAAACTGAACCGTAGCTGTTCGTTGCTTTATGTAATCGATTATGAAACGAAGAAAACTGCCTCTTAATGCGTTGTTAAGTGCTTCGGTAGAACCAAAAGTTCCGCGGTCCCGCGTAACGCTCGGTCTGATCAGTGGCGGTAGTTTTCTACTTGAAACTTGGGACAGTTGATCGTCGGTGAATAGATCGAGCTACGGGGGACTGTTAGTTGGATTCATTGATTTGTCGCTTTTTTATATTTTACTATGCGTAGAATTGTAACGAGGGTAGTTTGTATTATATATTGTTTAAAAAACTGATAATGGTGAAAAAATACAGTAGAATTTTAAGGAACACAACGTTGATTCATGTAGAAGTTGTAATAGTTGTGATCGTTCGTTGATTTATTATTTAGAATATTGAAAATGGGAAAAGGATTATATCGCTATTATTACAATTCTTTCTGTGCAATCTATTAAACATTGGATTGAGCGAGCATATTGGCAGATAGTAACAGGTACATACACGTTATTGATTAAAATACATTAATTCTGGAGTGGCGGTGCAACTCTATCTGATATTCCGAAAACACACAAGCTTTCCAATAAATGCAATATAATAAATTCCTCGATTGTACAACGCGCATAAAAGCAGTACGTAACAGGACCTAAAGAGAAACCTAAATAAAACCTGAAGAGGGAAATCTGTATGGAAGGAGTTTGAAAAGATTTTCAAGGGAAATTTGCTTCTTGTCTTTTCCCAGCGGGAGCAAAGAAGTACAAAGAAGGGGCAAGCAGGGCAATTATTTCGAACGCGTTTTACCGCGCGATCGCGATGAGCAACGAGGCCTCGGGATGCGTTCGTGTTTACCGTAATAAATTTCCATGCGACGTTATTGCTTGTTCCGCGCTCGTTACCGAGTGTAACAGCTTTTATTTCACCTTGGCTCGAGAAGAGGGGTTGCTTTTTTCGAGGGTGACAGGGATGAAGAGGAAGGTAGGGCCGGGACTCGTTAAGGGCTCTCGAGGAAAATGACAGGGTTGCCAAACGAATCTCGAGCCTGACCTGTAGTCAGAGCGTAATTTTAACCCTCAGCTAGGTGTACGCGCGTATGTCGACCGACTGTGTGTGTTTGCTTTGGCAATTTCGCCCTGTTTTATCGCCGTGGCCGGCGCGATCAAAATTATGAGACTTCGCGACGTTTCGTGCTTAAAACAGTCTTGCGTGTACATATGTACATCGTGTGTACATACATACGGTGGAGCATTTTCGTTGTGGTTACGTGACGAGCGTCTTTATTTTCGCTTTCATGCGACACGAAACGCTTTCGAGCGATATTGGTAAATATGCAGTCCGATTAAGTTTATAGCCGCCTATTTAGGAAGCTAGTCGCATTTCGAATTGGAACATTTATGGAGATTGATCGGTGTACTGAGCTTTTAGCTTTGTGGGTCAGGTAAGTCTCACCATATGCTACAACGATAAGATTGTAAGAATATTCATGTTCGAATGTTTATTGACGAAGAATGGGATCAAGTACAGTGGCTACAAAAAGTAGTTGCGTATTGTAACTGTGAAATTATTTTCCAACGAAGCCTCTTTTTATCGGGTTCTATATTTCATTGTATTAATATCAAATTTGTTCGCTCATACGAAAGTACTACTAAATAATTCGAAATTTAATTATGTAATCTCAGAGCTGGACGAGGTCAGGTTTTAGATGTTTACTTTAGATGTTTGGTACTTTGAGAAGTACACGGATGAAACACTTTCGCGAATAGTCTCTATCGGATACATTTTTTAAATACTTTAATCACAGGCTTAAGATAGATTTCTGTTGACGGCATTGAATTCAAGCGAACATAGTGCATGTCGTATAGTATGATATCTGTGGTATAGTTTCTAATCTTTCAAGGTTCGAGTACTACTTTTATGAGCTTCGATTTTTTCAAATGTCAAAGTTCTCAGAAGTATATTTTTGAACTCTACAATCACTCATCTTGAAGTTCGAAACCAACTCTTATAAACTACCTGCTTTATGAATACAAACCATGAAACGGAACATTTACACGAAGTGGAAGCTTTTTATTGGAAACGATTTGGATTCGTCAGTAGATATTAACATAGTTTCCGGCCGTACTGTTAACTGTAGCGGAACGTTGAATTATCTTTTGCCGGCCGAGCGAGGAATTAGAATTTTAGATGAAATTTAAATGACTTCTTAACGAACGTGAGAATTTCCGATGTAATCGATCTTCGAATTTACAACACAGTACGTCATCAGCCAACATCGTCTCTCTCTCTCGGCTTACATATTAACTTTATGTTTCACGAAGTTTATCGTCGCAAATACATGATAAGATACCCGAAAAATAAGCTGACAGGGATGTCGAAAGAAAAAGATCCCGTTCGCAGTATTCGTTTTAAAAATAAAAGTTTCATATACACCGCTAAATCCTGAATCATCAACGTCGCCAGATATCGGGTGTAAACGCGAACGAAACGCGGCGCCATCGAACTGGCAGCTATAAACGTAAAAGTAAAAGTGGATAAACAAAGGAAATTTCTACGGTATGTTGAACGTGTATCGTGGAATGTAACGGACGAAAGTAGGGTGACCTACTAGCCCGTTTTCCGTGCGATTTACACGACCCTCCAAGTTCAAAGTGGTTGAAGCAAGTCGTGCATAAGCATTATCGACTATAACCAGCCAGGTGCTTCGCGTCGAGTTTAAAACGAAGCCTTTCGCTGCCCTGACAGCCTTGTCACGGGCTTGGACAACTTACAAAGAAGATCGTTAAAAAAGTTTCGATAATTACGGATTTACGTGCCGCATAAACGCGTTAAAATTCTCGTTGGCAGAAATTTTCGCCGAACGCTAGTGTTATTTTAGGAATTCGTGTGCTACCTTGAGGTATAATATTTTTTGAATCTATCTAACAGTCTGAAAGCCGAAAAAAACTGTCTAGAAAATTAAAATTTCCTTTGGAACTGGTTGGCAATTATTTGAAAATTTCATATAGTAATTTCTAGAGTAGATATTTGTTCCGGTATTAGGAATCTAGATTTTTGTTAATAAATATACAAGTCATTCCTTTTTCACATACTTGTTCAAGTACTGTTCAAATTGGGGTTTTAGGTTTCAGAATTAAATATCGTAAGACGTGTGCCATTTGAGTGGAAAATATCTCGAAAACGAAAATGATTGAAACAAACGTTGTACGATGTCTACGGGGACATATCGTACCGATATTTATTTTATCAAGCAATGACTTTGAAAAGCCTTGTAAATGTCACGTTTATATTTTTAAATGAGAACTATGACCTTTTTTTCCTGTATTCTTGCAGCCGACATTGGAACGTTTCAAAAACACTTTACTTGCACCTTTCGCATAAACCACTGTCGAAATATCAATTCTTAAAAAGGGTTAAAAGTTATATTATTTTGTGGTAAATACGTAGACAAGAAGCGACTAACTGTTTTAAGGGCAATATTTAGTACCCACACAATGCGTATACACGTAATCGGCTCTTTTTAGAACCACTATGATACACAAAATCCGTCTGAGCAATTTTCTCGTGATGTACATTGGATGACGCCAATGCCGGATCATATCAAATTTGAAATTTGATATCTCGATAATGGTTTATGTGAAAGATACAAATAATGTTCTGAAAAGGTTCCGTGTCTGCTACAAGAATATGGAATAAGAACATATAGTTCTCAATCCAAAAATATAGCCTTCATAAAGCTTTCCAAAATAAAAGAAATATTGGCATGACATGTACATCGCATAACATTTGTTTGAAACATTTTTCCGTATCGCTCATAATGCTCAAGATATTTGCGCGTTTTCAGATAAGTGGGACACATGTGTAATACATTATTGTGTAAATCTTAAAAAATACGCATTAGTAGGAAATATAACCTTGTAGAATAAAGTCAAAGAATATACCGCAGATTAATCGATTACTTATCGGGGAAGATTGGAACATTCCTTAGCCAAATGTATTTTTAGCAACGAAAAAAGGTAGTCGTCATTTATATAGCAGACATTGTACAAGTACTCTCTCTTACAGTTGACATTTTGGAAAAGTGTTTTGTCAGTTCGCCAAGATAATAGCCAGATCTGGCAGCTGGTGATATGAAAATCCACTGTAACACGTATCTCTATATTCTATCTGCAAATTCCACTAATATTAGTCACGAGAATCTTCCAAAAATTGCTCGTCTACTTCGAACAAATATTTCCACATTAAAAATTCCGCAAGAACAAAATACATACAGTCTTCTTATCGAATTTTCATCGGCTGTTTCATAAAATTTCGCAATTCGTTCGAATATCTCGTCAGTTCGATCAGCTTTCGTCATACATAGCCCCCCTCCCTTCCTCATCACCAATCGGTCTACCAAAAAACTTTATCAAGAACAGTCGAATCTTATCGCTCGTATCTTTTTACTGAGGACACGCGTCACGATAGCAACTTGCGAGCTGAATGAGCGTCGTTCGTTTCGCGGAGCAGAAGCGAGTTACGGCCGAGGATGAAATTAAAACGATCGTAAAAAGGGAAGCGGGCGGATATTAAACGCGGAGAGCATTATCACCGGGCCTCGGGAAACGCGGCGAATTGCGCAGTTGGTAAATTTATTGATGGAATTTCGTGGATTCGCATTATCATTGCGGCGCTACGTAATCCTCCGCGAACCGTCCGTCTGATTCGCTCGTAGATAATAGGAGGCGACATTAAAGTTAAACGACGTAAAAGTTAACGGGTCTGTTTCATCGGTTTGTTAGAATAGTGACACATTTGAGAAATCGTTACTACCGACGTGACTACAAAAATTAGCTCTAAAATTGCCATCCTGTGCGATGGGATGTCATAATTTAATGGTACAATAGTACAAGGTTGTATCAACATTTTTTATTACTAAAAGCACGGCACGACTTAAAAATTTCCAATTTTGACATATGTCTGTAAAAACCAATTCTAAATGTGAGCCATTTAATAGGATGAAGATCATGGTCGTTTAATAATATTATGCTAAGGAGGATTATTTGAGAAATTTGAAGACCAAAGTATGAAAATCTATAGCTTTCGAATGTCTTTCGCAATTTTATTATGATTCATCCGGTAATGATTCAGAGTACATTCATACCACTTCCAAATTCCATTTGTTGAAATCCTTCAGAACAACTGTTTGCCATAAACGATATTTTATCGACTCTATCGACTAGCTCAATTGTAAAGCAAACGATATTTGTTGTTACTAAATAGTTGAATAGTTTATAATTTTCACTTCAGCTTCGCGCAATTTCAGCTTCGATTTAATGTTCTACTTGAAAAAAGAAACGTACTTCTGTACCTTTGTCGCTGCTCTAGGAAACCGAGGCGACGGGATCCGTTGTTTTCCGTACGCGTCGTTTTACGGTCGCGATCGAAGGAACGAGTGTCGTAAAGGAACCGTAATGAAACGCGAACAATGTGCCGAGATTACGCCTAGGATAAGTGGTATGTATGCGATGCACTTTGAGAGTCGTGGCTTGGAGATTCAGTGATTTCTTAGCGTCTTTGACGTCGTTTTCTCTCTGGTACTTCGCAGTTTTACGAACTTGACGCGTATCAGTCAGAGCTTTCCCCGTTTCAACGTATCCTCAGCGCTTTGAATTTGCTACTTTTAGGTCATGGAAAATTCCCGTCTTAATTGAGTCTATGCGAAAAGGTTTCTTAAATCTGGTACTCGAGCATTTTATAGCGAAGTCTTTGATGATGAACAAAGATTCTTATTTCGTAGTAGAGAAAATTTCGACGAGCAGCAGTTGTCCATCGTTATCGAGTTCTGCGCTTAAGTTAAATTAATCTTGCAGAATTATCAAAAAATCTTACGTGATAATAATTAACAACAGTTTGATAATTTCTTCAAGTATATCATACGTATGTATAAACGTGTAAAATTAGATTTCCGTTCTTACCAGGCTGCTTATCTGTACTATTCGACGAAATATCGTCGATTAATTTTATTGGAATGCATCGTGTATTAGCGCTAATTCTTTCGAACGATAATCAACTTTTGTTTTCTTCCGAACGCGATGGATAAAAATACCTGTATTTTATTCCATCTACCTCGTGCTTGTAGATAAACGAGAATATAATACAATTGCTCGATTTACTAACGCTGATAACGTCTGTAATATTTTCCTTTCTTTTCTGGTTTACGTTCGTACGATAACTGACGTATCGATTTTCTTGTTATCTTTATTCGAATCAATGCTACGATTAACAACGACTCGATGTTTATTACATAATTGACGCTTTTGCAACGATTGACATTAATAAAATTAAGATCTACTCCGACAAATTACGTTGTCTGTTCGCGTAACGTATTCGCTGTAATCTCATTACGATTAAATAATTTTAAATATTCTGTTTGATATATTCACTGAACTTAAATTCAACCTGCCATATTTGTGGTCCACACAAAAGACCATTAGTTCCGAGTAATGTTCAAACCTTTAAACTCGCAAAATATCGAATAGCCAAAAGTCTTTCTACGACTCATCCAAAATTTAATATCAGTTAACGAAAGAACACCTTTCTGAAGTTTTTCAAATTTGAGTGCCTTTTGTTTAATTAAGAAGCTTTTAATACGAAACAGCCTTCATCAAGCTTCAAATCGTTCAACTTTGCAAGATCTACAAATTTTCTACGAGCTAATCGCAAATCGAATCCCATCGGAACATTTTTGTTACAAAATGCATCACAAAATTCTAAGATTGAAAGAAAACGAACCTTCGCTTTCTTGACTCCTCTTCGCACAAAGTGCGAACGATTGTGCTGCCTAGAAAATCGAGACAATTTACGAGAATTTTCCCTCTTCTACGAAGTCAGACAAATGTTCAAAATGTTCTTCCCCTTCAAAATGAAAGATGCTTTGTATCAGCCACGAAACCGAACCGAGAGAAGAACGACTCAATGCTCGGGGAGTACGATCCGTATGGAATAATCTTTCGAAATCCAGCGGAAAATGAAAAAGTACTCAATTACCAAATATCAGTGGTGTTTCCACGCGAGAACGTAATCCACAATCTGGTGGGGCTCGTGGAAACGATTCGGTCGAGCGTACGCTTATCAGAAGTACTTTGCGCGCGTGCACGCACCGGTTATCGCGATGTAACGGCTCCATCGCGATGAACGTGGTCGCGCGATATTACGTAGCCCGAGATCCGCCGCGTCGGAGAAGGACGAACTCATACTGATATCAGAATGAGGAAGAGGGGCGGCGAAACGTTATCATGGAGACGGTATCGCGCACCCACGATCCCAATTTCGTGATAACATCGATCGTGAATCGCAACCCTTAACCCGCGGGGGTTATCTCCCTCGGTCGAGCATGCCGTGTTCCTTCTCCTGTGATTTCGTTGAAAGTTCACGTGCCACGATCGAACGACCCCCTTCTTCCTCGAGTAGTCTTTGCCTTTTTTTTTCTTTATTATCGTTCTTCTCTTTTTTTTTCGGAGATGAGTTTAGAATGGCGTTTCGTTGTGATATCTGGAGCAATTTACGATGATATTAGGACGACACTATACTGTCGAATTATGTAATGGTTCGTAAGAAAATTTACGAACGTGAATAGGTATACAGAGGAATTTAGTAAATTTACTTCTGTTTCATTCTTCTTAGCGCTGCGAGTGAAGGGAGAATGTTACTCGTTTATGAGTAAAATTTTATATGCTCGATTTTCAGCGTGCAAACGAAGCACTGTACAACGAGATAATTAATTTTTTCGGCCAGCTTGTCTCTGCTTTTACGGCGTCGCGACGCGTTCAACGCCGCGGAGGCGGATTAAAATTTTAGAAGCAATCACGAATCACTGTGAGAAAAAGTTTTAGTATCCTGGAGAGTGCTGCAATTTCTATAGTATGAACCTCGAAGTCGTAAAACCTGTTGTTAGATGAGAGACGTTAAATTTGCTCGTTAGGTATACTTTACCACAAGTAATTTCGAAGATATTCTCATATAAGGATAGAATCTGCTTTCTAGTATGAATTATTGTACTTAGTGATTTATAATGCGTCATAAAATGATTTTCGAAATTTATAAAATTTTATTTTTTTATACGACGATTGAATATCATTTCTAACTTTGTTTAGCTTTATGAAAATTTTATTAAAACAGTATTTATAATATTATAATTTATTTAAATTATAATTATAATTATAATTTCATTAAAACGGTAGTAAACCAACGTTACGTAACGTCTAATATGTTTCTGTTAGAAAGCGGCGCGTTCATATTTTATTAAAGACAATTAAGTTTGTCAGATGCGTTTAATTCGTACACATCTAGGAATTAATTGAAACAAGGGAACAAAAATGTGGAGCGAGGGAGCGGAATAATTATTGTTCCTGTTAGCGTCGTTATCGACAAAACTCACGCCATCGTGGAAATTGACATCTGTCGCAACTTGTCTCCTCTCTGCTCGTTGGCCGTTATCACGCAGGCTGCCAGTAATATTTAAAACTGCACGATTTCCATCGAGTTTCATACAGATTAACTTCGAACCTCGCTATGGAATCGCCGAATTTTTATTTATATTCCGTAGATTGCTATTTGGAGAGAATATAATTTTTAAATATGAAAATGTGGGGAAAAATTGATTCCTGAAGCTCGAATCATTAAAAAAAAGATTTCTTTATTTCTTTCTCTTTTCGGCAATTCCATCATTCGTACTTATTTCCTTTTCCAATCTCTTTCTCTCGAATAGTTTTTATCTTCATAAAACTTCAATAGTTTTTTGTTCCACGGAATTTCGTTAAAACCACGTCAAAAGTTTGATATAACAGAAATATTTCAAAACCTCGGTAGTAATTACGAATCTTTCTGTTGTTTCGTAAGCACTGTGCAATTTTTCAAGCTAATCTCCTGTCACTACGCTGGTGCTACGCAACGTACAGTAAATTTCGAATCTTACTCGCGAACCTTATCTTCTCTAAAATTCACGAAATACGCGTACAAACATTCTGTCCCGGCTGTCTGTCTTGCACAAAACTATTATACTTTGGTCACGCTGATAGTTCCGCTTTAGAACATCCGAGATCATTGAGTAACTGCAGCAACTGTTTTTCGCTAACATGTAAAGTACAAATACGTGTGCCAAATTGTTTTCTGCAGACAGGCGTTGTGCAATTGGTAATTTATTGCGAATAATTACACGTGGATGACGTGCGTATTGCATCAGTGCATTTGCATACGAAAAGGCGTATGTAAGTGCATCAATTATGCAGGAAATACCGTCTGATACTACTGGGATAAAGTTCAGTTTCAATAGCAGTTTTATAAAAAGTCTAAGGCCAAAATTCATTATACTTTAACTGAAATTACGCTTGACTCTCTATAAAAATTACAGATTAACTTTGGCGCATTCCTTTCTCGATCCACGCGCAACCGTGTTCTTCTATTCTTGATATGTTGTTCGAGTTTGACAAAAATACGATCGATTAATTATCGGTAGGCATAATTTCTCGTTTCAATATTGCACTGAAATTATACTTTGAACCATTAGAAGTTCTTACTTGAAATTCATCTTGAAATTAAAGTGAAATTGCGAGCGAAGTAAAAATTCGCCGACTGCAAAAATTACAAACAAAAATTCCAATCATCGATATAAGAAAAGAAGAACCAATAATTACTATAACGTGAATGAGCCATCCTGTAGACGGTACAATGGCACAATGATAAGCCTACAGAAACAAAGCTCTAAAAATATAAAGACACGGGTAGCTCTCGATTCACAAGGAGTTCTGAAAGTCCAAAGCAACGATAGTCCATCCTATCGACTCCCTCGAGCTCTAATTTAGGCCTCGTT
The DNA here is from genome assembly GCA_014737475.1 of Bombus confusus. Taxonomy (NCBI): domain Eukaryota; kingdom Metazoa; phylum Arthropoda; class Insecta; order Hymenoptera; family Apidae; genus Bombus; species Bombus confusus. Next base: position 3,900,544 of record JACXIV010000040.1, on the reverse strand, counting down.
CTCATCTCTGTCCCATCTATCGATTCCCGACCCGCTGACCTAGATCATGGGACTCGATATCAACGCCGGGCACATAAAACGCCAGCTTGGATGAACTCTATCGAACTCGGGCCAACGTATGTCGTCGACGGGCCAATGCGAAGACCTCTGGTGTCTCAGGCATTCCGCGTTCTCGTGCGGCAAACAAAGCAGAACAAACACACGAAGCCAAGGATCTTCGATCGATAGACGATCGTTGAACCTTCGACTGTAAGCGAACACGCTTCCGTTGGTCGAAGGTCTTCAATCTCTTGTGAAACAATCCTTCTGTTTTTCTCTTCAGACATTCCTAAGCCGCGTGTATATAAAATGTATGTAACTGTATGTAGATGTGCGTGAAGGTATCGATTTGATGCTTGTTACAGTAATGATAGTAAACACAATTAAAATTGAAGATCACAGAACGAGAGAACATAGCAACAATGGCGATGAATTTCAAAATTCGATAATCAGTTCCGTGTTAAGTGCTCTTTCGTTTGATCGTGGGATTAAATATGAATTTTTGCATCGAATTGAGTATTTCGAAAATAACGATTGTCGTAATATTAAGTATGTTCTTGATTGTTCACGGAATTTTATAGATTTATCGTCTATTTATATCTTTGAATCTAACAAGTTGCACTTTTCCCTGCTATCTTCCCAAGTAATAGAAAATTACCTCATAATCCAAATTTCCCTGTTTGCGAACAATCATTGTAGGCGCTGAAACTTGTTTTATTACTGGTGGCCAGTATCGATGATAGAAATTGTCTTACGTTTCATTAATTACCAATAACAATTATAGACGACGAAACATTGTTTTGGTTACTTTCGTTCGTCATAAATTTTTATTAACAACGTTCATTACCTACGAAATGGAAATGCTTGTACTATTTATTGCTCTTTTTAAGCTAGCTCAGTGAAAGATTTAAATATGAACCACCGGCCGTCAGTGAACTCTTGCACGAGCCGAAGATCGCGGATCGCTCGTGAAATGATCCTGTTTCTCATCTCTCTCGTCAGAAATTCCCAAGCATCGTGTGTGTAACGTCGCGATAACCGATCGTATCGATCATTCAACGTCGAACACGAAGCGTAACCCTCGAACGAAGCAACCGCGGTTCAACGTGGCTGCATGCCACGTAATTATTTTCCACGTTGGACACGCTGATATATGGTCGAGCGTAATTCCTGCCAGGATTTTTGCGAACGTTGCAAAGGTCGGCATACGAGCGTGCTCGAGTCTCTTGTAACCGCGGCCACGCAGCGTCTGACGATCGTTAATTAACGAAGCGAGCAGCGATTTCGCGATCGGTTTTTACAGAAGAGACTACGGTGTCGAGCGAGTTTCGCTGGCAAAGTGCTGCACGTTATCGCGCCGTGCTTGATAAAAATTCGTCGCTCAGCGATAACAAGGAAAGACGTTTTCCAACGTGACATTCCGCGTTACTTGGAAACACTATCCAACCTCGATAAGTGCCCTCCTTTTTTTTTCCTTTTTCCTTTTTCTCTTCGAACGGCGAGTTATAAGAAAACGATCGTTATCGCGCAATTTCTTTCACTTTCGATGTTTTGCCTTATTTCTCGGTTTTGGGAAATACGTGCTGATGCAGTGGATGTTTGAAATTGCGACATTATTGACAACGATTTTAATTGTATGATAGAAGACCTTTATGATATTGACAAATGCAGACCAAGATTTGCATTATAACGCTATAATAGTTTTTTAATCTTTTTTAAGATCAATCAACAATTCTGTTGCGTGTAGCTACGGCTGATGCGAGTGAGAGTGCCATCGAAAACTTCTTATTGGAATTTGTATACTCTTGCTTGTTATAAAGTTTAGGAGAAGTATAACAGTTTTCGCTAGTTTTACAATTCAGTTTCTTAAATACGATTGATATTAGAGGATGTTATTGATTTATTTTTCGCGGGGCTGTTCGAGGGGTGCGTTGCATCGACTGTGGTCGCCTTAAAGCCTGAGCAGTGGCCAAGCAAGTCGATTGCCAAGTAAATCGCGCCGCAATTACGAGGGAATAAAGAAGCTGAGCTTACAGAAAGTCTGGCCAAAATTCGTGCAATCGATAGCACGACGATCACTTAGCTCTATATTAGGTAAACGTTCTCGAATTCTCTAAACATAGTCGGCCTCGACCGGAATAGATCTCGGTCTTGCGGTCTGTTAACATTAATCTCGCGGCATAAAATCTTTCTCGCCGTGACATCACGCGTTTCTGATATCTCGGTATGCATGTCATGGAAAATTCGATTCTGAATGGAAGTGCGAGAGATCTTTCTTCCTTTTTCAATTCGTTCCTCTAATTTCATTGAATTATTCAGAAGTCAGAAATCTCAATCTCTGCAAACCATGCAGTGTTGATATTATTTTTTGAGATATAAATCGCGCCTTTTGAAAATGACATTTTTCTAATATTTTACCTATGTATTCGATCTTCGTTAAAAATGTCGAAAATATTTCGTCTGAAAATAGACATTAACGAAGAAACGGGGCAATGACTCGAAACGTATTTTTAGCAAATGTTTATTATTCCAGACTATCAACGCGATGCTTTGAAAATAAAATAGAACGTCTAGCGCGAAATTGTTTATTAATCATCGTATACAGAATATTTGGCCAACTAGATATTTTTATGACTTTTATACATTCTAAAAGAAATTTCTTATCCTTCGATAAACAGTTTCGTATTCTTTCCAACTGCTTGAAGAAACGTTTTTCAAACGTAACCTCTCTCTTGTTAACGATATTTAGTCGACTATCAGTTTAACGAGCGCCGTAATTAAATAATTCAGATTCCATCAGAAGTCGGATGAAACGTTTGAATTCTTGGTGCAGCATGGATTTTCCAATTTATTCGAAAAATGTAGGTCAGCCACGAAGCTCCCTGGCAATTTAAGGTGCGCATTCGCCAGCAGGAAGAGAGAAAAAGCAATTTATTGCACCGGTTAATTGGCGTGCCAAAGAGACGTTATTACGATTAAGATCCCGTCTGATAAATTTTACAGCGTGTCGCGTCATGAAAATGCTTTATTGCCGTGGCTAATCGACGTATACACAGAGATGCACGACGTAGCTCGTCTCGAGCAAGAATTCGCTGTGTTTTATGGCGTACATCACCTCTCTCTCTCTCTCTCTCTCTCTCTCTCTCTCTCTCTCTCTCTCTCTCTCTCCATGTTTGCACATCCAAAGGTTCGGTTCACTTCCGTGTCGACCGACGACACGAGGATGCGACATGCAAGAAACTTCTTGCTTAAACTTCTACGTGCGCAACTTCTATCTTATTAGCATCGCTACATTTCTTTGAACATTGCGAAATCGTGAGAAGATTTCTTTAAACTTACAACCGGGTAAATCTAAGTGCGTAGATTGGGAAGATCGACTGTACGATATATACGATTATATACGAAATTGGTTATATCGCTTTAAGCTTTTGATAAAATTACGTCATAGACCGACTTAATAAATAATTCCAAACATAGGAGATCTTAAATATTCTTATGAATTTTAGTGTCTCAAAGGTGATCAATTTGTAAATATCTGTTATAAATATAATATCAATGTTATAAATATAATATCTGTTATTGTAAATATCTCCATCTATTACTAACCTTAAGACGAATTTTAGTAAAATTACATCATCGGCCAAGTTATAAATCGTTCCGAAGACGCAAGGTCGGAAAGGTCTCAAAAATTCATTTCCTCGAGGTTAATCGATTCCCAAGAAATGTTGCACCCAGCATTTACTCCTGTACCTTAATTCAATTTTTCGTTGGGCAGAATATCTTGCTTCTGACTTTGATTTCACTATTTAGAAGCTAGGTTATCCTGTTACAGAAGTTACAAGATTCTACTCTAGTTTATTAGCGCGTGAGATTTTAAATACCACGTCGAAGTGATTAATGTTTATGCGATGTCTGGCTCCTCGGGTGTTAATTACACGGTTATTGCAGTTCTATGTCGCTTCGACACGGTGACCCCTGGTTGGTATTAGCTGGTACTCGAACGATGACTAAGAGGTCGGCACGCTCGTTCGTCATTATTAATTGCTACATCGAATTCGTGTTACTGGCTCGTATTTGTCAGCTACGTGTACCTATTATATATAGCACGACCGCGAGCATTCTATTTTCACGGGCCGATAAATAATTGCATTTGGATGCGTAACAGCCGCTGTGTCTTGCCAAGTGGCGTGGCAGGAGCTATCGATGACGATAACGTTATCGATGAACACCGATAAATCACCTGAGTTCTTGTTCATTTACCGATATGTATTTTAAATTCGAGGTAAAAGGATATAGGGCGTAGAAGAAATTAAATTCTTTCAATGTATTTCGATTAAATTAATCTCGCCAATATCAATTTACCGTTGGATCGCGAAATTCAATTTATGCAATAAATTCGTTTTAAGAACCAACATTTATAGTATAAATTTCCTTCTCAAAAAATGTTCGATCGCGCTGATATATTTCTGATTAAATTAAATTCTTCAAATATCGAAATAACATTGCAGCACGGAAGACACTTTGCGATATAAATTTATCGCAAAGCGAAATTTATATGTTTCAAATATGTCTTTACGCAGACAACGACGGTCAATCGGAATTGTATCAGCAGATGGGCTCGTTGTTCGTCCATTTCTCTCTGCTTTCGCACGGCAAATCCCCGGCAGCTCGTTGTCGCCGTTTCCATGCCGGATCCGGAGCTTTCGAAAGCTTCCCTCGCGGTGGGCATTAATCCTGTCTCTACCGCCAAACTTTACCCTCGTTCTTTTGTTTCGCCGATCCTGTTACAAAAGGGAAAGGAAGCTTAAGGCCGAAAGCGCGATCAGAAGCCGTAGAAAAACGACAATTCTGCTATTTCCACGGTTTCCGCGCAGTCGGCCCGCGATTTTCCTGACTTCCGACCTGACATTTTCCACGAAAGTTCCGTATGTTCTGGTTTAAAATTGTACGCTCAGGATCGCCTCGAGTATCCTACTTGAATATGCGTGCAAAGTTTCGTTCGAAAATTACGCATAGAAAAGTTGGAATACCTGTTTATTTCGTTTGCTCACTTGTTACTTTGTTACATTTTTAAGCTTATTTTTTCATTACACGCTCGAAATATCTAAACGATATTTAAGAGAATTTAATTTTTCCATCTATACGGCCAGTAAAATTACCGAGAACTCTTTGATACGATTTTCTCTGAACGAATGTGACTGAATGTAAAATGAGCTTAACGAATTTAATGTGAATTTTAACGTAGAATAGAAGACTGGAACAAGAAGCTTGCAACGGAAGAAAGAGAGATATTCTTAACTAAAATTAAGAAAGTAATCAGCGCAATCGCAATGCGTCGGGGAAGGACGAACGCGACTTACTAATTCAAAAATTACGTTTCCGATAAAGTACGAATACATTTTATTTTCCAGACTGAACAGAACGTTCTTACCAAGTATAAGTTTGCGAACACTTCGAGTCTAATTGAAGTTTAAGCAGCCCAGTCGCCCGAAGAATATCTTCTACCGCCACCAAGCACGTTAACGATACACTTCACTGCCAAAAAGTCAGAAAAGTTGGCATCTGCAATTCTCAAAATTTTCATTAAGCGACACGGTACAGAAACTTTGCTCGTAACCCGGTACGATTATTGGCGATATAGCGACGGGTATCCGGGTTAGAGGAGCCGGCGTTAACACAGAAGAATTAGAGGAGGCCGCGAGCAACGCGGTGGTGGCGATTGTTAGAGCTCCACTTGGCAATGGTGCCGGAGTTTTTGCTCCGAATATAAAATTAGGTCTGTTCGAGCGGCGGGCGCTGGGATCTCGAAGAGCAAGGGACGTAAATAGATCACCGTTAGAATGCGGCACGTCTTATTCACACTTACGTAAACAGGTCTTGTGAGCGCGTCGCGTTTTAGGTGAGCCTCGTGTCTTGTGTGGTTACGCTAGGAAAAGGTTGCGCGACTCGAGCCTCTCCTTCTTAGAATCGAACGTTCGATTTGGTCGCGGATGCCTCGAAGAGGGAATTCGTGAGGGGGTGAATCGAGATTAACGAGTCACCTCTCATTTCTATTATCGTCGTATCAAAGGCGCTTATTAATAAGCGGATCACGAAATGTTTGTTTATAGTGACATATACATATAGTACAACTTATATGTACACGTAGATCCGTAGCACTATAAGAACAGTCTTAAAAGTGCGCCGTGAAAGAGAGAATTTTTACAACAGGTATTTTTATTCAAGCTACGTCGTTCGTATAAATCAAACACGCGTGTTACGAAATTACCTTGCGCGAATTTTCCTAAACAATGGCGAGGTTCAAAGCTACGTCGAGCAGCCAAGCTGCAAAATCCTAACGCAAACGAATTTACCAACCTTTGCAACAGATATCTTTATCGAAGCTACGCCATTCGTATAAACGAAGCACGCACCTTATTACAGGCAGAAAATTGCTTCGTATGAAATTTTTTAAACGATAGTAAGGTTCGAAGGTACAACCGAGAGTTGAAATCCGAGGCGATTTACCCGAAATTAGAGTCCTGGAAATCAAACCGTCGAAAATTATCCAGTCGCAAGATACGGCAACTAGTGAACCTGAGCAGCAAGCGGTCTCGTCGAGGCGTATCAACGCAGCCTGCAAAAATTCGTCGTACGATCAGACAGTTTTTCTGACAGGAAGCTGCCGGTGTGTGCCATCCGTCGACATGAGGATAGCTGACGGATGGCGGAAGCTTTTAAGGAACGAGACCGCCGCCGCGCCTCGCCAATAGGAAATTTTAATACGTTCGGTGTATCGCGAAGGAACATGAAACAGGTCAAAAGCTGGCTACGATGTTCGCTTCGACTATCGTCGATGCAGGGCTGCGTTCGTTGCACGGGAAGAAGCTATCGATCGGACCGTGTCTTGGAAACGTTTTATTTTTCGCTGCCATTCTCGTTCGCGTTCGACTCGTGTGCCATTCCCCGTGCTGACTGGCTGCAGAGTCCGGGATTAATTCCCCGACTTTTTACTATTACTTGTTTCTTCTTCCATTTTTATCTAGAATTAAAACTCCATAGTGGACGGTTTATTTCTCTGGAGTACGGTGCCGTGGAGAGATCCGCGTATCTCGTTTAGCGAGCGAAAGTAGGGAAAATATTTAGCAACGATTTTTCGAACTACTTCGCTACCGCGCTAAGAATAAGTTTTTGAACGGAAATTGGCGAAATCGGACTCTAGAAGAATGACACAGTTGGTAACGGTGAGCTTTTCTAGGAAATCGACCTGAAGTATAGTAGAAAGTTTAAAATAGGTAGTTATTATTAATTCGAAGTTTCGTAATGGACAGGTTTCCTGTTTTTACGCTTTGGGTAATAGCCTCTGGGCTCTAATAAAATATTGTTTATATAAATATTTCTTAACGTCGAGAACGATGTTAAAATAGATAGTTTTCGGTTTGTAACATGCTTCTCGTTGAATGCGCCAAAGTTCTTAAGTAAAAATCTGACACGTCTAGAAAATATACAATTCGTTTTTGGAATTAATTCTTCTAGATATTTTCAAATCGATAATTTCCCGTAGGTGTAACTTTTCCAGCGACCTGACAATGTATATATTCTTTTGATTACTGATTGATGATACTCATATTAATTAATATTATTCGATATTATTGATGCAGCAAATGAATAAAGGATATAATAGTTAAAACGGAAATCGAATATCTTATATATCTGTGAGTTTGTGGAGATCAGAAATTGAGAAAATTATTATTATATAAGTAACAATAGAAGTGTTGAAAGCATACTGTGAGTCGAAATAATTTCCTTGGTTCCCTTGATTAAAATAATTCCGATTTCGTGACAGGTTGAGGTCCTCGTTATTTCTTTCCTCTGGCCTGAACGATTTTTTAGGGACTCAGTCAATGAACTTCCGGCTGAAATATTTCTACGAAAGTAATCGGGGTTAGTGCAGCCTGGTGTCAGAGTTATTGCGTCCTGCTAGCCACAAATCTCGATTTACGAGCTGAGGATCTAGGTATCGGTGAGATATCGACCACATCCGAATCTCCCTGTTCTTTCCGTAGCTTCTCGTTTCCGTTTAATGATAACCTATATTTTTCGATAACTCCTAACACCCTCTCTGCCCAGGGCAGGAAGAAAGAATTTGTTTTCTTAAAGAATAAATCGAGAAACTATAGTAGTGGTAGTAAATACTTGTATATCTAAATTCTAGGATCACCTAAAAGTATAGAAATATTTTTTACTTTGAATATCAAAATTACAGTGTTCTTCGTTATTTCTTCGTTATTTCTTCGTTAATTCGACAAATTTGCATAAACATCCTGAGCTACCCATCGCGTAATGTAGTCTAACTCTTCATCAAGCTTGCTTCCTCGCAAATTCCTCCAAACCTAACTAAGAAGCCCTTATGCACAGGTCCGAAAGGTCGCCGATTTCGAGCCGTACATTCGGTACACAGCGCGGCAGTTATCGATTTCCGAAGCGTAATAAAGCCGTTTCGAGAGCATACCGAGTGGCGTGCGCGAAGAATCTACCTCGAAGGCGTTCTAAAACTCGCGACTAACCCTCGAGCGTTCCACGCGGAACAGTATCGTCGCTTTTTTCCTCCGCAAATCACTTTTTCGCCTCTATTCTCGGTCTATCTATCAGAAGTTTGTCCCGAGAAAGTTCCGTGAGCCTTCAGCGAAGAGAAAAGCCCTTTCTCGTTTTCTCGATCGAGCCTGGTGGTCGTTGGAGTGCCGCGGGCGCGGCTTCCGATCGATCATCCCGCCCACATCCTTTTCCTTCCGCTTTTCGCGATGGAAATCGCGGCCAATCCAAAAAGAACTGCATCCTTTGATTGGATACACCGATCAAAGGAGCCAGTTTTCGTGGAAACCCGGTGGAAAACTGTCGGCCCCGCACCAACAACCCTTTGACCGGCTTTCATCGTCCAGACCAAGCCTCGTTAGGGGCGGCCTTTTCTTTTATGCAGTCCGTGTCAGCTACTTGAGAGGAACTCTGCGGCTCCCTTTAACGCGGTAATTGAAATTACACTGGGCGCGTCTCCTTTTACTCTTTATTCTTCTCTTTTCTTTTTTTCTCCTTTTTCTGCCCCTCCTTCTTTCGCTGTCTTCTTTCGATTGGTTTGTTTTTGGCGCTCGGTCGTCGCTGCTCGTTTAAAGCGACGAGGGCTCTTTTCCATCTACCAGTGGCGAAGGTGAATTATGTTGCAGGTTTTAAGTAATTTGAAGGAGCATTTTAAAGCTTTTTCAGACACTGCAAATTAGTGCAATCCTGTTCTTCCTTTTTTTTTTTTTTTTTTTTTTTTTTTTTTTTTTTTTTTTTTTTTTTTTTTTTAGTGGACCTGTGCAGTGGATGTAGGTTCCCGAAGATAAGAAAAATATAGAAATATAATGTTGTTTGAAAACGGAAATCTCTTTGATCATTCTCTCGATAACCACTGAATATTCTATAAAATCGTATCACTTGAATGTTACTGCGAATTCTCCAATCCTCAAACGATGCTCCAAAACGGATCATCCGAAATATCGATCTTCTTCGACACGAGTAATTCCAATAACTTATCAAGTTCTTCTTAAGTTTCTTCTTCAATCGGACGAAATGAAAATGTTTCGACAGAGTTCGATGTGAAAGGTGTGACTAGTTTACCGCGGAGATACGCATGCGTTCGAGATGATTGTCGAAACAACGGCAGTATCCGAAACCACGATACGGAAGAGCAAACACCGATAGGATTTCCGTGAACGCGCGGTTTCCGCACGGATGAACGAAGAATTTCTCTGTTCCCTGGCAAGGAGCTACCTTTGCTTTCGCGCTCGTCTCGAAAATCCTGCGAGACGTCCCGTTCCACCGCTAAGACGACGCGGTTCGACGCTTTCGTCGATCGTTCCGGCGGAGGATCGCGAGAAACGGCCGTTTCACCTCGCGAACCGTGGAAAATCACGTTCACGGGAATTTCGTCCAGCTACAACTCGTTTACTGATTTCTTTCGGAATTCGGCGTACGATTGTTCGAGATATAAGCTGAAATCAGTCGCCACATATTTGCGAAGAATATTTCGCTGTTTTCCATTTTGTAAAATATTTCTGAAGAATATTCCGCTCTTGTTTATATTTCATTTTCGTAAGATAGTGACAAAGAATCTTCTACCTTGATATAAAATTAAGTAGAATCAGCAAAATAGTCTTTCGGGAAATATTTCACACTTTTTGGCACGGTGGATATTTGTTCTCGAAGAATTTATTCTGTAAATACCTTTCTTCTCTTGTAACTTTGCGTTGCAATCTTTTTATCGATGCGTTGTATAGGAACTTGCTGTCATACGATAATGAACAAGTGTTTTTTCTGACGTACATGTCTACCAGTAATTAATCTTCCAAGTATTCGAGAAGCATTTGAAGTATGAAGAAATTGAACTGAAAGGAGATTAAAATGTTAGACTGAACGTTCTTTCTTCTTATATGCCCTCAGGTATGGAAACATTCTGTTCATTTTCTACTCCCTTTCCATATAGATCAAAGAGTTTAAAAACTTTTTACTATAGCCTCGAGAAGACACTCATTAATTATTTCTAGCCGACCTCTTTTTCTCTAATCGGTTTCACAAAACAAATTCCAATAAATTCCTCTCTCCGTTACTGCAACATAAATGGAAAACATTTCACAGAACTCTTTTTTTCCATATTTCCTTGAACGCTTCTCGAAAGAACAATCCAACATCTCAGTTGAGTGATCGCGAAGCGATGTCAATCGGCGACTGGAAGCCTTTAATCAAGATTCCGTGAGCGGACGTTCTTTCAGACCGGTTGGTGACTAATTGCGAATTAACAAAGATGAAACGTTTTTGTCTCATTCATCATCAACGCGGATCAATAAAAGTGTATCTATGGACGTAAAGTGTAAAGGACAATGTTAGAAAGACTGCGTTAAGATCACAAGGCATAAACTGGATTTCCATTAATATCAATAATGTATTTTTTTTTTATTTATACGTATACGCATATTCTTTTCTTTGAATCTTTTCCTGCTATCAAAAAATCATTTTATACCGTACTCTCATTGTAGTTTTAATGGTAGTTGTGACGTTTGTTTTTATACGTGAGTATTTATTATTATCTTTGCACGGTTTAATAGATTATTCCCGTAAACAAGAAACAATTATAAGAGTAAGCAAACGAAATAATCAATTTACAATTTCTCATAGAAAGTTCCTACATTTGTAGCTTATAGCAGTTAACACCTTTTAAAATTGTAATGATCTGTCATTAAATTTTCATTTGATAAAATATATTTGCTAGGAATTTTATTTCAAGAACAGAATTTATTTAAAACTCTCGATTTGATTGAACAAAATTGAAAACAACCATATAACGACAAATTTAACTTTAATTAACAATAAAATTTCAATCTCTTTGAACATTATTAAAAACAATCGCGTAGCGATCGGTGTCTGCCGATTTACTCTTCATTTCATAATTCTAGCTCGTTAACCGGTTCATCTTTCCAACTTCCATAATTAAAACTTAACGAAGATAGATTCATTTCGATTGGGTCGACAGAATTGAAATAACAGGTAAAAAAAAGTAATGGAGTCCTAAATAGTTTTTACAGCCGTTAATATGATTTCCCATAGAATTCGATTTATTCGAACGAAATCTTGGCTGACGCCCATCCCGACGATTAAATTCGGATTATACGAGTTCGGATAAACGAAATTTTACCGCGATTCATCCTGAACGCAGATAAAACGATGCACGAGAAAATGAAGGATCCTTAAATAAAGATATCATTACGTCCAAGAGATTGGAAGTGCAATAGTGACGAGTTAATTCGTCTAACTCGTTTAATGGGTTAATACTATACGCCTTCTTTTCCAATGTTCTCCGTAATCTCGCGAGTCCGCATAACGAGAAGCGATCTTCCCATCGCAGCGGACGAGGCCTGCTATAAAATATTATCAATTAAGCCAGCGAGCATTATCGTCCTTTGAAACTGTCCCGCGAAACGAGGAACAGAGCGACCGCAATCGGGAGAACAGTGCAGAGACAGGACACTTGGGAAATCCCGGGGAGAATTGCTTCACCTTATCGTTCCTGGTTATTGCAGGAAGTAGTTGAGAAACGGCGCCGTTCGCTCGATAATTGTCAGATAACATTGAGGCGAAACAATTGATTTTCGTGGAACGGAAAGAAGGGAGTATCGGGAGGATCTTGTAAGTTGTGCTTCGAACGCTCAAACTACCGAAGACTAAAGGCTAAAGTTTCTTTCATAGTATTGGTTATCGTATCTCAGATATTAGGTATATCGCTAGATTTTTTACAGAAAATTTATGCATCTGTCGTCCATTGCCAGAAGGTTTATATCTTTGAACCGAATAGGTCGTTGCTCTTTTTAATTGTGTTACGTCGATACGCTCTCTTAGCCGCTGAGTAGCCAACGATTTAATGATATCAGCTGATTCGATGTACGAAGAATTTCCAATTAAAATCCTCACCGGCGCACGAAACTAAAATCAAAAGGAAAACCAGTGCTCCGAATACTTCCGAAGACCAACCACGCAAAAGAAAACCGGTCTTCTAAATATTTCCTAATTCATCGATCATCTTCTTCCAAATTCATGGCCGATTCCCTTCCAGCAACGCGGACTTGCCATAAATAACTCCATAGACCCGTTCATCTGTCGAATATCGGCACAATATTTATCCACGCCGACGAGAACATTTTCATTGCCCTTGATTCATCGTTCCGCACCAAGAAACGTGCGCAAACCGGCGCGAATTTCGTCGATGAACAGAAAAAACAGACATGCGGCGAAAAGTTTAACGCGCCACGTGTCGAAAGATCGATAGGTAGGGAAAGCGAGTATTTCGCGATCGTTGGAACGTTGGATCCTTCTCGATCGTTTATAAAATCTAGGATCGTCCGCGAAATCGTCCAAGCGCGGACAGTACGAAATAACAGGCGAATCTTGGATCGTCTGGAGCCGAGTCCTGAAGATGACAACCGGCCGTATTTTCCAGGGATAATGGTCTTGCCTTTCTTCTTCGTTTTCCCTCCTTTATTCCGCTCTGCGTTGCCCAAGCACCGATACTCTCTTTTTAGCTATTAAGTTTGCAGCCACCGATTCAGACGCTCGCTGCAGACGACCAAATTATCGAGCGACCGCCGCGTCGTCGTCGCTTTTGCTTCCGCGTCCGTCAACGAGACTCGATGATCTTTCAAGGACCCGACCTTTTACTCTTTTTTTCCTACAAGCCTTTTTCTCCAGCGGATTTTAGCCAGTTCTAGCGTTGATTGGTCGTTAAAAGTGAAGGATATGCCGAAGGATGATGTTTTGCGGTTGCCAGGTTTTTTTTTCACTTGAGTTTGTTGGTTACTTTGCGGAATTGAATAATTCAGGTTATGTGTAGAAGTAGAAGTACAAGAAATAGGTTCTTTGTCGGTTATCGTAATGATTGACTATTTCTACGTCTTTTTATGAAGATCAATTTCTTTCAATGACGAAAGGAGTTGATCGTTAAAATTATAATCCAGCTTAAAACTAGGACTGAATATCGACTGCTTCGATACACACGTGTTGGATTTTAAAAAGCGTAGGTTCGTTGTTAATCGAATATGTCACAATATTGTGACTATTTTATATTTGCTTAAGAACGTTAACATTCTTTTAGCGAGAAAAGATGTTGATTATTAATACAGCGTTGGATATCTTAATTTCAGCCTCCATTTAATAAAACAGTTATTATGAAAATGTATTTATAATTCTGTTTCGTTGCCCGGTTTTAAACAGTTTTTATGCGTTTACTTTTGTCTTCCGGGATCAGATTAGTTTATTGTTTAAATCGGAAGGTCTGGGTTGAAAGATTGTATACTTAAAGGCTACCCCTGTTTCTTTTAACTTTTTCACTACATTACATCGATCTTCCTTGATCTAAACCAGAAAGTCTCAGTTGAACATAGTTATCCAGCCTTTGTGTTGTGCATGAGAAAGTTCTTCTTACTTAATCATTCAAATAAAGATACAACTTATTAACAAATACACAAATTATAACGTACTTCCATCCAATAAAAGGACACCTTGATGCAATATTTTGTCTCAAACAGAAAATCAACTTTCCCATACTATCGATAACCAACAGCAGGTTACTGGATAGTAACGTAGGAAGTACCTAATTCCGAACGATCACTGAATCCTAACAGGATTTGATGTGTCCGAATATTACAAAAATTAAAATCACGCACGAGAAAATGTCCGATATTATGAAAGACCAACGCCAAATTACTAAATTATAACGTCTGAAATACCTGACTCTAAACGATCATCTATCTATACCTCACTGAATTCTAGCAGAGATGCGTTTATATTAAATAATTTTGTCTGAATGTTAAAAAATTTTGATCGTGCGCGTAATAGAAAGATCTCGATCAAATTCAAATTAAAACGATATAGCGCGATAGAATGAGATCGCGATAGGAGAGAAGAAGATTTCGAAAACCCACAGACCGGAATTATATTAAGTCGCATCCCGATATCCTCTGTGAACTCTAACCAATCCCAAAGAGTGCGAGCTCCATTTTTCCACCAACTGCGCGCGATCATTTTCCACCGCGCAAACACTATATAGAAAATCCAGGCCCTGGCGAAAAAAAGGGAACGCGTTCCAGCTCGTCGATATTCAATCCGGCAAACGGAATCCCCATCGCATCGGTGGCACAGTAATTTCCGGAAGAGGCCGAAGTCGAACGGATTGACCCAGGTCGGGTCTGTTCCTTCGTTTCGAGGGCTTTTGCCCGCCCTCTGCCGCTCCCTGTATCTCACGAGAGGGCGTCCTCCCTGTCGGATTTAGGGCGCATTTAAGTAGAGGCTTATAGGGCAGCTTCTGTTTCTCTTTCCCTCTCTCTCTCTCTCTCTCTCTCTCTCCCTTTCTCTCCCTTTCTCTCTTGCGTGCTCAGTGACTTTATTTCTCTTACTCTGTCTCTCTTTCGCCCCTTGTTATCTGGAGCAGCGGCGACCGTGTCTGCGGAGGCTGTGTCGTATTGATCTGTCGCTCGGTCGGTCGCTCGGCAGCGCGGAGAAAGAGAGGGAAAAGCGGAGAGCCTCGGTAATTTATCGCGAGCCAACGGCAGCGAGATGATTCGAGCGCGACGCCTCCGCGAACAGATCCGATCGAAGACGCGCAGCGACGCCTGCCTCTCTCTCTCTCTCTCTCTCTCTCTCTCTCTCTCTGGCTCTCTTTCCATCCCTTTGGGAAGCGATAATTCGGTCACGCGCGATCGATCCGACTGAAAAGCTCGACTGACGATTAATTGGAGGCGCGAGATGAAACGCCGCTCTAAAGCTCCAGCTTTCTCTTTGTACATGTATATACGTGTCTTCTCTGTTGGCCAGATTTTGCGTTTAGCGTGTATTTTGCAGTGGTTCGGATTCTCACGACTGGCACATTGCTCGTGGATTTTTCATATACAGGTTGGAACTTTTTTTTAGGAATGAAGCATGGCTTTGGCTGCAATTTTGTCTTTCAATTTATCTATCTATGTGATTTATTCGACGATGGAAAAGATACTGTATTTAGCAATGTAGCATCGCGAAGTGACGACGACGACTAGAATTTAGGTTATGGGAAGTATTCAGCCTCTGTTCTAATTTTCGCTTTTTCTCTCGTTGTATACCTATCTAGCTACAGTTCTCTTCTGTTAGCAAAAGTTTAGGATCTTGATGTCGTTCTTCGCAATGACGTGAATGTTCATGAGTAGGGTGTAGATTATGGTTTCTAATCGCAAAAGTTTATTTTACAAATTTTTTTACAAATTACAGCAAATGCGGTTTAATAATATGTGTTTTGTAGGGTAATTTATTTATATTTATTATATTTATTTATAACACCGATACGGAGAGGGAGAGATAATAACAAATATGATCGATTTGAGATGTTACAATAACAAGATCATTTCGTATGTACGATATACATGTATATACGTGTTTTGTTAAATTATTTCGTTTGAGAGGTAAAATTTTTTCCAGAAGCTATATATGGCGTTGATTTAAGGTGCGCGAAAAATTTCCTGTCGCTTTAATATCCTTCGAATTAAAACGGCACATAAAGTAGTTAAAATACACCCACACCATAATGAATCCTAAATACAACCGGAGCCATGGCGAATAATTCCTCGATTTCGTCATCGATCATCGATTCCGTTTCGTTCGGTTCACCGTCCTCCGTTCGAACTCATCAAAATTCAAGGGCGACGCGATTGTAACGATTGAGCAAGTCGATCCGGTTACAATGTGGCAAATAATGCGTCGATGAATTCCCAAAGGGTTCGTATAGTGACTCTGTAAGATGGGTAGTTTATATTATTCACCATGCTCGAACGTGTGCTACCAAATTGGTAGAACGATCTAACGCGACAGAATCGGAAGACCTTGTGATTGTAATAATAAACGCAGACAGGCTGATAAAGTAAACGTTAACGAGCAAAAATGTGAACGTCGACGAGTTTTCGGTCGCGCGACACGCTGTCACGTGCGTCGCGTCGTCGAGGCACGCGCGCAGAAATTATTAATTACGTGGCGCATTCAGCAACCGGTGAAGGAGTCGTCGACTCGTTTTCCAAAAGTGGACTGAAATACTGAAGACGAGATTGTCGCGACGTCATGCGACTCGTTTCGCATGTGTTCCCCATCTAATGTCACAGTTGACGCGAGGAATGCTGATCGCGATGCGTACTCTTAGTTAAGACCGATAAGGCAGAAACTGTGGAAAGTACGGATGCAGCTGCATTTTTACAGGAATTTTTCTTTCTTTCTTCCTTCTTGACAAGTCTCTGGTCGTTGTATTCGCAGTAAAATGTAAGGAGAAGTGAAATTATTCGCAACGTAAAGGATAAGAAATAGGAAAATCCGCGACTACCTCAATATTATTTTATTTTATGTATAATATTTTGAATATCATCCTTGCTTCTAAAGTAAATTTACTTCGGTATTCATTCTATTCGTACTAAAAATAAAATAAACAATCGCAAGGCAAGTATCGCATGTGAGAATTTACGTTTACTTTAGTATTATCTTACCGTGCCGTGCTGCTGAAGCAGAATTATTTCAATTCTCGTTGGATTCGCGGCAAACGTAACAGAAATAGAATTATTTACGGAATAAAAGATGGCAAATGTGAGAATTCGTATCTAAAGTGAAAAACTTTCCGCGTTAAAGTAACAAGGAAACAACGATACGAAAAAACGCTTTACGTATTCTACAATATTCCGTTGGTCGTAAAATTGGCTTGACGATTCCTTTGCAGCCATAAAACCATAGAGTGAATTACAGTATTATCTCTTCCTATTATTATTGTTACCGAGGAAACAGACTTCTATTAAGAAGGAATAATTAACAGAGTTGACGTTCGCGTCTGCGTACAAATTTGTCGAAGCATTTCAAAGGAATCACGCTTGCACAGCAAAAAAAGATTTTCCTCGGCGAGACGAACGCAAGAAACTCCATCCTGAAAATAATATTCCGCGCTTTAGAGTATTCTTCGAGAGGTAACCACTATTCCAAAAGATCTTATCGATGGATGTCAAGGTTCCGTAATTGCACGAAGCTTTGCTGAAAGGTTTCATTTCCTTGAACAAACCTCTCGTAACTCGGTCGGTAAATCCTCTTAACAGAAAAAAACAAGAAAATTAAAAACGTAGTACCAACTATCGACATCGTATCAAACGCGATATTGTGATTATTATTTATTATTACACAGTAACGTCTTTTATGGAAAACAGGAAAACCGAAGTAATCTGACGTTTTACGTTCGATTAATTTCCTACTTTAGATTCGTCATTTCTTCTAGTCGGATCACTGTTTTCCTCGCAGTGACGTCTTTTCAATTCTGGAATATCTGGAAGGAAAATAAAAGGAATCTGTGGTTTTATATTCAATTAATTTTCTACGTGTAGCACAAATTAATCCTATCAATTATTTTATTTATTCGTTCCTATCCAGCCCGGAATTAGCCAAACTCGAATATAGGTGACAAACTTTGAAACACGATTCGAAGACACATGAATATTCTGCGGATTTCTATACATTTATAGGAAATTTGAAAGTGTAAAATTCCACAAAATGCGCACAATTTGGATAGATATATAAATATCCAAAGTATAGTGCTTCCTATAATACTTATTGTTAGTAGGTAAATTGTATTCTATCGACATTTTATTTTTTTAACAATATTCCGATAGAAATCTGCAGTCTACGTGTGAAACAACTTTGTTCTATACTTTTGTTTAAGTTATATTAAAATACAACAATCACGCAGTGTTATTTTAAACTGGAAAATATACCTCAAGCTTTGTTTAAGTCAGCAGTTCCTGTTTGATCATAATCCACGTTGCTACACAATTTTGACCTAAATGATAATACATTAAAACAAAAAAGCGGTAATTAATCTTGGGATGTTACAACTTTAAAAACTCTCAGCCACGTGGCCAACGATTAGAATTGAGCAGGAAGTTCAGCGTCAAGTCAGCGGCCTATCAACCTATGCGACTATCATATGAACTAATTGTCGTACGATAACGCAAACCACCATCGGGAACGTCTGTGCCTGTTACCGGATAGAAATGTGATATCTACAACAACTTTCAATTTACTTTTTCGCATAGAATCGCCCTCTTGCCTAGTACCACGATCACCAGGACATTTGTACGAAACATTTGCTCTACAAACGCAATAAAACGTTCGCTTGCTGCATCGATTCTCAAAGTGTAGGAAGATGCGAGATACGAGAAGCGATCGATGGATCCGCGGCGAAATCGGGTGGCGCGGGCCGGGCGCCTCGATGCGTCAAAGGGTGGCAATAAGGTCGTCGTGGCAGCGGAGTCCGCGAATCGATATTTGCCTACCGGCATGTACCTGATGCGATTTGTTTATGCGACGTCAGGACGACCTTTAAAATATCGCCATGACGGCCGGCTCGCGCACGTGAGCGCGACGATTCGTTGTATAACCGGTCGTTACGTAACGTCGATTCCGCACGGTTTCCTCCCGTCCGCCATCTATTCATTGTCAGAATAGAGTAATCGGAGTGTTGCCAGTGGCAGCCGAGAGAGAACATGCCACGTTGTCTCCCTATTCAACGACTGTCCTCCACGAACGAGCTTCGGCTCGCTGAATCGACCCTCGAAGATCCCGTCATTAGGTTGGCAGCCTTGAATTTTCTGAAAGACGAGCAGCAAGACGACAGGCCAAGCTGCAACTTCGCAAACTGGTGTCGAGCAACTCGGGCAGGAGTCGGATCTCCTTGCAGCGCCTAATTTTAACTTGTTGTGTCATGTTGTTCGCCTCGTGGTGATACACACCACGATTTAGAGGGATAGTTTCGGGGTATTTCGGGGTTGTCGCAGAGATACGAGGAATAGAGCGAGGCGAACGCAGTCGGGATTAATTCAGCGAAGAATTCAAAGTTCTAGGTGACGTTACCAGACCCGTAGTTTTATTGCATTGTGCATGCTGATGGCGGTCTAGTTGGGAACTTTTAGTATAGAGTTCACCATATTAACAAATAGCATTTCATCGGTGATTCTATATGCTTGGTGTCTTTACGAAATGTGTAGTTTGATCGAATGGCGGATGTTAGTGGGAATTTAGATAGGAATTTCGATGATTCGCGAATTGATGATACCGATAGGTAGTATTTCATTGGTGATTCTAAATTCTTGGTAACTTTGCGAGGCGCGCAGCTTTACTGGATTATGGATGTTGGTGAAGGGAATTTATAACAGTTAGGGTAGTTTATTGTAGAATTTATGATATCGGTAAATATCATTTCGTCAATAACTTTTAATCTCGAGTAAAGTAGTTTTAAAGTAGGATGTTGACGTTGCCGTGGATCTTTCATATTCTTTCGCACCAGCTAATTTGAAAATTCACTTTTTCCATGTTCGTTTGAAAAATTGTTTGATTGTTCGATTACGACTCTTCGTTTTTTGTTTTTTCTTTTTTTTTTCACGGGTTGCGTCTTTAACTACGGCGGTATTTTTACGAGAACTGTTAGTTTCCTCGTTTGACGAGGAAGCAATTTAAACACCTTTCCACTCGAGCTACAGAAGGCAGGGACGACCAGGTTGGGTCGAGCACCCGTGTCTTGACCCTATTTAGGTCGAGCTGTAATTAAATCC
Organism: Bombus confusus; assembly: GCA_014737475.1. Classification (NCBI taxonomy): domain Eukaryota; kingdom Metazoa; phylum Arthropoda; class Insecta; order Hymenoptera; family Apidae; genus Bombus; species Bombus confusus. The sequence continues at coordinate 3,880,352 of JACXIV010000040.1, read as the reverse complement.
ACTTTCCACCGCTTCCCGGCTGCATACTTCTCTCCTCATTCGACGAATACTTTTCCCTCGGAATCTGCAACCTTCCCTTTCGTGCCCTCCGCGTTGGTGGGAAAAAATGCGCGAAAGAATTGTCATCGTTAGCATCTCGTGATAATTACTGTTAAGGTATTCATTAAATCCTTCTTCGAGTTACAAATCACATTACTCGCAATAAATGAAAGAAAAATTACGCCAACAATTTCATTACGACTTTTCTTTCAAACTCGTATCTGCCCTGAATAACATCTTCGACGAGGAAAGCAAAGTTTTAAACAAATATAGCGACTTGAATATTTTCTCGTATGTGCACTCGATATAGAGGAATAATCAGAAAATTGCGAAAAGTTGGATTTCTACAAAACTCGTATCCTCGGTCTTGACACCTTGAATATTTTGAAAATGTTCCTTCTCAACCACTATATAATATCAGGACAAAAGATCATCAGAAATCAACCTCTCGTATTTCATTGTACCCGCAGTTTCAAAGTGATTAGAATGATTTATTTCGAAAATGTTTTGAAACATTCCATAAAAAACGTCTGCCAGTTACGCGTAGCTGCGGAGAAATGAACGAACGAAACAAAACGAAAAAACGGAGCCTCGCCTTCCCAAAATCGATTCTATCGCTGGCAATCTCCACGTGGAGCGCTCAGCACAAGTTCCCCCATGCACGGATGCGCAATTACGCGTCGTTCATCGAAACGACGCCACCGAGCTCTCGATCGAAGCGAGTCACTCGACGCGCCACGTATCAAGTGGCATAATTATCGTCAGACTCCTTGGTCCCTTCCATTCGTCCCTCCGTAACGTTGCAAGGAGGCGGAGAAAGGAAAGAAAATACGGGGACGTTGAAAACAGGCTAAGAAAAGGAACGATAAAATCGGATGGATCTGTGCTCCATTGACTTGATTCGCTGAAGAACACTTCTCTGGCCCACATTCAGTGCCCCTTCAGCCACGTGGCCTCCATTCAGCAGTCGAGAAAGGGCGTACTCGTGGGTCTTTACGCGCACCTGCAACCAACCCCGCAGTTCTCACTCCCCAAGGTTTCACGAAGGCCGGAAAAAAGGCTGTCCTTTGAATCACGTCACCCTTCAACGTGGCTTCTGCAGTCGACTAGCTGACAGACGGGGAACGCGTTCATAGGGTTGCGTGTAATAATCGACACCTGTTTGTTTGTTGGAATCGTTTCTGCGAAGTCAAGAGCTCTTGGGTAAATTCTTGCGGATGTAATAATTACATCTCTGCGTCTAAATATTATATAATATTATATAATATTAATTAAATATTACATAGAATGCTTGAAGAAAGCGAGCGTGTTATCCTAACATGGACAAAGTCATCAAAATGACGAACTTCTTCTTTTTCGCTTGCCAAAAATATAGAGATGCTTTTGACTTTAATGTCGATGTTTTATTAGATAGTTTGTTGGGGGATAGTTCTAACTATTTGCTCGCGTTGTAATATTTTAATTATAATCACTCGTGTACAAAATATTTAATATTATTGTTAGATATTCGGAATGTAAGTGTTAAGGGAACAATTCGATTTAAACTTGGAAATTAAAGATTGCTATTCCTTCTTTTGAAGCAATTCGCAGATTGCTTTAGATTGAAAGATCTGCTCGTCCCAAAGTTCGACGGCTACCCTCGTCGCAGGGAAAAAGTAATTAAAATCTCACTCCCAATTTTTAGACACTTTCTGATTATCATTGGCCTACTTCGAGCCTGCTTTTGGCCCACTTTGGCCTTTCTTTCGATTCGAATCGACACGACCCACTTCGAGTCCTCTTTGGGCCTTTCAGCCAACTTCCAGCCTACTTGGATCTTATTTTCAACTTACTCTCGCAGCTCTTGTGTTCGCATCAGGCCTAGTTCGAACCTACTTTGGATTTAGCCCAGTTCCATTTCGTTCCCTTCACTCTAGGTAGCTTTCTGTACATCGAACTCTTCTTGGAAACAATTTACTACTACCTAAATCCGCTATCAACGTCGTGAAACATGCACAAGCAGCATAGCCTCTTTTCCTTTCTTCGTATTCTAAATGTAGAACTTTTCTATTACGAAGTGATTTGAAAATTTTTTGTATCCGTAGTACCGTGACCAAAGCCTAACCTCTTCCAAATCATTCACTGCCACGTAAACCCACTAACAAGAGCTGTTAACGACTTCCAACATGCTTGAACATCGCCACCCTCCTTCCTCCGTCTTCTTTCTCCTCAAAATCTAAAACTCTTCTAAAAGTGTCTCGAAAATTCTCTACATTTATAGCTCTAGGCTCGAATCCAAACCTAACTTCAACCTAGTAAAATCATTTACTATCGCCTAAATCCTCTGACAGAGACCGTCAACGCCCCTCTAACATACTCAAACGCCATAACCCTTTTCCCTTCTCCAACAAAGTTCCTTCTCAACAAGTTCTCTACCAACAAATCCGTTCTGTTGTAAAAATAGTTAGCGAATCCAAACCTACCCAAAATCATTTATCATCGCCTGAACCTTCTAATAAAGACCATCGACGCTCTTCGACGTGCTCAAACGTCGTAGCCCTCTCTTCGACCCTCTTCTCTAGCCATTCACAAATTCCTTCCAACAGTGGCTGTAAAATTATCCACGTCGCTTTCAGAAGTGACGTTTCACACGTCCGCAGTAGCTCGTCTCCGCGATTCGTTTTTAATTACAGCCAGTCGGGGTGGACCCGAGTGCCTCGCCTCTTAATTAGCAGTTACTCTGCGGTGCGGTTGTTTGATAGTTGTTAAGACCGCGTCGTAAAGCGCTCGAGGTCGGCTGAACTTGGTCCACCGCGATCTTGCCTCCGTGATAATTATCGGCTGCCCTTAATCGTCCCAAACCTTCGACGCACCCTCTCTCGCCCCCTGTGCCTCGATCGGCAGCGGAGAAAAATATCCAACGACGAAAGGGAGCCCACCAAAAACGTTTGGTAGCCGCGCGACTCGCAAGGCCGTGTATTTTTAACTTGAGAACCTTCCGGCAACCCTGGTCGGGATCAATACCACCGGCAACCCTGTCGTCGTGTAGTACTACTGGAGGCAGAAAGGGTGCAGCGGGGTTAACCTACATATCCAGCCACTGGCTGCCGGAGGAGCTGGCTGGAACGAAAACATTTTCCCTCCGGACGGTGACTCGGCCGCGTGGGGGTTGGAAACGAGAGGGGAAATTCCGTGAGGGGGGAGAAGGCGTAGGTTGAGGCGTTTCAGGCTCCACTTGCGTTTCTTGGCAAGTATCGACGGCTCTTGAGGAATGAGCTCCGTCGCGTTTCGAAAGATACGCGCCGCGAGAAAGATATGGGGCCTACTTGCCGGAGATGGTTTTGGTAATTTTGTTGCGCGCTCGCCTGGAAGAGAAGCTGATGGCGAAAGAGTTGGAAATTGTACAACGCAGAGGCGTAGCGAGCCACGTAGCTGTTCGAAGTGGCTGATTTTGCAATGTTTTCGCACTCTCGGAAGAAAAGTTAGTTTTGGAAGAAAAATTAGATCGTCAGGAATTATTACGCAACTTTGTGTATCTGGTTTGTTGTCGATGCTGAACGAGTTAGGAGATTAGGAAGATCGATGTAGTGCTTTAAAGCGGTCGTCTTCCAAATATCTGTATAATCTCGGTGTTTTAGTTTTGGAAGAAGAGCTAGTTTATTGTGGAATTATTTGATTGTTCGTATATATACCAAAAGAAAATGAAATTACATTGTACAGTAGCGTAGGGAAATTGACGTACTGTTTTGAAGTGGATGATATTTAATATTTCGGTTTCGCTGTGGAATTTTTCGACTTCAGTGCTTTAATATTTTACGTACATATTTTATCTTCGCAGTAAAAATTTGTATACGATCGTACATTCGCGTGAAAATTGTTGAAACATTTCGAAGCCTTTGTTTCTTTTTTTTTTTTTTTTTTTTTTTTTTTTTTTTTTTTTTTTTTTTTTTTTTTTTTTTTTTTTTTTTCTTTGGTATTTCAACGTTTTATATATTTCAGTTGCAAAGCAAAAATTGCTTTATGATAGAATTATACGATTGTTTGTTACGTTGAATACAGAGAAAGCATCGATGGAAATTAAAAGTAACGTGCATGAGAACGGAAACAAACATGGTCCAGCGCATTGTGAACGAGTTACATAAATCAAGCCGGCTAATTTGTGCAAGTAGTCGTGTGTAAAGGTTGCACAAACCCTAAATTGTAACGTCAATGCCAAACGAGAATGAAGTGTATGTGTTCAATTCATTCACTTCCTATTCAACTTTGATTCGTCCGCATACTGATCCACGCGCTATTAATCTTCTATAGAGCAGAATATAGACTTGAAAATTGCACACATGTTTCTTATTCCCCATAAGCAATTAAATTAAATACATGTATCGATTTCACACCTAAATAGAATTATTTTAAAAACCTGCTGCTTTACGATATATTATACAAATTACCAAGGAAAAGTTGTGCGCTGCATAGCATGCAGTGCATTGTTTAAAATATACTATTGTAAAAACTTCGCAGAACAAATTTGATTAATATAACTAACGCTGAAATACAACTACGCTTTGGCTGGAAATGTTAACGTTGTTCATGCATCGTAGATGGAAACAAGAAACAATGACGGAAAAAGATATAAATCAAATTATTGAAATTTCCTTCTACAGTTTTAAAAACCAAAACTTAATAAATTGCATCGACTAAGAAGGAAATTGTAAATAGAATATCGCGTTAATGCGAAATTGGCCCTTGATAGATTAAGAAACTTGTCTGCGCTTGAACATTTTCATTCCACTCGCCGCAACGCGAGCGTTCGCGACTTCCGGCGGCAAATTTAAACAGCGCCGGTTATTTATTCGCTGATAAAACGCCCGAGGTGGCTGGGTATTTTTTCACGCTTAGACCGCAAACAGGGGGTGCGAACTAGCCGCGCACTAACCACAAAGACGGTCTGTAGTCGCGTAATTGAAAAAATACCCATGGTCGCGCGTTGTCCGCAGCTGCGTTTCTGCTAGAACGAACAAAATTCGTTATGAGAGGGAAAATCGAAGTAAAAAAATCGGCTAATCCTTCCATCCTTGAATTACATTTCATAGACATAAACACTCCTTGGTAATATCACTGTAAACACGCTAAGCGAATACATCGAGGCAAATAAGAATTCACGCTTACAAATTTGGATGTTCCAACGATGAGAAACACTTTTGCTTTTAGTAGCGCGCACGGTGCGTTGGACAAAATTTCGATGGCGATTGACAGACGTATGAAGATCAGGATAAGAATAACATACGTTGTTTCAGTTTTTGACGAGAGTAATTAAAAATTTAATTGCGATTAATTAAAGAACAGGAGAACGAACTGTAATTGTACGATCAGTTTCTAAGCGGAGTACCTTTCTGTACCTATGCTTCGCGATTCCAAATAAAGAGCTGAAAAAGAATAAAAGAACAAAGAGGAAGAAGGAAAACGTAAAGATGCCAACGCTACGAACGCTCCGTCGTCCACCGTAGCAAAATGGTTGCCGGTCTAGTGAATTCCTTAGAAACTCCTTGCTCTCTGCCTTTCTTCCTTATATCATGAAAGAGGCAGGAACATCGGCGCGTCGGAATCGAGTTTCTAGAGACAGACTCGAAAGACATACCGTAGAAGATAGTCGATGGTCGTCCAGCGATTCTCGAGAAGCGAATAGGAGCGCGACTCCTAGACGATGCTCGTGATGAAACGCTGAAGGAGAGTAGAGTGGAGAAAGAACAGACTGACTTATAACGGGAAACAAAGGGAGCGGAATGGATACAGAGGGTGGAAAGAAACGCAGGAAGTGGCTGGAAGTGAGGGAAAAGGAGGACAAAGAGGGCAGGCACCAAAGGAAAGGCTTTCCCTCTCGATGTCGTTCAGGTTCACAGAGCAACTTCCGCAATTGCGACGAGATGCTGCCATGCTAGATCGCCGCTCGGCCACGGCAGTAAGGGCAACCCTTTTTATCGGCGTTCGTTTCACGGTAATCGGCCGGCCAAGCTGAATATTCTTCTCGATACGATGTCAAGCGTTCACGAGAGTTGCAGGAGAGTGGACGCGCTTCGAATCGGCCTCTCGAAGGGACAGTTTGGCTCTTGTTCGCGTCTTGGCGAGTTTCTCGGCCGACTTTTAGCCTGGCAGCCCGAGCGGAAACGAGGATCTTGAGGAAGTTACGCTGTCTGAGTGTCTCTGTTCTCGAGCATTTTTGTCGGGTGTAGACACGCAACTGATTGTGACCAGGCTTGGCCGAGTGGATGGGTTTTTGGTGGATACGTTGAACGTCGTAGATAGATGTTAGCAGGGGAAACCTAGGATGGTCGAAAGCGAAGTTTTAGGGTAATGAATCGGTGCTGAGTTGGCGGAACGTACGTGTGTCTGTGTCGTCGCCGTTAGATAGTTCTTGGAAATTCATTCTGTGAAGATCTGTTTCAATTGGAAAGTATTGGAACGAGTGCTACGCTTCAGATATTTTACATATTTCCTCTATAATTTTGCGCTTTCAAGTTTCCCATAAATGCATAAGTATCTTGAATCTTCGCAACACCGTCTGACAATTTCCAACTTGTCATCCTCTTCGATCAACTTAGTTGGAATTCTTCAAAATCACACGCGAGAAAGACGTTTCTTCGTTGTCTAAGCCAATCATTAAGATTCTCTTGGCACGTAAACGAGTTCCAAATTACCGAGCAGATAAAGCGAGAAAGGGCGAGAATTCAGATAAAAGAGGGCTTTGTCGCGAAGCGCGGAGAGCCTGGAAGGGCATTATGCGAATACGGGAACGATTGGCTCTCGTTCGACGTTCTGTTGAGAGGATGAAAGGGCGGGCCGAGTAACCGGAAGCGGCGTTCCGTATCAATGCGCGATCGTGAAAAGGAGCCGATAACGCAGCCGTGGTAAAAGCGACCGCCTTTCGAAGATACTCGTCCCGGCACTCTTTTAATTTGATTTTGCACTTATTGAAAATCACTCGAACGCTCGATAGAAAGAGCTCCTTTGTGCGCGAGTCGTGAATTTTTATACGTGACTTTTTCTTCCTGCAAGCTCGTTACAGGCTGTTACGCTCTTGGAATTCTTTCGGATACTGTCAGAAATAATAGATCGCAATACGATGTGTAACTATTGGGATATTTGTTTAGAAACAAGTTCAAGGGTTTAAGACATGATTGATAAGATTCATAAACGTATTAAATTATCGTATAGGAAACGAAATGTTTCGTTTCTGGGAGAGATTATTGGAATTTTAATTAATTCCGTTGTAAATCATCTCGCATCATTGACTGCTTCGTAACTATAAAGATTGTCAAAAGACGTTGCTAAAAATATTTTATCTGCGGCGAACGTGTGAACTTCTGTCTTTAGAAATTAACGTGTCAGCTTCCCTACGAACCGTTATTATCAAATATTTTCGATCGTCATTGTCACTGTCGAAAAGCGACGTGTCCGTCGGTCGAAAGACTTAAAAACTTAAAGTCGAAATTAATAATATAAAAGTTCTTTTCTACGTAGAAGATACGTAGAACATTTTTAAAAAAGGAAACATTTCTCGTTACAGTCTCGTGAATCCGAGAGAACCATCGAACGATCACCCAACACCAGATCTAAATCTCCAACGCCACTGTCGACGTTGCTGTCGCCCAGTGGCGCATCATCAAGGAGTCGCGAGGCGTCGGCAGCAAAACGGCCGATCGTGCGGACGTGCTGAGTACTATTCCGCGGCTGCGAGTACCAGCAACAGCCCGAAGATTCTACCAGCAAAGGGCAAGATGCACATGGAGGTGCAGGTGGCGCTCAACTTCGTGATATCGTACCTCTACAATAAGCTGCCGCGAAGGCGGGTCAATATCTTCGGCGAGGAGCTGGAAAAGGCGCTGAAGGACAAGTTCAAGGGTCACTGGTACCCGGAGAAACCGTTCAAGGGATCCGCGTTCAGATGTCTGAAGACTGGCGACCCAGTGGATCCGGTTCTGGAACGGGCAGCCAAGGAGAGCGGCGTGCCTATTCAGGATATCCTGGAGAACCTACCGGCCGAGCTGGCCATCTGGGTCGATCCCGGAGAGGTGAGCTATCGAATTGGCGAAATGAACGCGGTGAAGATCCTCTACTCTGAAACCGGAGATCCACACGACGAGAGCTCGGCCGATCGAGAAGTCACCAAGACCTTCAATCCCGAGGCTCAGTGCTTCAGGCCTATCGAAGCCGTAGGCACTTCCTTGGGCGGGCTCAGTCTCAGCCCCAAGTCCACGTCGCCCTTCCCAAGCTCGCTCGGAAGCAATGCGAGCAACGGATCGTCAAATAATCAGCAAAGTAGTCATGGGTCCGGTTCCTCGTCGGCACCTTCGCCGACGCCTATCACCAGCTCGTTCAAGGGTTCGCCTAGTCCCGTCCCGGCTTTCATCCCACGAACTACAGCGCCGCTCACATTCACCACCGCCACGTTTGCGCAGACTAAGTTCGGTAGCACCAAACTGAAAACCAGCAGCAAACGGGCGAACAGGTTGGTTGATTACTGATTTGATTATTTTTGGGATTGAGATTCGATGTTGTGGATGTTGAGTCGAATTCGACGTTCTGTTTGACTCTCTTTTTAACTTTAAATTTTAACATATATGATGATACTTAGAGACGACGGTCACAGTCTCAATGTCTCCGCGTATCGTTCAACCCAGAGATCAGCATCCCAACAGCAACCCCAGTCACAATCCGCGTAACCAACCTACCGATCTTACAACTGAAATATGTGTAACCGTATTATTTCAGAATGTCCCCCACCGAGTTCTCGAATTACATCAAGCAACGTGCCATGCAGCAACAGATCCATCATCACCATCATCACCAACAGCACCAACAGCAGCAGCAACAACAGCAACAACAACAGCAACAACAGCAGCAGGCAGGTGCCGGTGGTTTGCCAGTGTCGCAGAGTTCTCCTCGGAGTCGCAGCCTGTCACCAGGAAGCATAGTGACTGGTGCCGGTCAGCAGCACGCAGACCCAAGCGCATATTTCTTCCAGCACGGTCCAGCCGCGTATCATCCTCAATTCCCTCACCGCAACATTTTCGATTCGTCCAGCCACGGTGGTTACCTCTCCGCTGATCTATACACAGGCGTGAACTTTCCATCATCTTACCTCGATCCGACGACGATCGCTGGCCACCAGTTCTACGGTGGCAGCGTGAACGGAACCAGCAACGCTGCAGGCAGCAACGGGAACTCACAGAGCGCCGGAAACCTCGGCCCGGTTGGCTCAGCCGCGACGAACAGCAACGTGAACGGTTCTGGCCAGCAACAGGATAAAACAGCGCTTGTCGAAGGTCTGAACAACTTTGGCCTGGGCTCCGTGGCGCCGTATCCGGCCAACCAATACCAGCATCTCCTCGTAGCCAACTAATACCCCGCGCAAGTGGAGACCGAGCGAATGGCGCGACCCGAGCCGCGCCTGCTCCTCTGCTGCTTCGGCGGACAGGAAGGAGAACAGTCGGAGGATCGTCTGAGAGACCGGGTCGATTGTGGCCGTTCCTGGACATCATGACAACGTTCCAGTCTCTCCCTCATGCGTCGAGACGTCGTCCAGAGTCTAGGTTCCGTAACCCTAACACACATACACAAACCCGATTTCGCTTGCACCATCTGATTGGAGGGCTTCTCGCGCACGCAGCGGACGATGCTGTCGAGATTCCTGCTCACCCACTAAATAATTCCCACTCTGTCTCTCTCTGGCAAAACGAGCATCCGACCGGAAGTCACCATGGTACCTCTACATAGCCAAATCCCCAACGGATCGGTCATCTTGAACATCCTCGTCGTGATACCCTGACGGTGATGAATTTTTCATCGAGCAAGCAATCCAAAACTCATCGACTCCTGTTTTCTCATTCGATCCTATTCCGGATGGCCGAGAGAGCGTTCTTACGTGATACTCTCTCGTACGATGGACAGTCAATAGCATATGTATGAACAACGTGTAGATAAAGGCAGGGAGACAGGGAACGGAAGAAAGAAGACACCTTCGGCAGAGAAGACGCATTCAGCACTGAGGAAGAGACACCGGATCGACGCGCGCGGGTCAAGACAACGAGACTGTTCGCGTGATAGAAGGATAATGATAACGAGAGAACGAAAGTAGGAGCGTGCGAGAGAGAGAGAGAGAGAGAGAGAGAGAGTGTGTGTGTGTGTGTGTGTGTGAGAGAGAGGGGGAAAGAGAGAAAGAGGAAAGAGAGAACGTGCGAGAGAGTGAGAGCGAGATTATGTAGAGCGTGTATAGAGGGATTCGAATTCGGTGCGCCTGTGTGCTGAGGCGTGCGTGCAAGACGTTCATAGGAGAGGAATGGCGGAGGAACGAAGAGGAGGAGGGACTGTTCAAAGCGACGGGACTCGCGAACGCGAACTTTACAACCGACTAACGTAATAGAGAACCGCGTGTATCTGATATTCTGTAACTGTAAAACAACAATACGGACACCATGGACCCCGATTGAGATGGCGCTGGGCGCCCGTTCGATGAATGGCTTCTCCCTGTGTGTCCCGTTTAATCTACCGGGCGGGCCATTTTGAAACAAACGGAAAAAAGAAAATTGTCGAGAACAGAATGTACAATGTAACTCTATACAGATCACACGGAGAGACCAATTGGTGATTTTTGTTCGGGGTTTCAGAGAGCAAGAGAAGAAGAAAGAGAAAAATTGTAAAATGTCGAACGATGCGCCAAGCGCCCACACCTGGGACAGCGAAAGAGCCAAGAGACACACACACACACACACACACAGAGAAACGTGCAACAGCGTGCGTAAAATTTTACACGGGCCAGATTCACACGCAATGGACACACTCAATCCCGAAACATTTTACCTGGCGATCTACACACCTACACGACGCATAACGTCTACATTCAACCACACGGAACGCCCCGCCTGGCTGCTGGCGTACTGGCGACACTCACGATCGCATACACACATACTACACAGAGACACAGGATACACACACGCGTGCATCACGCGTCCGTGCAAAAGACACAGGAGGGCGGCGGGGTGTGCGGACACTTAATATCGCGCACGACTTCATCAACACGTACACACAGATATTACCAACGTGTAATAATTTATTTTTTCACTGGTATAGTCGGAGAATTGATATTGAATATATCTGTAGAGCCTATGTATTATATTCAAAATATGCACTCACTTCGCGGGTTGTCGCGAAACGGTATAGGGACTGCCTGTATCCGCTCTGTCCAACCATCGACGAACGAACACCCCCGGTCGTAGTCGTACACGCATTTCCCATTCATTCCTCTTGTTCGATGCGAAGAACGATCGAACAGAAGATACACGCAAACGAGCAAACAGAGGAAACGAAGGAGGACAAAAGCAAGACGAAGAGGAAAGTTGTTAGGAGCGGTTAAAAATGCGACGAAGAACGCGAAGAACGGCTGCCGTGGGATTCTCTCTCGATCGAGGCGCAGATGGTGCTCGCGGTTCCAATACCGTTCGGAGAACTCGTCCTCGGTACGATTTTACATTTTATTTTTATAATAAATGCAGTAGAGCGTAGGAGATGGAAAAAAAGGTGAAAAAAGCAAAGGAGAGAGAAGAGAGCGGGAGAGGTAGAAAGGAAAAAAGAGATAGAGAATGGCGGTGTGTTCGCACGAACGGGAATATGGCCGCGTTGCGTCGCTGCCCCGCTTATGAAACCGTACCGCTTCCGGTCCCGAGTTTAATCTCTCCGGGCGCGATTCCCTTTCAACGTGACGTCCTCTCCCCCATCCTATGCACGTATGACGCTGTTCAATCGGACATCGCTGAGATTCTCGAAACGGAACAACACCTTCCAATCGCGATCAAACTTCGCCATACATCAGCGAACGTCTGTAAACTTTCGTAAACTTTCTTAATTCCACCGCTATCGAGCTTCTGGCTCTCCTTTGATTCATATGGCGTATATATATATATCTTATATCGATCCTACTGGCGGAGGCAAAACGGTTATTCGAACTTCCGTTGGTCGCCTCCGGTTTGACGATGTTGCAAGATCGAGGACAAAGGACACGTCGGAAGGGAAACAAAGCCACGGCGGTGAAGGGGTTGGAGCAGCGAGCAACCAGCCGGTTCGCGTTCGCGAGATTAATTAGGTGATTACGTTATTAAAGGCCACTGTTACTGTCCTCGACGGCCGTGCCACGACCGTGCTCGTGACCCCGAACACAGCTTACGGCGTTCATACGCTTGCGGGCTCTTTGCGACGAGCGTTATGCGGGACAAGTTCAATCTTCTAGGATAGTCACTGTTTTCTTCGATGTATGATAGATTTCGCACCTTTTTGAATCGCTATATTGTCTGTATGACGAATAAGTTTAATAAGTTAATAAGAGAAGTTGATCAGATCTGACGATTGAGGACGCGTGGCTAGACTGTTTTATACGTTTATCTGTAAGAGATCGATCAGATGTGAAATTATTTGAATTTAGTTTCTAGAAGAATTTGAAAAAGAATCAAACAATACTTGCAAGTGATCTTTCTACTTTTACAAATCACCAGAGCTACTATCTAAATATGTATTACTGAGAATGATATCGAAACGTAGAAGGCAAGTTGATTATTTGATTGAAAGCAAATCGATAATACTTTTAACTCGCTGAACAGCATAATGAATAAGTAGAGATACTTGCTACAAACCAAGCTGAGATATCTAAAGACGCACAGTATAAGACAAATCGATTATTCCATATTGAACGAGCAAATAATACTTCGAACTTTCTACAAGCCATCTGAAATATCGAAAAGCGTCCAGCATAAGACAAGTCGATTAGTCGACCTTCTACTCTTCCAAACCATCTGAGATAACTGAAAACGTCCAGTAGAAGATAAGTTGATTATTCGATAGAAACCAAATTCACGGTACTCTGAAATCGTCATTCCGCTTGTATAAATGATCTGAAATATTTCAAAACGGACAGTATCGAAGCATTTGATCAATAAGATACCTAAAATCGTACAGTATAAAACAAGTCTAGCGAAGAATCGTCAAAAGATGTCGAAGAGCTTAACGCAAGACCCCGAACTTCAGAGCGAAAAGTCAGCGTTCAAGATGTCAACCTGATGAATCATAATTTCGTCTTGTTCGATCGCTTGTCGGATCGGGTCATGGTCGTTCTCGTCCGTCGAGCAGCGAACGAAAAAGCACGACAGCAACGATGGCGGAGGTGTCGCGAGCCGCGGGCCGGGCACTAGGTGCTAAAAGTATTAAAAAGTGTTTAATCTTGTCGTCGTGGGACAAACGTACGGAATACGCGCGGCCAGAGATTGTCGACTAGCTCGTGCGCTGTTTTTTCTTTTTTTCTTAACAGCGTCAAACGATGGAGGATAGATGGCGTTTGCGTTGGTCGATCAGCTCGGTCCAACCGAGTCCTCTCTTAGACTAGTTTCGAAACATTAGCGTGACTTTGTATCGTGTAAGTGTATAAGTAGCATAATTTTTAGGCGTAACTTTCGTCGTTCTTTCGTACGAATTTTTATATAGCCAGTTTTGTATGACCGACGCCAAGCAGCAGCTTCCTGTACCGCGGTCGTTCCGTCTTGGACCGAATATCGTAGCGATCGACCGGCTCTGAAAACGAATCCATGTCTTCGTTCACTTTCGTCCGATGCTTTAGCGCTCGAGTCGCGTGTTACATTGCGAATCGCGCGAGATTTCCCACGAGAGGAAAAGAATTCTTCGATAGATAAACGCGTGTCATCGAAGAGTCTTTTCAGTAACGCGTCGCTCAGAAGATCTACGAAAGATGTGCAAAAGGATCGATTTACGAGATCGAAGCTAAGTCGAAGCTTCGCGTTAGGAACAATTGGGAAATTTCCCATCTGAACAAATATCGAACGAAAGATGGAAACGGCGAGCGAGTCGGCAGGTTTCCGGCCGCGCGAGGGGTGCTAAAAACAAGTTTTTAACCGCGGAACTAACAAGGGTAAAGAGGTGGCGAGAAAGCGCGGGGAACAGAGGCGCGAGGGGATAAGGCGGGAGGATCAGTACCCTTTAGTAATATCTAAACTTAATTGTAACTATTAACGATACGTACGACTGTGGTAGCTATGCTAGTACCTGCTATTGTTAAAGAGAGAGAGAGAGAGAGATTGGAGAGAGCAAGAGAACGAGCGAGAGAAATCGTTTGAAAGAATGGCGAAGAGGTGGAAGAGAAGTGAAGAATCGCGACTTTCGAGGTTTGGTTCGTTGCGGAAGACGCAAGTCATCTTCGTATTCGGACCTAATTGCAGGTCCGATTACCACGTGGATCGTTGGTTTTCCGCGGAGAGAAACAACTTTGGTGGAACGTGAAGATCGACGGATCGGCGATTTAGCCTCGAGACGCGGATAGATGGCCGCAGAGAGCTTCTCGCGCCGATTATTTTTCTAATCTTTGTAATCGAACGAATTGGGTTCGCCATGAAACCCGCGAGAATATCGTCGATTCGACCGAAGAAAGGAGATCCCGGAGAGACAAATTCGTCGCGCTTTGGTCGTCGATCTTTGCGTCTCGGGGCGTCGCGATCCATTCTCGGCGATCAAAAGAAGGAGAGCGGAGTGGCGAGAGGGATTTAAAAGGGGCGGGAAGGCGTTGAAGCAAACGTTTCAATAAGTTGCGAATCAAATGCGGATCTCGGCTTGAGACGAGAGGCTCAGCTCAGCGAAGAATCAAACACACGTACACGATGTATACTCTTCTAGTAAAACCAAAAAAAAAAAAGAAAAGGAAAAAAAGAACGAATCGGAAAGGGAGTGAGATAGAGAGAGAGAGACACTGAATCGAATCGAAACGACGGACGAATGGAGAGATGGAACGGTTAATGCGACGCGCGATTTTGTGAAAGAAAATGAGCAGAGAGGGAGGAGGAAGAGAAGGGCTGAGAAAAGAACGGGATATTGATATAGAGCATACATTGAGATACACAAAAGATAAACATATAGTATTATACGATTACAATACGATTGTAATGAAACACTTTATAAGCAAGGAAACAAAAAAAAAAAAAATTATGCATAGTTTTCCATAATCTGTAATGGATGTATTCGTTAACAAAAAAAAAGAAAAAAAAATAATGACGACGAGTGGTTAAGGTTAAATACGTACGTACGTACACACACATACACACACACACACACACACACACACACACACACACACACACGTAACATACACACGTACACACACAGGACACAGCCGAATAACCGTACGAAGCAACTCGGGTACACGACACACAAGAAGTAAACGTAAAAGAATAAAAAAAAAAAAGTAAACTATTAATTAATAACACGAAGTAACGAGAGAGAGCGAGAGAGCGAGCGCGAGCGAGAGAGACGTTAACAAACGGTAAATCTGTCTCTTTAAAGTATCATGTGTCTATAAACTATAGCGATTGATATTGTCTTTTTAACCGTAAATGGAGAAACAAATAATCGTGGTAACGTAACTAATGTCATAGCGATAACCGAACACTGCAATATTAGATATAATATATATTCATACATTTATAGAGTGGAGAGGCGACGGAAGGATGGCTAGAGAGAAACAGAGGGAGAGAAAGAAACTAGGGAAATTGTGCGTAGCTCTGACACGCGTAATTGAAAAAAAAAGGATCACTCAAAGGAAAAGAAAAAGAAAAAATAGAGAAAAGTGGAAGAGAAGAAAATGCAAAGCAACTCGAAACGGTATATCATCGATACGTTCTGGCTTTTCTTCTCTGTCGAAAGCTAGATACAAAAAAAAAAGAAGGAAAAGGTAACAAAAGGAAAATAATAACACACACACACACACACAGCGAGAGAGAACGATGTGAACAGCCGTGGCGCCTAGCACACGCGTGTCAGTGCGGAAATGAGCAAACGCGGTACGATCTCCAGGCACAGTTGAAAAGAGAAAGCCGTTTCATGCTAAAACAGCGAGAGTAGAGCAAAACGAAAAGTTGAATGGAAGAAAACAATATTAAATATGCGTTTTGTGTATCGGACACACTCGAAGCTACAACACACACACGCACGCACACACATACGAACATACACATACACACACGAGCATATACACAGAAACACAGACCTACTCTCACATACACGTGCACACAGAGTAACACAAAGAAAGACCCAAAAAAAAAAAAAACCTATCGATTATTCTACCAAGTAATGAATTAACAAGAGGATGATCATTAGATTTGTAATTAATTACATATATATTTTTCAATACTTTAACTACTTGCTGAATGTAAACTATATACATATAATTATATATTATATATATTATATATATATTATATATACACACACATACCGCGTAGAGCTGTACCTCGATTACAGCGTGGCGAAGAGCGCTGGCCCGTCGGTTGTCGGTTCTGCACGGGGTCGCTACTGGCCCAGTAACGAAAACATACATACCTATACCTAGGAAACACGAGAGCTAAACGAGGAAGCAAGACTTAATCGATGTAGAAGAAAATGTCGTTTGCACGTTCGTGGAGAACCGGAAATGGACGGATCAGACCTCGACTGCGAGACCGGAGGGCGGCGCGCCATGTTGAATCTAAAGCTGCGCCCTCCGGGCAGGAAGAGATCTACGAGGAACGAGAGAAAGAAAGAAACCTTTTTGTACCCCACCCAAGTCACACTCTCGGTGTCGAAACGGTAAAGAAAAACCAAAAAAAACAAGCAACTATGTTACTCGTGTAAGTGCATCCTAAATGTAACTGTTACGAAATGCCCCCTTCTCCGAAGCCCCACCCCAGGCCCCAGTCTTCATCGTTTCGTACGTAGCAAGAGAGGGATGAAACAAGCGGCGGAGAGGCCGGAGAAAATGAGAAAAAAAAGAAACGAAACTAAAAAAAAAAAAGAAGAGATAATAGCGCGAAGATAATGACAGATGAGAGCGTGAAATGAGAGAAAGATGGAGTACACGTGTGTATGCGTCGTGTGCGAATAAAGGGATGCGAATCGCGTGAATTTTCGATGAATTCAGTCGCGAGCGGTGCATCGACGATCGCTCGAAGCACCGCATAACCAGAGTATGCGAAGAAGCGAAAGATCAACGCGGTGAAACGAAATTTCCGGTGGCTGAGAACCGCGCGAGAAAACTTCTCGGTTCTCGGTTCAGGTGCCAGATCCCTTGTTTCTCAACCCCTTGCGTAACGCGACGCGTTTTCCTTTTCGTTCTGTTCGCTGGCCGTTTACATGTGCGCGCGCCTATGTTCTTTCCCCCGTATCGTCGTTTTACCACTTTTTTATGGACGTGTTACACTTGTTATCACTCGTATCGAATGGAAGAACGAGAGGCGATTTAACGATGCGTGTACGTACGAATGATGAAAATGTGTGCGTGTTTGAGAGAAAGAGAGAGAAAGAATAGATGCTGCAAGTGGGTGAGCATGAGGATGCGTGCAAGCGAGACAAACAGCGAGACACTGTGCGCCTATATATGTATATCTGTATATAGGTACCTTTTTCAACCGCTATCGCTGTTTCCTTCATACTTTACTTCTTATCCTTTTTTTATTACTATTATTATTATTATTATTATTATTACTATTAATATTGATTATATATAGAATTATTGTAATCGAGATGTATTTTCTGTTGGCTTTAGATTTTGTTCCTTTATTTTTGTACGAAAACCGTTTTACCTTTACTACGTGTGCATTATGTAAGCTATAAATAAATATATATATATATATATATATATATATATATATATATTTATATATATATATGTATTTATATTCAAATTTATATATATATATATATATACACATGAACACTTTTTTTCTTACCGTTGCATCGATTCAAAGATCTATCTACGGTGGATCTATCGATCGCGCGGACGATGCTGATCGTTGACAAAACTCGTTTGCTAAAACAATGATATTGTTGAACGATTTCGCGAAACGATCAGCGACCTCCGCGAATTCTCTTAGTTTTTAAGGTGACTCCTTTCACGAATCACTTTCTTTTTTCTTTTTGTTCTTTTACCGTTTATTTTAATCTTTATTTTTTTTGATAGTTTGTTATTGTTGTTTCTTTTTGTCCTTTTTTTTTGTATGATATATTTGATTATACCAGCGTGCTTCGCTCCTCCGAATAATATATTACATACTGCTATATATATACATATATATATATATATATTTTTGTTAATAATACAGTTTGATATAACTACGGTAATTTATTCTGTTGTAACGGATTTGTTTTCTATATCTCTTTACGAATCCCACGAATGCGTTATTAATATACAAACATACATATATATGTATATATATATATATATATATACACACATATATATATACATATATGTAGATATATATATATATGTATACAAATAGAGGACACGTGCATATATATAAAAGTATAAATATATATGTATAGAGCATTATACATACTTATATGAGAAAATATCGATTATATATACATATATATATTATATACATATACATACACTGCTACATTATATTTTGTTTAACGAGGAGATAAACCAAAAGAGCAAAATAAAAAAACGAAAAATCTAAGAAAAAAATGGGAACGAGATACACGAGAGAGAGAGAGAGAGAGAGAGAGAGAGAGAGAGAGGGAGAGAAAGAGAAAAGAGAATCAGAGTTTTCGGCGTGTTGCTTGTTTTGAATTAAACATCAGGTTGAGAAGGATGAAATGGAAGAGTGAGAGGGAAAGAATTGACAGAAGCGTTTCTTGAAATTTTTCGAGCGTTTTCGAGCCGTTCTTTCAGAGGGAAGAGAGAAAATGTTAGCGAATTCTGGAACGAAATACAGGTGGAGAGGTGAGAGGGATGAAAGTACACGTTACACATACGAACATACACGTACACACACACGTACACATACGCATAGAAGACACGAACTATCGACAAGTAACACACCGGCTGAAATCTAGGGACGAGCGAGAAAGAAGCGATAAAGAGAAAACCAAAAAATAGACAAGTGTGAGACAAAAATGAAACTCGCGTGTAATATACTTATAATATCATTTTGTAAATTATTTTTTGTATTTTTATATATATATATATATATATATACATATATATAAATATCGAAGCATACGACACAAAAAGCGGAACAGTGTTTGTGCGTACGAAGAGAAAGAGAGAAAGGACGAATGGAAGGACAAGTGGAAAGGGAAAAGGGAATAAAATTGTGGGGAGAAGAATCCTGAGCGATTGTGTGAAATGTTTGGAAAGTGAACGAAATGGGAGAATGTCATGTACGAAACATGGTGAAAGCGTGTGAGAGAGAGAGAGAGAGAGAGAGAGAGAGAGAGAAAGAGGGAGTGTAAAAGAGAGAAAGCATATGAAAAAGCTCGTGACGCATTGATAAAACACTGACGATATTTAAATCGATCGTTGATAAAAAAAAAAAAAAAAAGTAGGAAAAATCGTCCTTTCGTTGATCGAGAGGGGCGCCAGGGAAGATGCTGTTCGTTTAAAAAAAATTAAGAAAAAAAGCGTAAAAGACGCGTGCGTTGATACAATGCGCCTGTATGCAGCCTGTTCGTGAACACAGACACACAGACATACACACAATCTCACAAAATACATATTGTTTATGTTAATTTCGTGACACGACCAATGTCCCGAGAAAAATGATAATGGATTTTTGTTCCCTATTATTTGTACCTTTGTATTGTATTCTGCAGCTTGTCAAATGCTTTGTTTATTACTACTATTACTACTACTATTATCTCGTTATTCTTATTACTCTTATATAAAAATGATTATTCTTATTAATATTATTGCTACTCTACTGCTATCAATTTTTTAGATATTGTACCGCATTCGTCGACCTTGTTTCCGTATAAATGCCACTCTTTTGTCGCACGTCCATCGAAACACCGGCGCGCAGCCACGTGTTTCTTTTCTTTGAAACAAACAAAAAAAAAAAAAAAAAAAAAATAACGTTTTTAAGAAAATAAGAAAGAAACGAGAAAGACGTAGCTCGATCGCTTCCAAAGAGAACGACTTATGCGACAGCAGTGGAAACCTCGCAACAACCAGTTTAGTCGTATTTAGTAAAGCCCAGAGAAGCAGCGGCGTGCTGTTGATTTTATTAATTAAGGACATTGTGCGCTAGAGCCGCTTGGCGAACGGAAGCGACACGCGCTTCCGGCCGAGACACGAATTCGTGGAGCACGAACACCGGTCGAGGGTGGTGAACGCTTCGAAAAAAAAAATCAGCAAAAGATCGAGGAGGAGAAAGGAGCGAAAAAATCATGAAAACGAATCCAGATGTTTTTATAATTTTATAGAAAAAAAAATACACTGTCGATTCCGGGCAAGTTCGATGTTCATGGAATCCTAGATAAAAAAAGACGAGAAATTAGATCGCAGATTCTTTTACGAAAGCTTCGATCGAGCTTCACGCGCGTTTAAAAGTCGCTGAAAATTATACATTAAATTACAAACGGCGACTTTCCGCAGGCAAACGATCACCCTCCTCGATCGATGCGGATCGATCAACGTGTCGTCATTATTATATCGATTCGAACGATCGAAGGCGCGCCGTTAATCTCGCGACGTTGTTTCGTGTCTCCGTCTTCGTTCAGTGGCTTTCCTTGTACTTGGCTGCGGACATCCGCCGAGAAAAGTTTCAAGAAAATTTCGTTTCACGCGTACAAGAACGAGCGAATGGGTTTAACAAGGCGAAGAGAAAATGCCGCAAAGTATAAGAGAGAACGTTTCCTGATTGTTTGCCTGCATGAGCGTATATGCGAGCGTGCATGCGGTAATGGAGGAAACTTTTCGTTTGTCGCGAGAGAGTGTTCTTTCTTACATATAGTTTCTCGTGCAAGTACGGCGGACGAGGGTGGTGCCGATCAATCTCGCTTCCTGGATCGAATCCCCGCCCATGTCGCTCGGACCTCCATTAATCGATTTGAATTGCAGCTCTCGTGCCGCGACTCTCTCTCTCTCTTTCGCCAATTTTGGGCAGAGTGCAATCCTCTGGTGAACCTTAGTTCTAGAATAAAATAAAGTATCTCCGAACCTTTAGAATCGCTGGATATCGTTCCGTTATAAAAGCCATCGCTGGCTTGATTTATGAATCTATTTTTTTTTTCGGTAAAACAGCGATACTACAAATTTTTGTGGGAATTTCAGGGAGACTGAACTTCGTGGAGAAACTTGTAAATTCGATATTAGATCCATAGATACACTTTGCCGAAATTTATTTTTGATTCTCAATAATATTTCACGATATTGCATATTCCGCTGTTTTACGATATTCGATGCAAGAATATTCGCTCGAGGACGTTTCGATTATTCACTCCGATAGAATATTGAAATATTATTAAGTTACACTTTCTTACTTTCTTACTTTTGTACTTTTCATAAAATTTGATAGAAAGAGGTTCAGTCGGCAATATCTTAATTATCGATTGGAATGGACGATAGAAACAATTGGTACTCTGCCCAGGAATAAATAGACAATTAACCCGACCGAGAGGGCGCAGTTTCGTGGCAGATCTCCTTATTATTATAAAAAAAAAAAAAAAGAAAAAACGATCGAAGGGAGAAGATCCAGGATAGCGTCGGTGAGGTCAAGGGGAGGGCGCCTGGTATTAGTACACATTAGTTTCTTCGATAGGAGGCGCCCAATTAGTTGTTGGAATTTTGTAGTCTAGGCGATAATTCTCGATATAGTTCAATGTTGTCGAGTTTCTATTAGTTGAGCGAGCGAACGCGCACGATTGTCGTCGGAAACCGGAACGAGCCAGGGGATTTCGACAGTGCTTCCGGTCAGTCACGTGTTCAAAACGATCTATGACAACGACGTGCTTCGAGTCGACGTATCGCTTGATAATCGGGTGTGCGTTTTTTTCTCGCGAATCAAGCCGATGTTTGTTCCTAATATTCGTTTGAAAAATCGATGACGATAACGAGGGATGATCGTATTTTGCTGTAATACGCTTTAAGATCGATCTTTAGCTCAATGGTTTTTCGAATAAAAGCATTACGTTCTATGCAAAAAAAAAAAAGACAAAGAAGCCAGTTTTCTATTCTTGAGAGACAAAGACGAGAAAAAGTAAGACTTTTAGTGAAGTATATTTTCAGATAATTAGTTGAAGCATTACGAGCTTTCTAGAACAAACGAAAACCACGGGAACGTACGCAAATGATCATCGAACGATTGACCGAAGCCAATTCGTCGGTAGTGTCTTCTAGTTTTCATCGACATTTTTGGAGAAGATAACGCGTTCGATGGATTTACGTAGACGTAGCCCCGTCCACTGTTCCGTGGAAACCGAGGCGCGTGTTTTATCATCGTACATCTCGCAGAACGCGTTGGTTTCTCTAAAGCCGAGCTTGAAAATTGCAGAAGTCGATTCTGTATAGTAGCAGAAATTTAAAGTTCTTCTTATATTTTTTTAAAAAAAAAAGGGGAAACAACCAAATTCCGGTGAGGTTTGCTTCTCATCGAACGCAACCGAATTGATGTATTAATTCTCGTGGAATTTAATTTCGTTTTACGATCAATGTAAATAGCAGGAATGGGTGAAGAAAGAAAAATTAGAGGAGTTTCTAAAGGCAGCATCTATATACGATTTTAGTATCCGATTCGACGAGAGGATCGTGAAATATACGAGGACGCTTTAAATACCAGTTGGAAGGATTTTATTCGTTGATATTGATTTTGATACAACAACGCAGAATAGGTTTGCCGATTTAGACTAGTTTTCCTCGACTTTTATAGAAATTTTGTACACACCTCGACACAATATCAGTATCCTCCAACTAGTTAGCGACCCAAGCGACACGAAAGCCTTGCGAACGTTGGAAGTTTCGAGGAAGTTTGGGAAAATTCTTTTGTTATCTCGTTGCGAGTTTCGTCCATCTCCATCGACATGCTCCGAATCGTTACGAACGAACAGTCCAAAAGCATCTTCCTCGAAAAAGAAGAAGCAGAACAAAGAAGGAGTTCTCTGGAAGAAAAAAAAAAAAGCAAAACCGACGAAATTTTCGCAACGTTTAAGGTTAAGAAGCTATTTTCGTATTTCTATCGAATGGCCAAGGGAGGAACGAAACGAATCTTGAATTAACGACCGAAACTAAATAACGAAATTAAATTCAAGAGTTAAATAAAAAAAAAGTGCTTGTCGCAGAGACAAAGAAAAAGCGATAGGAGAAAATGAATCGAATGTTGAAGAAACGACCGGGCAGATCCTGTTCTCCGGTGCGATTTCCGGTTTCCTTCGAGACCCAGCGACTCGTCTCCGCGAATCGATGTATGGTTAAGTCGCGACGAATATCCAGTCATTAGGTCCGTTCGAATTGTCGCGACGAGTCAAGACGAAATTTCTTGACTGGGACGGACACTTCCGTGCAGCGCCTGCTTCGACACGCGACCATCAATCCTAAACCCGCGAATCAACGGACTTCCGGTTGTCTGCCTTCGCCGTATTTCCTTAACGACAGTTGTTTGCTTTCTCTGTTGCTGTCCGTTTTCAGTTGGAAAGAGAGATGAGAAAAATGAATTGTTTAAAAAGAGGCTGGCTGTTAAGCGAAAGACAAGCGTAAAATGTTTATGAGAACGAGACGCGAGACATTTATAACGGTTGATCAGTTGTTTGAATCACTGTTTGAAAATTCCTTTGTTTTAGTGTTACAGCGCGTGGACTACGTTGGTGGACCGTGGATTTTTATGCATTTGTTCATGATTATTCCCACTAGATAATTCATTTTTATTATTCTCATTTCCTCGTGTAATTTAAAAATACGCGTTGACCTGGCACGCACGCAAACGCGTTAAGGGTCGAAGGTCAGAGAAATTTTTGCGCTAAGCGAAGTCCGTGGGTTTGCGGGTTTGACGATTGGAAATGGAAGAGAGGAGAAAGAGACGCGTCTCTGTTGCACGGTCGCTAATCCACGACGTGTGAACGTTAGATGAAACCTTTATCTATATATTTGCCACGATATTCAATACGTGAATGAGTATATCTATTAAAATAATATTGATATAAATACATAGAGACAGCGAGAGAGAGAAAGCGTGGAAGAATGAAAGGGAGAGAGCGAGAGAGAGCTCGTAGAGAGAGCGTGTAAAGGAGAGTGTGCAAGCGCGAACGACGAAGAGAGAGAAAGTATGGTAATATCATGAAATTATTATTCTTTGTTACTTCTTTATAATTAAAACAATAAAAAAGCTGCTGAATAAAAAGATGAGCCATGTTTTTTTTTATTTTCAGTTGGTAGAAAAATGCTAATTCACTAACCGAATCGGACCAACTAATTTAAACGTAGTCCAATTGCTCGGGAGGATTGGAGTGGGAGGTCGGAAGTAAATAATTCATTTGTATTAGATTTAAGTAACTTCAAAGGAGTCGAGGTAGCGTTTAAAAGCAAAATTGAAGCTAATTTAAGGTTCGGATTGAAAACCTCCGTAGCTTGGAACTTTCATCAAAGTTCCAAATTTACAATCGAATCTTAAATTGTAAAATTCAAATTCTCCGGGTGTTCACGTGTAAGTTACATTTTTTGCCTCCTTCTAATCGAGAGATGGTTACTGTCTTGATCCTCCTTTAACTTTCATCAAGACTATCGCGTACTGATCAAGACACAGATGTCATTTTTATATCGGTACTGAAATTTATCGATAGTAGTAGTTCAGTCATGAAAATCGTTATTTTTAAAATAGCCTCGATCAAAATTCAAAAAAGAAACCAAACGTGAAACAGTCGTTAAAAAGGAGTCGAAAAAGAAACTAAGACTTCGTCGTTTCATCTACCATCTGTTCTACGCTTCAATAAAATTCCTAAGCTTTTCGAACTCCTCCTCGAACTGCCTCCTACATTTTCCAAAATTCATCGCAGTCTCTCATTGTCGTTCCAGAAACGATCGTTTCCGAATTCCAAACGGTCGTTTTGGACAAAATTGCGAATACGATAATCATCCGACGAACGGATCGTTGGCGTTTCGATCAGAGCCAGCGGAAAACGTACGGAGAAATTGATTTGCATCCGTTTGGAAATTCTCGTACGGTCGCGAGCTGGCGTACTTGTCGCATTAATTCAACGGAGATCGCCGTGCGATACGTTTGCAAAATGATATTTCGTTAGAACGCGACCGCTCGACCGTGATATGCGTTCGTCGAAATATTTTCCGTGCGCTGTTTACTCGTTGCTGTCTGGCTGTGAAAGGTGGAATTTCATGCGAAACGCGTGGAAACGGCCAGGAAAAAATATTTATTTTCGACCGTATCGAGATGAAACGCGTTCGATTTCGCTGGTCGATCGATATTCCTTTATATTTTTCCCTTTTCACTTCGATACTCCGCTATGGTTTATCAATGCCAGCGGTTTTCTTTTCTTTTGTTTTCACTTTTCCTCTTTTTCAACGCGAGAGAATGATTCACTTTCGCCAATTTGCCATCCTGTTGAATTATTTATTAAAAGGGTAACAAGAGGAAAATTATTTAGATTGTCTGCTGTTTCATGAAAATTCGTTTTATTTGTTAATTCAGTGACGTTATGCTTGCTGAGGCGCATTTAACGTCTCTTTGGCATCAGCGAGGTGTGCGCGAACGGAGGTCGAAAATAAATGTTAATATTGCGAGCTTTATTTAGGAAATACGTATACAATCGGTCTGGAAAATATTCGCACGATAGCACAACTTTGACTTCTATGTTCTATATGCGAAGTAAATACAAATAAAATAACAATAATCTTTCGCAGTATACCGGAGTATAGTACATAGATGTCAGAAAGTAAGAAACTTTCGACTGAAAACGAACCGTTGTTTAGATATTAAAAGAAGCGTAATAAAGTGAATATTCGTGTTTCGAAAATATTTAGACTGGCGATAAAGGAATAAGAGAGCGAAGAAAAATGAATTTAGAATTTGCGCAAATACTGCGATAAGTTATCAAACTGAAATAACGACTTGTTTGCCGAAGTAGCAACGTAAACTAATGTTTAGCGACTGAACCGTAAAATTAGTAAAAGATAACAATAGAAAAACAACAGTGGAAAGATGACGTACAGTGAAACGTGTTACGGAACAAAACAGGTACCGGACGAAATATTAAACTTTTATTTAAAAAATTACCATTTTAGATTTTTTGACGTCGATGTATAAAGATCGGTATAAATCCATCGATATAAAAAAACAATATTCCTTTTCATATTTAAACATTTTTGTTTGTTTCAAGTCAAATTTCCTCACATTTACATACTATACTTCGAATTACACTGAAAAATATCTTTGTTATTTTATCTGTATTTATTTCAGATGTAAAACATAGGGGTCAAAGTCATGCCAGTGTCCGAATATTTTCATTGGAAGTTTCAATTAAGTTTCAATTTTCTAGCCTATTCGTGCCAACTTTTTCTTCTTACGGTCTCACCTAGTTTCGATTTCGCGACCGGTAGTCTCTATATGCCATCCTTCATTATAATTAACTGTTTTGTAAAGCGCTGTTATGCAATAATAACGCCAGATAAATTTCTTACCGTACCTTTCAATCCTATAATTCCCTTGAAATGTTTCAAATGTCATAAATCTGCATTTTTCTCAAAACTATAAGCGCTCGCTAGCGAAGGGTAAAAATACAAAGAAACTGTAGAAACTGTTCAGCGTTTCACACGATCCGAATACGCTCTGCCATAAATTAGGCAACATATCGACGTGCGTAACAGCACCGATAGCGATAGTAAGCAGTGTCGTGTCCCGACGATACGGTCATCGATTTACGAGGGCGATTTGAAAATTTCGCGGCCAGATAATGCTGCAATACGGTTGGTCAAATATTCGAGATATAATTAATATACATTAGATATTATAATATAGATTAGATATCCGATACGACGGAAAATTGTAAGTTGCGAAGGAGAAAAATAAGTTTGGAAGTTAGAAATTAAGGAAACATATTTTACGAAGCAAACACAAAATATACAGCCAGTTGTGCACTTCTTCGACTGATTCGGTATATCAACGCGTATTAAATAAAATACGACGTAATTGTGTGAATTCAAAATTCACAGCTAACGCACAAGTACGCGGTATATTTTCAAAATCGTCAGATATAAATCGATTTAGTAAGGTCATGTCCTTTTATACTTCTCATCTTATAAACTTTCCTTTACCCGCCAGCGTGCGCGATTGCCTCTTTATTTCAAACGTTTCTGATCTTTCTGTTTTGTATCCCGTACCCTACATCTTCTAGTAATTATACAGCAAATCGCGAAATGGAATTGGTACAAAAACGATATATCGCCGCATTCAGAAAAGACGAATATCGATCTACGCGTAACATAAGTTAAGTTAAGTTAATATCGATCTACGTTAATATTAATCTGTAAGTTTGTAATCCGTAAGCTTTCCAAATGGTCCTCGCGTTGCCGCCTGTGCGTAACGCGAACGACAGCCTCGCCTCGTCGGATCGAGTGTCGCGATTCTCCAGCGATTCGCGTCCTCCGAGATTCTGCGGCCTCTGCATCGCGTAAACTCTTTTATGTAACGCGTACGCACGGCCTTGAAATTGGAGAACCGACCAGATGCGAACGAGCGAACGCTGCTACTTGTCGATGGTCGCGTATATGGTTTCGCGTGATCGCCGCGTTACGTAAATCCGATTCCGTCGCAATTGGATTCTTGCGACCGGTTTGCGGATGCCCTGAAAGTTTGGTACGACGAGGATAATCTTTCAGATTGTCTTCTTTACCGTATTTTTCCTTTCTTCGGGGTTTAGAAAGCTTCTGAAAGATCTCTGTCGTAGTTCGATTCAAATAATTTTTGTGGTGCACACGGTTGACGGCTCGCAAGTATTCGTACGCCTGTCAGGCGATACATTAACAAATTTCCTTAACGTTGTAATGGCAGCCAACCATCTTGATCGTATTTATAAAATTTGCAACGATTCTGAAAATGTATGTAGAAGTCGCAGGATAGTCGGAACGAATGTACGGTGGCTCACTCTGCGAACACTGTATGTCCACTCTTTCTGAAATCTATGTTCTTGTACGCAACAAACAGTTCTTGACTATTTCTTTCTGTTGCGTGAAGATCACATTCGATCTAAATTTATCAAATAAACCTAAATTTGTCAGAAACGTTTGTCGTATCTGGTGCGAGATATTTCCAAGGATAAAAGGGATCGATGCACAGTTTATATTATAAACAAGCTTATAACA
Source organism: Bombus confusus (assembly GCA_014737475.1). Classification (NCBI taxonomy): domain Eukaryota; kingdom Metazoa; phylum Arthropoda; class Insecta; order Hymenoptera; family Apidae; genus Bombus; species Bombus confusus. The sequence goes on along the minus strand of JACXIV010000040.1, from coordinate 3,852,172 downwards.
GCGTTGATAAATGCAACAGCAAAGGTAAGCACAACGCAGAAAGTTTCATTATAAGGTTTAGTTTGAATCAAACTTAATTATAAAATATCGTCGAATTTTTAAAACTGTTCTTTCTTCCTCAGAACGCTCAGAGTAGACATACAGCATTTATGCAGTACACCATCGATATAATATTTTGCAGGTATTAATAGATCTCGGTATTCAGCGGCACTACCATTAAGGTGACTATTTACGCTGCAGGTACCTATATTAGCGTCTGACTGAATATAAATTTGCAGTAAGCATGTTGCAACTTCTACATATATTTTCAAATTTATATATATATATATATATACATAGTAAATTAATAAAATTAATCAAATAAAATAAATATAATAAATTTTATTATCGTATATTATATATATAATAATAAAAATAATATATGTAATCATAGCAGTCGCGTTTCATTATGGTGCTAACGAAATAACGAGATATTTTGCATGATACGCACAAAGCAGTTTGTACGAGCATAGAAGTTTCTTTACGGTAAGTATAGGAATACTCTCGCCAGCAACTGCAGGCATTAGCTGCAATCACAAATTTACCTATTTCGTAAACACTATGTTGCGAAACGTTACAGAAATCAGAGGCACGTAGATATATGGTAAAATGATATTAGGTGCAGCGTCTCGCTTTACAGCCCCTTCGATCGTTTTCGACCGGTGGATTAACGATTTCGAAAAGCCAGCCGTAGGCCGCACGTGCTCGATATTTTCATCAGCTACACTGATTTGCCATACTTGACATAAAAATTCACGACGTATGAACTTCCGAAGAAATGTCGAACAATTTTTGAATAAATTCAGGCTACAGGCTGCTTCTATTTATAATCTATAAAGCGGAGCAGTCGCTTTGAAAAATTCGACGAATATTTCGAGAACGACGTCTATGAATAATCTGCGGTGTGCAAAAGAGGCGAGAGTTGTGTTATTTTCGTGAGAAAAGTGTCGGGGTAATGTGGTGTAAAAATAAAAGAACAGGTCGTCGATGGAAACGATCAACGGGAATAATAGTACACCATAAATCGAGTACGCCGCAACGACCAATGGGAAATGATCATGCAATTGCGAGGAGACTGAAGTGCATGTGCATCACGCGGTGATGCATTGAGAGCGAGGTCGTTGAAGTGTCGATCAACAGACACGAAACTGGCTCAACGCGAGCCGTTTTAATGGCTCGCTTTTTATCGGCTTCTTCGCCGTTTGTTAGGAGAATCGACAATCGAAGAAGCGACAATTGAATCGCGGGCGATCTTGGAAAAATTCGAACGGCTCGGTACAAACAACGCGCGGTGCTACGCGCGCGTAACTGGAGTTTCTAAATGCCTGTATTATTTTTAAGGCAGACTGTAACAGTTTCATTCCAAGAAACGTTTAACTCTTATAATGCGCGGATTATTTGAAAAGAATCTAACGTAAACGTTTCATCTTGAAACCGATAATTCTTATTGACCTGAAATAATAAAACCGTTCGATCGCTGGAAGAATATACTGAAGCGAAAAAGTGACTCGAAAAATGTGCAAGTGACCTGGATTAAATGTATCGCGTGTTCTATAGAACCTACGTGAATCGGAAAGGTGATGACAAAATTCGATTGTGCGAAACTGTGAACATTCGATTGTGAGCGTATGACATTTCGAAAGATCCATGTTCAATCAAAATTTCGTTGGAAGAAAGCGACATTTCATTATTGTGCATTAACCTGTTACGTATTACATACAGAGCAAGAAGCTTCACGCGGCAGCTCCAAACTTGCTCGTTTACTCGTAAAATTGAGTAAATACGATAAACCTATTATTACCAATACCGATCTCAAGAAATAGCTCGGATTCTAAATACCGTGGCAACAAGATCAACGACACGCCATGAATAACAAATCCGCCTATTCATTTCCTTCGGGGAAGGAAACGCCTCGCGATAGAATAGGAATGTAGTGTACAACCACGTGCGAAGGAAATCGAGAACGCTGTTCCATCCATTGCTCGCGGCTCAATGTCAGCTGGACAGAAAATAGTCGAGGAAGCGATATATATATATATTACGATCGATTTCCAAGCTGCAACGAAGATAATTCGATTAGAAGCTGCGTCGACCGTGACCAGATTTGCCGGGTGTGTTATAATTGCCGATCGCATTATCGAGTGTCAGAAAATCTACGAGTGGCGGTGATTCGCGTGTCTCGGCAGAGACGCTAACTCGATTTGCTTCGAGGCCGAATCACATGGTAATTAGCATCGAGAAAAGCTGATTTAGAGCAGCTTTCTTTGCATGCGGAGGATAATCGAGTTTCGTTCGGGTCGGGCCTCTTTGCGATAGTGAGAAAGTGTTGTTGTAAATTGATAATAAAAGTGATAATTAAAGGTACACGTACTTGTGATACTTCGGGTTTCGCGAAATTTCAATTGAATTGTTCCTTTTTTTTTCTTGGTGGAAGAAGGACGAAAAGTACCAAATTTATAGACTCCTTCTAAAAATCTAAAATTGTAATACGTATTGGGTCGTCCGGAAAGTTTCTTTCGTTTTACAAGGAAACGACGGATGCACGACATTTTTTGTTCCATATTATTTTATCAAATTACGTATGATCGTAATAGTAGAAACGAAACAAAATGGATCATGCGTGATTCGATAAAGTAATAGAAAGCGAAAAATGTGGTGCGTCTATTGTTTCCTTATAAAACGGAAGAAACTTTCCGGACAACCTAATAGTATCGTGGAAAGATTGTCTTAGAAGTAGCCGACGAACTACGTACAACATTGCAAGAAAGTCTAAGCGCCGACAGGCCGAAAGGTTCAGAAGACTTCAATGGGCCAAGCGACCCATCAATGTATCGTCGGTATTTTCAATCAAGTAGTTACGCGGAAGAAGGCCTACGAACATGTACGTGGTGGGAGTATGAAAAGACAAAAGGATGCTTAAGAGAGAAGGACGATTAATCGGCAGCCGTTAATTGGGACTCGAGTTGCGAGAAGTTAGTTTGTTGCGAGCGGAGAGTTGAGTCGAGAGAGAGAGAGAGAGAGAGAGAGAGAGAGAGAGAGCTGCTATAAGTTGTTAATTATTAGTTGTGAGTTGTGAATTATCGATTTAGTTGTCTTAGTTATATCGTATTACTGCATTAAGTTCGCGTTAAATAACCATCGTTTTCTGTTTAGTCCACTGTAAATAAATCCATCTATCAATAAATTTATCATACAGGATAGAAATGACTGGAAATTCTAATTCCTAATAATTGATAATCCTGGAAATATGGCAGCATGCTACATATTAGGTTGTCCCAAAAGCTTCTTTCGTTTCATAAGGAAAGATAGATGCACTTCCTCCAACTTCCTATAATACTTCTTATTTCTTCTTTATGGAAGATATGGAATATAATTTGAACTAAAGAAATTTAGCAGGTATATAACAGTTGACTGGATGTAAAAATTATTCAATGCACTTTTTTGTTTCATATTATTTTATTGAATTTTCTACGATCCATTTCGTTCCACTTCTATTGTTATGATCATACGTAATTCAATAAAATAATATAAAACGACAAATGTTGTGCATCCATTATTTCCTTATAAAACGAAAGAAACTTTTGGGACAACCTAATAGATCCTAAGGTATCACAATAGTAGTACAATCACTTTTGGCAAATGTGATGGCAAAGTCGCAAAAAGTGTAGACGAAACCGACAAACGTCCCGAAAGGCGAAGCTTGGAGCTTTGTGACTTCGAACGATGGTAACTTGAAACTGAAAGCGTGAAATGCAGACATTCAAACGCTGCTTTTTAAAGGATAGCTTTAATACGTATATTTACATAATATGTAAAAAAATATTACTCAAATTGTGAATTGAACAAGAAACAAATTGAGGTAAAATATCACGATGCAAATATCGTATAGAGTACGTTTGTTATTACTTACTTCTAAAACAAGACGGTATATATCAAATACGAAGGATTGTTGTTATATCTCATCCTCCTGCTCTTCGGATGATAGCTTTTCAATAAAGCGATCGTCAACGACAAAGTATGCAATGTCAATGGTGTCTTGTTAGAATCTCAACTACCCAACACTTATCGATCATCATCCTCTCCTCGGGTCTGTCTTGAACAAGTGAAGCGGAACGTTCGCGAAGCATTGAAACAAGCGCGCCAATAAAAACACCATGAAAATCCAAAGAGTCTCAGATACGATCGTCTGATAGACATGCTCGTCTAATCGGCCTGAAACTTTAGAACCTAAAATGATTAATGATTAATTAAAGACTTCAAAATGAATTTCTGTTCACCACCATTTCCCGAACAATTTGCAAATATTTCTCCCGCTGCCATCGCAACTTCTCCAAGCCACCAAACCAATCTCCAGACACCTCCGTACTATCCTCCATCCAATCCTCCGACCTAATTTTTCCCCCGGCAATCGCCATCGTTCCCCGATTCTCCAAGGGTCGCAGTTGCCGATTCACGAGGGTCCGGGACGTCCGTGATCGATTAATTAAACGGCGAGGCAGCGGCGTGTCACTGGAGGGTGCCTAATTAATCGAGCAGTCTCGAACAGCGCAGCTACACCATCTTACCGAGTAAAGTACCGAGCATTGTACCACAGGCAACGGTTAAGGCCAGCCAACGAACGAACGCTTCGTGTCGGTCCAGTCACGGTAGATCCGTGTCAGAGCGAGACATTGATCGATGGATCATCGATCGAGTGACGCCCCGTTTCCATGCAGTCTCGGCTGGATACGATCGACGGTGACGTAATCGCGGTGAACGAGCGGTCAACGTTTCCCGAATCGAGGAACGCGCGTTTCAAACGCGGTTGATCTCGATTTCGATCGAACTGGTGTCGAGGAACGCCTTCGATCGCAATTTCGAGGTCCGTTTGTCATCCGGTGTCGAATCATGGTCACTGAATAATTGCCTGTTCTTTCGGATCTACGGTTCGCGATCGAGGATACGGCAGTTGTACGGGTTGGTTCTCGTCATTTTGGTGTGTCTTGAGGGTTTTGGAGGAGAAAGGAACGACATTTGAATGAAACTAGTGGAAAGAATCGTGGAAAGTCGTTACGGTACGGTTTGCAAGTACGTAACTGGACTTTTGCTAATTTTTGGTCATTTTTCTTTTTCTTTCACGAATCTTTAATTTTCATCAGGAGACGATATCTAGCATCGCACTGAATTTTGCTCTTTGTAATTGAGAGGTTTCCTGGGAAAAGGATTGCAAGGCAAAGTGGAAGTTTCAATTTTAGTTTTTTTAATATTAGGTTTAAATGTTTGAACTGATGAATGACGAATGACTTTTAAAGAACAAAGTTCTTTTCACGTTTTTAAATAATCAGAGGTTGGCTCGTATCGTTGACTTTAGAAATCCCTGCAATTATAATATTTGTTAAATTATCCTTCGTAGGTCTCATCTAGCAGCGGAAAATTTGTTGCGGTGCAAGCTGAATAATTATGTTGTGTACACTGCCAGCCATAAACGTTAAGGCTTACTGGTTAAATTTAACTGTAAACGATATAACATTTTAGATTATACGGCACATAAGTTGCGACTAAAATGACTGATTAATAGTAGAGTAGCTAGAAAATGCATTTTATTTATAGTGAATATCAGCAGATGTCCTAATACTTACGACCGGCAGTATATTTGCATAATTTCACATGTTACATAAGTTAGATGCCAACTAACCGAACCACAATCGAGAAACAGAATCATTTCTTACAAAATCTTCATCTAATGAAATAGTCGAGTCACGTAATTCACCCAAACCACTGAAAGTACGTTCATAATTAATTCGTACGAGCATACAAAAGTAGACACGATACCATGGAGTTTAGTCACACTTACAACTTTCATAGATCAGCTTTGTAGAGGCCTTTCCATCCTGATACGGTCAGGGTCAAATTGTTCGGACAACCCAATGCGTGTCAATGCCTCGTCTGCAACATTATCACGATCAAATCAGCGTGTTGGAACCTCAGCCTTTTATGGGACGGCTGCGTTCCAGTCGTGAGTCAGTCTAATTCAATATCCACATGGAACGTGGATCATTGAATTGCAAGTTTCTATAACTAACTATACGTATATATATATATATATATATATATATATATATATATATAATACTTCGACAATCTTTTGTTACCTGAAATAGGATGATAATGGTTTTACAACCTTGTCTTCAAGGTTCTTCATAGGCAAGACTTTGACGTTCTACTTTTATTTTTATTCTGTCAGATTTCAGCGTTAACTTTTACAATAATTTTTGTTCATAAAAATGCGGATAAATATGTGTACGCGCAAAATGAAGAAATTTGTCAAACACAATCAGTCAAACACAATTTCCACGCAAGAATACCTCTTTGAATCAAACACTCGCTTGTTACAAGGACTGATGATAATTTGTACAATGAGTTGAAAAAATGCCTCTTGTAAAGTAAACTAAAACAAAATTCAATGTTATCTATGGATTAAACGAAACGGGACTCGGTTTATTTGTAAATCGCGCGATACATCGTACTTGATTGTTAAAACAGCGTCCAATATATTCTACAGTTGTATGGAATGTCGAATTCAATTGTGCAGAAGGATATTACGAAAAGAGCGGTTCGAATTCGATGAATTCATGTTGTACAATATGTTTTTTGCTTCCTCGACCGTGTAAACCAAGTTGTAGAGAACGAAATAAGCAAGAATCAGTTGGAATCAAGTTTGGGGAATACGCTGGGTGTGGCAATACTTTTTAACCAAGGTTAAAAAGTCCTTCCTTTCTAACATTTTCGACATGGGACCGTGGGTCGACGTGAAGCAATTTTCGTTTCCTTTGCTGTACACGGTCTTCTGCATTTCTACTCGTCGTTTAAAATACGAAGCTGCTATTTGAAACGATCAGAACACAAATGGATAAATTTAAAGGCGCCAAATAAATTTTCACGCTTGACATAGTTCTCTCAAAGTCGAAAGAGGATTAATTCCCACAATTATTATTTAACACGCAAGCATACCATTGTTGTGAAAGGGAGAAATCTTTTTCTGGCAAATTATTTATAATTTTATGCTAAATAAACTAACTATGAGGTGCTACAAAATATGGTAGAGAGTAGAACGTTTATTCGTATTTGAAACTCACAAAGGAGATTAATTATTAATATTCCATTAATATATATGTTACACGTATATAAACGATTACAAACACCAATACATTTATTCATACGTACAACCAGTACACCGTACAAACATACACATTGCGATACACTTAATATAAAATGCTATAAAGTAATGTTATACACAATTGAAGAGTGCTTGTAGATAAACACATTATTAATGATTATTAGAAAGGTAAATCGCAGTTTAATTCCATACCACCGTATTCTTGTTGCTATGTAGAACATTTTGCAACAAAAAATCAAAATCTTTCAATTTTTGCGTCTACGGTGTTTTCTACGAGCACTTTCCAATTACTTAAAACATAAGAAAGAAAATTTCGCCTTTGCAAGAAACGTGAACAATTTCAATATTCCATATATATGTATATAGCTGTTTTCAAAATTCACATAAAAGTCGCTTTTAAAGGAAAAGCGATCGTTCCAATATTTACGGGTAAGTATGTATTTACCTCAGTAGATAGATCCGCTAAAAAGGAAACCATAGTTCCTATAGCGTGATGAGCAAGACACGTTAGAACGCGATTAGAAACTTGATGTGTGCACGACGAGCGAGCTAGTTAAAAATCTAATCGATAAACACCCGGTGACCTAACTTTCGCGCACTGAATAATTAACAGCGTTACAGATACCAGTGTCTTTGATTAAAAAAATCTAAGTCAGCCGTGTATAGCGTCACTATGAACAACGCAGTCAAAGGACGCTTGGCGACACGATTTATCGTCAAACAAAAAGTTATAATTACCACGCGTATAATTTTTCTGTAGAAAATCTGATCGTGATTTCTTCGAACTCTATCGTTTGTTCAAGACTAACGCCAAGTTTATAATAACAAAATTCCGTCTATTTCAGAAAAAAGGACGAAGAAGATTTTATTCAAATGCGAATCTGGAACTTTTTTAATTTCTACAGAATTAATTGAAGAAATATTCCGATATTTTATTGGGAAAATATTAGATTCGAACAGTATTTATAGAATTCTTCGTAAGGAAATCAGTTTCATAATTTAAGCAAACAACTCTAAGCTGGTCTATCACAAACGATAAAGTTTAGAATGATAAAAGAAGACATAGGGTTGCTTATAAAAGATCGAATATGAAACTGTGCTTAAATGCTCCAGTTGTAAAGATTTCTAGGAGACAACGACTGTAAAGGCAAAAATAATTAACAGAAATCTTTGGTCTAATCTGCGTTACGTATCTAACACGTGTCTTGCGCCATCGTGAAACTATTAAACAACTCGTGTATGTTTAGGCTCGAAACGTATGCGTGATTATGTTGCAAGACTGAAATGGAGCAGCCCACGTGACCTTCTAGTCTGCTTCGATGTCATTCATTTCTACTTAGCGACCTAATTTCTCATTCAGCCGCAACGTAGGAAATTTCATCGCAAAAGTCGACCAAGATAAATAATAAAAACATAGAATTTTGATTTAGCATACGATTCGATACCTCAAAAATACACCACGCTGTGAATAAAGTAATAAGCTCTTACATAGATACCTAAACAATTTAAAGCCTCGAATCGGCTAGAGATGACGAGATTATGCTATTCGATCAATATCGTGTCATATAGCGTAACACATTTAACTTGATATGTAATACACATTAATTTTACGCTCATAGGCTTCAATATTCCAATATAGTATAAATTACTTTGCTAGTTAAAAGAACGCGTACGAATAGCTATAACTAATTTTATTTAGATATCTAGATACAAAGAGATATCTGTTCTTTTACTTCGACTAACATTAACTTTGACACTGACGCAAAAATATACATAATGATGTATAAAATATATTGGATAAATAAATTTTCTGCGTTTCTTGCAAAATTAAAGACTGTTTTTTCAGACCTTTAACCTTAATAGATCTAGATCTTAAATTATAATTAGATATTCTTATAATTTTAAATTTATGATATTCCGAAGAAAAATGTAATTTTACTATTGTCTGATATTTTGAAAGAAGAGCATCATTGTAAAAGTGAGATGTTTTGGATAATATCTGTTACTCATGTTATATGGTCTGATTTCATCATACAAATAGCAATTCCAGTTTCGAAAATGTAAGACATTCAATCAACGCATCCTCTTTCAAAATGTACATGCTGTACATGCAGGTGGCCTGTGCAAAAAGTCTTGCAAACAATTTAAAAGCACTGATTGCACATGTACATTCAATGTCCACACGGCATAGCTTCTTTCGACGTGGATGGCTGCGTTCAAAGCCACATAAGGAACGCACATAACGTACTCGATGCACATGGTGTGTAATTTAGCGACTATTCGCGCATCTATGATACCATAAGTGCCACTGGCCGCGAAACATTGCAACTAAAATATAGTTCTATGGCTGATACCATTGTCAACGATCATCGATAACGTTATCATTGTATTGGCGAGTTCGTGAACGTGAACGTGAAAATAAGATAAACAACAAGGTACCTCCAACCTTGACACGGATGCAATCTTAATTCAATATCTTCCATCTTTATATTTTATCGTTGTTATATACTGCACCTTTTAACTAAAAGACCATCTGAAAATGATCGATTTTTCATCTAAAGTAATTTTGGAAATACTTATTCCAAAAGTAGAAATACCATTTTCTTTTTGTACTTGTAAGATTTGATTTCGTTAAAATTCTTAAATTTAATACGTAACTACGTGCTTCGTACATTAAAAATAGAGAAGAAAAGATATGTACGACAAAGAAATAGAGAAAGCAACAGAGCTAACTATACTAATGTAGTACACACACATATATATATATATATATATATATATATATATATATATATATTTTTTTTATTTATTGATAAACATCTACAAAAAGTTAAAATGCAATATACATGTATCCGCATATACACATGTATATAATATTTCATAGTTTTTTACGACATTAACTGTTAAACGTTAAAATGTTCACATTGTCTCATCTCATTTAGTTAATGAAACACATTTTGTGTAATCATAATTAAAAGGAGAAAATAACGAATACTCTTCAGCACGCGGTATCTTTAAAACCTGAATCGTTTAAAAATAATCGATACATTTCTGATTCCTCAGTCTTTTCTTCAATATGCACATAAAAGGACACTATATAAAAACATTACACGTAAAGAAATATAAATTCTATGTATCCTCATTACGAATAAACAAATACGTTTGAAAAGTTCGGAACTATTGTAGTTACGTAGAACGATAACTACGAGAGCCTAATCACTGTTTCAAACATCTGCTGTAAGAAACTTAACGTAGATGGAATGATTGAAACTGCAGATTCCTGCGAATAGCACTTCAATTTCCCTCATTTTTTCCTCTAGTTACAAAACGGTTGAAGATAAAACTTATATTCGACACCTATACATGTGTATAGGTACTACCCCGAACAATTACGAAGTTTGCCTGCTCAGATAGCCTTATCACTAACCAAGACCTCGAATATAACTTAACCAACCATCAAAGAGTTTAGTAAACCAGGCAAATCATTATATACATCTCCTATATTTACTGATAGTCTTATCAAAGCAGCTACTTAATGAACACGTGTCGTAAATACGCTAGAACAGAAGATCTATATCAGCCTGATCTAAAATCAATCCAAGGAGTCAAATCCCTCTCCCGTTTTAGTACAAATAGAAGAATCAAATTGCTGAACCATGATTCTAAATTGGATTGTTCTCATCCACGAGTTGTCTGTTCTAAACGATTGAGCTGTCCACGTTTGGTCGTTTTTGGGCCTGCTTTTTAAGATGGCTGCCATCGGCAGTACCAAACAAATGACAAAGGTTATGGCTAACCATATATAAGAATATACCTAACTGATATGACAATTCCTAGAGGCATATATTAACAAAGACTTTGGTCATTTGATAATGTAGAACATTTCATCTGTAAATCTAACTAATCGATGATCCATATGGAAGAATTTGAGGTTAAAAACTTATAGGATCATGAGACATGATAGCCCTCTGATGGCCACTACAAGAACTAACATCGCAGACACGAGGTAAATTGCTCCGAAACATGATAGTCTAATTATTATGAGCAGTTTAAAAGCAGAAAATAACGATCTAAAAACTTGTACAATACTATCGAGTACAATACTCGTCGAGTGATTCTTGGAAAATTGAGGAACTGTTCTTATTACTTCTCCCTTTATTTGTTCACTATATGCAAAAACGCTACAGCTTATACAATACAAGTATGCGTATTAAGAATAAAATCTAGAACATTTTAAAAATCGTTTTCCAATTTAGCGTCAAGAAAACAGCACTTTTTATAAATTAATGTGCAAAGTCTGACCTCGTTTGTCGATTATATCCCTCCACCGTACATCATTCCTTTATGTAACCTCACCGTCAGGAAATGTCAATCCTATCGTTTGCACTATAGAGTCCAACATTTAGGGATGCACTGCTTTCCACTTGTCAAGCGATCGCGTTCTGCCAAATTGCAATAGAAAGAATAGCTATTGTCCCGTAACAAAAAGAAAAATAAAACAGAAAAAAAATAAGATATACTGTTGTAAACGTGCCTCGTACAATGGAGATCTCGTAGCGTATTTCATTCTTTCCTGAATACAAACACATTCGGGTTCACACGTTTCAATTCGACAAATAAAATTATGCTTTAACGAACCAACGAATTTCTTCAAATATTCAATAATCAGTAATAGATTCAACGATTTCAATCAATCAAACTCAATTATCTTTTTCACACGTTGGTCGTTTAATTTTCTACGAAGTCTGACCAGTTGATTCGACACGTGTTAATAAGTGCTACTTTTATTTTCGCAATGTCCTTTATGTGATTAGCGCTCAGCGGAAAAGAACTGATATTGCGATCAATACAGAAATAGTCCTCAAAAACTGTAACTCAGATAATAACATTAAATGAAGAAATATATAGACTCTCTCTCTTTCTCTCTCTGTCTTCTAGTATCTTCATTCTTCTACAATAAGATGCAGTGCTTTATTTACAAAGCTCGTGATCGATCAGGCTAATGTGGCTCGATCCTGAATAGGAGTCGTCTCCCGCGATAGTCAAAGAGAAACAAAACCAGGCAAAGTATATTTCAACCATATACATTGAAATGAAAGAACGTCAGGAGGTATTAGCTGTCCTTTGAACTCTTATGAACGTTATCATCAATGTGTCAAACAATCAGTTGTGAATCGAGGACTTGGTAAAAAAAATGTGTGTAAGGCAGTATTTAGTCAACTCGGAGTTTTTCCGCCCATAGAACCAAGTACTTGTTACATTCGATTCTTCTTAACCACCTATACATTTCGTTGGTATTTCTGCAAATTATTTCAGACGTGGAAAAATACACGATTCTACTGGTTTGTACCCTCGTGGAACTTGAAGTAGTGAATCTTCATGGCCCTATTGTTGGGATATTTGATCTTGCAGTGAGGACAAGTCGCGTCTACTGCACCTTCCACCACATATTTGGTCAAATCCATCTCTCTGTGGAAGTTCTTGCTGTTCTCAGCGTTGTAGACAGTGTTGTGTGTCGTCAACATATGATCTGACATTGCTGCCTTGCTGAACACGTGTCTGTCGCATATGGTGCAACTGTAGATAATGCTGGTGTGTGACAATTCGTGGTTCTTTAAAATCATCGGCGTTGGGAACGTAAGCTTGCAGCCGTCTATAGAACAAGCATACTTGGGCAGAACATTTTTATGTTTTATAGTAAAATGCTGGCGCAGATTCGACACACCAGTAAACTTTTTGTAGCAAATGTTGCAAAGGACTTTACCATCATTGCTGGGTAATGGTACACATTCCATATTATATAACTTGGCTAGATTCTGTATCAGATTTGTGTGATTCTTATTGTGCACCAATTGTTTGTGCTTGTACAACACACTCATGTTCGCAAAGAATTTCCTACAGACGTGGCACATAACCGACTTCTTTCCCGCGCTCATGGCATCCATGGCAATAGGTGCTTTCTTATCCTCTTCTTCTAATTTTATTTTCTTAGATCTTGGCTCTTCTAGAGACAGTTTTCTCGCATTGTTGTATACTTGCTGTGGTTGTTCATCGAATATGCTAGCATGTATGTTGACCTTGTGACGCTGAAGCGACCGAACACTACTGAACATCTTGTAACAGATGGTGCATAAAAGTGGATTACTTGCTGCGTGTTTGCCAGCTGATGACTGTAGTTTTGCAGCAGCTACGGCTGTGGATTTGTGAAGCTTCTTATGTCTCGCCAGTATTTTTTCGGAGCTATACCGTTTCCCACAAATGTCACAAGGGTAATTAGATTTCTTTATAATATCAAAAATGGGTTTAGCTTTGTGCCATTGCATATGCATGTCTAATGTCTCCTTGTCAGGGAAAACATTTGTACAAACCTCACATTGAAATTCGTCGCCTGAAAAGCTCTTCTCAGTTTTATTGCGAGCACAGTGCACATCCCATAAGTGTGTCCTCAATTCTGTTACATCGTTGAACTTGTCACTGCAAACTTGGCACTGTAAATTACCATTCGGCTTTTCTGGAGGTAAATTTGGATAAGATTTTCGTGCTCTAGCCTGTCGGGTCATACTGGAATTGGAAGATTCCTCTTGTTTGGTCTGAATCAATGGCTTTGGGAGCTCTTTCTTCATAAATCTTAAACTGAATCTAGAGTTTGCTCGATTGTGCCAGCTCCTGTGTATCTTTAGAGATGATTCTTCTATGAACATCTTACCGCAAATATCGCATCCGTGACCACCTACTGATTGCATCTGATGGGTAGTTTGGAAGTGAAGATTTAGGTTAGCTTGAAAGAAGAAACTCTTTGGACATTCAGAACACTGATATATGCCCTTCGTAATTTTTTGGTGATCAGTTGCAACATGTCGCTCATGCATTTCTTTACTCTTGAACGTTCGCCGACAGTAGGAGCAGTTGATGTGGTTTTTCTTAGCATTGTGAATATTTCTCATATGCCTTTTAAGATTAGCAGTATTCGAGAATACCTTGGCACACACATAGCACTCGTTCTTCTTATCACCAGGATCCGAGGTGGCGCTGACATTTAATGAATTTGAGTCCTGTGAATCTTCTACTGTACCATACTCCATGCAGGAGATATTTGCATTTCTTTCATTCGGATCTTCTATACCATGATCTTTCATGTGGATTTCCAAAGCACCTGCACTGCTAAACATACTACGACAGATGACACAAGAATAAATCTTCACTTTCAGATGAAGATTCCTGTGTTCCATTAGTTCAGCTCTAGTAGTAAATTCCAAATTACAGAGAGCACAGCTATACTGATTACTGTCTGATAGTTTACCAGCATTCACTTCAGCTTCAAACGTATCCCAATCCTTGATAGACTTTGAAATGTTGTGCGTAACCCTTATTGTATCGCTTTTCGGTACAGAAGTTCCTTGTTTATTAACGTTATTAAAGTGCTCTTTGTGATGCTCCAAATAATCACTAGGAGATTTGAATTTGCTGCCGCATTCAGAACATATGAAATCATTCTTGTTGTGGTCCACCATTATATGAGTATGAAACTTTTTGAACACCAAATATGTCATGCCACAATCAACACACCTGTAGGATATTCTGGCGTCAGATGATAAACGTTGACACAGGTCTCTATGTTTCAGCATGTTTGGCTTGTATTTGTAAATCATACCACACAGATCGCATTTATGATTGTGTGCAGGATCGCCATTATTGTAAGGGCTGGGTATGTCCGCAGTACAATTTCCTTTGAACAATTTTTTCGAAGACTCCTGTCTCAAAGATGGCAGAGGAGTTACTGGCTTTAATTTAGGAGGAGATCGTGTTGGAGATACCAGTTCCTCATACTGTTTATCTGAATGTTTTGATAGATGAGTAAGCAGCTGCTTTCTGTCCTGCATAGGACGTAAACACATATTACAAGTGAAGCATTTCTCCTCGCCTTGTTTTGGTATAACGAGAGCGATCTTCATTGCACACTCGAACGATGCTCTACAATGTAGTTTATACATTGATCGATCAGGAAACTCTGTTAAACACGCAATACACGTGTGTGGTCTTAGATCAGGCATGTGCTGACGAATATGGAAAAGAGTACTTCTACGATCACTAAAGCTTTGTTCACAAGAGTAACACGAATATGTCTTCAATTGACTTATAATATTTTGCTGCACTTGTGTCAATGGAGCATCCTTCTCCATGCTCATTAATTCATCTTCCAAATCTTCAATAAGCTCTTCATCATCTTCCAATTCCAATTGATTAACACTACCATTCTGTTTGTCACTATGAAATCTTTCCATGTGTTTCGCATAAGAATGCTTAGAATGCAAATTAATTTGACAATATACACACTTCTGTTTAAAAACACGTGCACCCCTAAAATGGGTGTGTGGGCCTCTTCTGGGTTTTTTCTTGCTTGCTAATATGGATGCATTGGATTTCTGAGTAGAATCAGCTTCCATAATCCTATCCTCTGAGCTTGAAAGGGGATTCAAAACAAGTTCATTACCAGTAACAGATTCAATTTCTATAGTACAATCTGTGTCACAATCATCTTGTGGTTCAGATTTTATACAAATAACCATGTCTTTCGTTAAAGCTGGTTGATCTCTGTCTAAAGCCATTTCATCATCAAGTAATTGCTGACCTTGATCATTATTTTCTAAAGTATTTATATTTTCCTCAAGATTAGCGGCTTCCTACGAAATAAATCAATTTTAATGTATCTTTATTTTTTTACAGTTTGCTTTGAAGCATATCATACTTACCAAGTCCGAATCATTAGTAGATTCCAAAATAACCTCGACATTGTCCTCACACAAGTCCAAATCAACAGGTTCATCCTTGATAGTTACAACCTACAACAGATGACAATAATACATCGATTACAAGTGTATATATTATATTAGACTCACAAAATGAACAGAGCATGTATATTTACCATCGGATTTGGTTGCAGGTGTTGTTCCAACCACTGATTCAACTTATCTTGTGAATACAAACATTTTTCCTTGTAATTATGCCACTCATTTATATTTTTAATACATTGCGCACATATTTTTGTTGGTAATTTATCCGTTATTAAAATCTAAAAAGTACATAAACCCAATAAAGATATGAGCATGCACCAAGCTTTGAACAAAAGTTAGGTTTTTCTAAAGATAACATTATTATAGAAACATGTTTCATTTGATATTTGTCTATCTAGCCTTTGCCAATAAGAATAAATACCAATGAAATAATCCATAATCAGCCCATAATCACCATTACCAATGCTTCCATCTCAAACATGATTCGTCTAGACCTAACCTCAATGTACTCGTTTCAACGCAGGGATAAGACGCGAAGGGTATAAAAGTACGCGAAGAGAAATAAACATTCGGGAAGACGACGGACACAACAGTATTAAATAATAATATTTCACATACGCACCTGAATCGATAGACAAGCTTGTATCTTGCTGACCATGGACACTAAAGAGTCTCCCGTTTCGAACACCGACAATTTTGGCTCATCGGTGGACAGGCAGAGCCTACACACATTTTCCAAATTCTGCAACTCTGCCACCTCGTCCATCGTGGACGTAGATGTTCTTCCTCACTGGATATCAGGCAGGTGTCCTGCCTGCCAGTAATATGCGCTCCTCAGAAGCAGGTTAGAGACGCAGCGTTTTGTTTGTACGTCGACATTTGAAACTGATCCCGAGCGGTCCATTTCGACGCGTTCCCGGCGTTCAAAGGAAAAATTAGAGGACGAGCGCGCGTTAGGTAGAAGCACGCTGCTTTTTAACGCGATATTTATTTATTGGCTAAATGTTATCACGTTTCGCGAGTGACAAATATGTGGAATGTATATTCAGTGATAAAAATCAAACATTTTGATCTGGATGATGAATGTATGATGTCAAATGATTTCGAAAGTTTTTACAAGAATGATGACGTTACTAAAATAGGGAAACAAGGGCAATAGTGGTAAGTTACAAAGACAATGGTTATATAGTTGGTCAAATGGTCGTTTATTTTATATATATTATTTGTTAATATACACTTGACATGTAACTGTTTGTCGTTTGTACACGCTGATAAGATACATTGTACATATACTACAGGTAACGTACACGGTTACATTTCGTTTCATTTATCTCTATCATTCGCAACGAATCACTCGGTAACCGCGAATTAACGAAATCAAATATTTTTAACATTTTTTTGTCAATTTCGAAGTATCAGTATTAAATTATCATCATGAGGTTATAAAAGTAATACATTGTATAAAATCCAAAAATTTACAATACAAATTGGGCTGATCGAAAATATTCTGTCGTATATAGGACTATTACATACAAAAGGTTAGAAATCAGATATGGTCACGTAACTAATGCAACCGTTATCACAAACTACACGATTATACACACACGAGTTTTATTTAATTGCAAAACGAATCGATACAGGATATAGTTCGAAAACAAAATACAATTATGCAAAACTTTCTAAAGAGTTTCATCAACCTAAATGATTATAAAGATTAAAAGACTTATCAATATATCTCTACATAAAAGCTTACATAAAAGCTACTGAAAAGCTTCAATCACTCGTACCTGAAAACTACGAGAATACGCTTTCGAACAAAATATTATTGAGCGTTCTTTTCTAAAACGTGTTGTATATATGGCAGCTATGGTATATTTTCGAAAAGCTCTTCTACACGGCGGTCATTCTAAAACCGCAAATCTACTTGGTACATGGTGAGCTCCCACGTGAATATCTTGTTAATTTATCGATACCACGTTTTGAATACAATTTCTTTTTAAATATTTTTTTTCTCTTTCTTCCCCCTCTTTTTATTAACACCGTAACGATCATATACAGTGCACAAATTAGAACCATCAAGAGATTCCCTAAATCTATGTATCTCGCGGACCTTTGTCCTAGATCAGCTATTCACATTAATGTACAGTATAGGATTAACCATCGATGAATAAATTTCTATACACGTATCGTCAACAAGAGTTTCCTATTCGGTCTCTTTGAAAAATATTAGCTTTCTATCCATCTAAATTATTTTCGTTTACGTCTAGATAAAGGTACTCTTCTGGTGGAACAGAAACGTTGTTTCGACATTTTTTGAAATCTCTTCTCAGTAAAAATAAAAAATTATATTTTCGATCTCATTAGTGCGTTTAGTCCGATTTCTTTCGATTTCTTTCCATTTCGTTCGATCTCGCTTTAGAATCAATTCGTTCGAACAACAAGCTCTCGTGAACGAATTGTGCAATGTTACGAAAATTCTTCTCGTTTTACGAATGACGTTTGCAACGAGGTAACGTTTCAATGATTATCTGTTATGAATCATGGAGGATGAATTGTTGAACGCCCACGACAGTTTGGCGCCATTTTAATGGCCAACCAGTTCCGGTCCATGTTCCACCATTCGTCTCAATCTATCGCAGGGAAGTGTGTGCGCAGGATTACTGCGCAATTCAGGTAGTCAGGCAATTGGAATTGAAGCAGGAATTTCGTTGCGATTGTTGACGAACGTAATCCTGTACGTTGAATTTCGTGTCGTCCGGGTCGTTGCTTTTCCTCGCCTTCAAGTCTCTGAAATCAAATAGAATTTCGCTTTGTATCTTATCAGGTTTTCTCCAGGCGCTTAAGTCTGATGAAAACGAGTCATTTGACTTTCTTCCGGTTTCACAACGTTCATGCTTCTAACGCAATGGTAGAATTGAACACTCGTGAGGACTAAATCAATTCCAATATGAAAGTTTCTTTTGGTATTTTCAAAGTATCATATATTATAGCGTTACTTGGAGCATTGTAAAAGCCTAGTCTACACTGGCAGACAATTGTCCGCAGTCAATTCGCATACATTTTCCGGGGAAAAATCCGTAGAAAAATATATGTAGATTGTAGACATATATTTTTACTACTATTATTTGTCGGTGTAGACTAGGCTTTACTGATCTCGGAACCGGGATACTGCGATAGAGTTCTGCTAAAGTGTTTGGATTTATATCATATAGATTCAAAATATTTTTTTCGCTCTATCTTTTCGATATACTCATGAATTGTCTAACACTATGCAATCAGGTCCGAATTTATTTACAATATACTTGATCGTGTTATCATTGCATCACTGAAAACATTCGTCTGTATTACACTTTGGTAGTTGTACAGTGCTGCCTTAAAATTTCACCTAATCGGGATTTCACGTTTCTCTTTTTCTTAATCTATTTAAGATTGACAGTTGATAGATTGGTGATGATTAATGGAAATACCTAGCAACAGCCAAGAAGGCCAATTCAACGTTCAGGCCGGTTTTAGCTGAGGTTTCCATAAATGGGACTTTGTACTCTTGCGCCAATCGTTCTCCGTCTTCCCTCTTCACTACTCGTTCCGCTCCACAATCGGACTTGTTGCCTAAAATTATTTATTTTGATTTATTAGACTTCGGTGAATTGAACATAATGTTTAATAAATTGAGATGTTTGTTCGACGTGAGCTAGCCTCGTGCAATGGAATTAATAAGTTGACATTGATAGTGACGTGTAATTATCTATGTCTAGTCCAGATTTATGTCTACATCTCGTTAAACGTAAATCTGCACGGTATCAAACGTATCATTTGCTGCGAAGTTGATGTTCTGATCTGACTGTAAAATCTATCAAAATCTTTCATCTTATTTTAGAAAAATAAGGTGGTAATCGGTGCTTTTTCGTAAGACACTTCTAGGAGCTGTCGTTTCAATTAGAAGTTTCAGTCGAGATCCATAGTTAGAATACATGTTCCTTATAGAGGTATAGAGATAGTTTTATTCCCTTGCGATAAAGTTCATGAAAAGTTACCAAATAGATCATTACGTTATTTAACTCTCATATAGAGAACCAAAGTGTTGCACTTATTATTAACAAGTACACAAATTTTAATATAAAACTTTGAAAGTATTTCAATTACTACTACTGATAGTACTAAAAGTACTATTCAAAAATATAAAATTATTTATATCTAAGACTAAGCGGTTTCGTGATGTTTTCAGTAGAAAGTAAAAAATGTTACAAGAAATATAGAGATAGCTACCCGCTTGCCCACACTAAGATTACGTCAAATAATCGAGCAGCCATAAATACACTCAAATATCTTCGACCGAACTATTTCAATATAAGTGGTATTAAAATGAATATTCCATTCATAAAAATTGGATAACTATTTACAATTTAAAAATGGAAGGATTTAAATTTATAAAAAATTGTTATAAACATTCGACATTCTTCCATTCAATGTTTTATGTCTTATTATATTCACTGTTTATAATATATAATATTGATCATCTGACAAGACATGACTAACCAATCATCCCATCAAGCTAGCGAACAGTTCTTGATTTTAACGATTCTCTCAACCAACACTGCTCTTCCTAGAACGTCTTTCTCGACTTTCTACGAAAGTAAGAAACCTGTCGAAACTATGCAAAAACCAGTTAACGTATCGATCATCTTGGCAACTTTCTCGCAAACGATACGACAAAGAAAGCAATCGCGGCTCTTTTCCTTTTCTTTGTTTTCCTTGCTTAGTTTTCCTTGCTAGACGAATTAGACGAATGCAAATAAAGACTAAGTAAGATACATGTTAATTTTAATTTTTGTTCATTTTCTTTCTTTTTCTGTGTTATACTTTTGCTAAAAGGATAGTTATGGCGTGTTAAATATGGCATAGTTGAAAAGAAGAGTAATCTGTTATATCTAAAAATATGCTCTCTTTATCATGTCAGGTTTAATGGATGACATGCGAAACTTGTCCATCACTTTTTTTTCAATTTTAAAGCAAATATAATAATTTAGTGGGATCATATGTGGATGTGGATATAAAAAACACAGCTCGCTGGATAGTACGGAAACATACTCGCTTACAGAGGGTCAACAAGACAAGATTAGTCGACAGTGTATTGAATTTTGAAGCTGTTCCGCTATAAAAGACGAAGAGGCTGAGTTACGACGTTTTGTTCCGTGATCTTCAAATAATAATCGAAACTCACCCAACAGCATGATGACCACGTCCTCGTTCGCGTGTTCCCGGATTTCGCTCAGCCAAGCTCTGATGTTGTCGTAACTCGTCTTGTTCGTCACGTCGTACAGCAATAAAAGAGCTGAAACCAATAATGATCGTTGTGCAACCGGCCGTGATCCTAGTAATTGATAGACACACGCGGAAACAAAAGTTTCTGCGCGACGCTGTCCATGTTATTACGTGTCCGTAAAATGCTACAGCTCGTTTGTTCTCCTCTTTCTCGTTGGCCAGAGAAATTTATTTACGCGTCTGTTTCGTCGTTCTTCTATAAACCTCGCGTTGCGTCAAACGATGTTTTCACGGCCTGGCGAATTGAGATGCGAGAAAATGAAGTGTGTCTTCATGCGTAAAAAAATGAAGTGCGCCTTTGTACTCGAGAGTAACTCGATAATATTCGGTTTCTGAAACGGTTGCTTCGTTATATGCGATATACATTAGATTCTTTCAGAAAAATATCCCTTCGAGCGTTCATCTGTTCTTCTCGTGTACTGGCATTTTCAATATTTATTAAGATAATTTTACTAAAGAATTACAATTTTATTTTACCATTCCTTCAAAAACTTTTACAACGAAATCACACATTCCGAGATGCTATCGTAAACATGGTTTGATCCGATTAATCGAATACTGAAACTAGCCAACACGCTTACGGATAAGATTAATTTCCTCTTCGTAGCTCTACCAATTGTTTCAAGAAATCTTTATACAGAGCTTTGCGCACCGTTTAGATTATGTTCTAATCGCGGATTTTTTGTAATTCCATTTATATTTAATTTTATAATATTACGTGGCCATTGCTGTTTTTCTTCTCATCCTTTCTATCGTTGTTCATTTCTTACCTTACATATAATTGTACGCATATATCGGGTAGGTACCCGTTCTATTAACCAGTAAATAAATCAATAAATAAATAGTTCTCGTGCCTGCTCGTCCTACTTTGAGTTTTCATCGATTATTTACGCAAGAAGTGAAAGTGATTTTTTCCATTCGAAAGCTTGTTTTCTCACGTGTGTACCACGCAGGGTTAAACCTCACAGGAGGAAAGCTTGGCCAGTCCAGTAATATCTAACTACTGTCGAAGTATCTCCGAGGCGAAATTGTTACCCATGCCTTTGAAACGTCCAACTATTGTCGCGTTTCCGCCGAAACAGGGTTTCTCCGTGCAAACAATGGTCGACCCCCGACAGCGGTCGACGTGTTTCCTCCTCTGCTCCTTTACCCTCGAATTCGCTTAAGTAGCTTTCTAAAATTAACGCTTTTCTTGAGTTTCGAATCTTTCACGGCCTGTTTTAACGCCACTATACCCGAAAAAATGTTATTGGTGGAAAACGTGTTCATCGAACTTCATTTTACTTGACCGATGGCGAAATTGTCTGTCGTTAAAATGTTATTAGTGCTTACAGAATAATCTTTGTATCTTCGTCTTTTTCTTTTTTATCATTTTTAGATCATGAGAGTTTTATTAAAAAGAAGGGATGTCATAAAAGACTTGTGAACAGGATGATAGAGCAGCGAGCAGAGTTATAAGCACTTGTTAAATTGAAACAGAACGCTTTACAGAGAAATCAGAGGCGAACTTTCATCTCGTATTTTCCAGTAAAGAAACCATATTTCTACATACTTGGAATGCAGTTATATGTAATGTCACATTGTATAACGCGATTTACATAATATCCAGTCGGTTCAGAGTTCTCAGCGTTTTGGCCTTCTACTTAGTCGGTTACATGAAAAACTTCATAAGCATTTCGATTATCTGGGACACGTTCTTTTTCTCAGCGATCGTTGGCTTAGCACAAACCTGGCAATTGGCGACAATTCATCGAGAAAGATAAGTCAGCTTTTTTTTTTACAGAATGAGAAAATTAATGTAAATTTACTAGAAACGTTATACCAATAAATATTCATGATATCGTGATAAACTTACCCTAGAATGAACTTTTACGAAACTACTTTTTAATAAACTAATATAGAAATATAATTAAATTTGATTGGTACTATGCGATTAAAATCATTCTCGTAGCGTACGTAGTTAAAATTGAAGTTTCAATAGGGACACCCGCCAAGTATTATTATTGTAATGAAATCATAAACGCAGCTGAGAAACTGCTAATTTATGCCTTGCGATGAATTGTCAGTTATTGTCCTTTATTCTTGTCTCGAACAAGCCTGTCCAACTATACCTAGTACCTAATTATGCTATCGCCTTGTGTCATGATTACTGGATGCGACGCTGTTTGTAAATGGAAGACTGATTGCGCACGCTGGCAACGAAAACTTCTCTACGTTGGATTATCTGAAACGCGTCCTTTAACGTATGCAATTGTGTCACAAACATTTTTTTAGCTGTCTTTTTTTTAGCTGCAATTAGAAGGTATATAAAGCCGAAGAAAATACATATTAATGGACTGCGGACGTTTATGCATTTATGAGAAATTTAAAGGTGTATAAATGAAACACATAGAACGTATATAACGCATGAAGACGCAGAAAATATGAAAAGTAAAATATATAAACAGATCTTTACTGAACTTTCGTTGTTTCAATTATGTTTGGGGTGAAATTGCAAGAAAGCCTCTCTTCTGCATACTAAATTTAACATTTCAAACATTTAGTCCAGTTTTATAATGTATATTACCTAAGATGATTCTGATCATAATTAGAAAGTGTAAGTAATAATAACATAAATCAGAGGATTTTATATATAACGAATAATATACGTTGAAATTAATTATAAAAAATTTAAGACAAATAGACGAAGCAATTAATCTATCACGCTTTGGTTCCTATTTCTTTAGAAATTTGTATAATATTACGATATTCATATATTGGTCCTTGAAAGTTTCATTACCCAATGAGGCCTGCAGACCATTTCTACTTTTCTTACGATAAATAATCAACAACTTTATCAACTTCGTGTACAAATCTGCGATAAGGGTATAATTACCATGAGC
Source organism: Bombus confusus (assembly GCA_014737475.1). Taxonomy (NCBI): domain Eukaryota; kingdom Metazoa; phylum Arthropoda; class Insecta; order Hymenoptera; family Apidae; genus Bombus; species Bombus confusus. Next base: position 3,827,981 of record JACXIV010000040.1, on the reverse strand, counting down.
GTCTCTGTAATAAGCATGCGTCACGCTTCGAAATCTCTCTTGGCCGGCCGTGTCCCATATTTGAAGCTTGATAGACGTATCGTCGACGACGACTACTTTATTCTGAAACACAGAAAGCATTTATATATCCCGTTTAATAAATGATTCATCTGTACTAACATCGTAACAGTCACTTGGTTTTTCTAAGTAAATTGTTTCTTCGTATTTTAAAATGAATTCATTTTTGTTTGCGGCATTTCTAGGAAGAATTTAGAGTATCTCACCCTAAAATCAATGCCGACGGTGGTTATATAGTTGCCAGACAGGAATCTGCCGTCTCTAAATCGCGTTAGGAGGCAGGTTTTCCCGACACCACTGTCACCAAGTAGCATCACCTATGTTACGTGAAAATTTTCTGTGAAAATATCGTAGTAGGAAACTGTTTGCAAAATATTCGAAAGCTATTCTACGTTTACAGCATTCAAAAGTACAGGAGTTGTATTTTGAAATACTAGAATTATATAAAAATTTATTAAAAAAAAAAAAAAAAAAAAAAAAAAAAAAAAAAAAAAAAAAAAAAAAAAAAAAAAAATAGAAAAGATTTATTATAGAAAAAATTGGAAACAAAACTTCTTTGCAATACATTTAATCGAGTTTACCGGTAAACATTCCACGATTTATACGTTTGCCACTGAAATTCTATAATAGAAAGAGAACACAAAAGAACGAAGTAGTTCAGCTAATCCTCTCAATCAATTTGAAATATCATCTTCATATTTATTTCTTTATGACATATTTCTTTATGATAAAAGGAAGTACAGCAGAAGATAAAAAAATAAAGTATTTTTAGTTATTAACCCCAATGCAACATTTATTTTATTTAACGAAAACCAGTTAAGACGAAGTCGATCAGATCGAAGTATATCACGCAACGAGTCCGTGTCCAAACGCATTCACATAGTTGTCTTATTTGTAGAAAAGTCAGTGAACGAAGAAATGTGTAATTAACTAGATTCCAGCGATATCATGGCCGACAGATTGAGACTGATTTACGAACGCAAAGTATTCTGAATATACCGATGAACCGTCTAATAGAGATTAATAACCGCAAATCATCGTTCCCAATCAGTCGTAAATTACGCTGGAAAAATGTGTACTATTTGCGTTATGTCTCAATTAGCGTGTAAAAGGTCACGCGATAAGAAGTGGTAAAATTAGTAGTTTACACGAACAAGTATTGGAAATGGGGTTGCTTCGTCGTGAATTTTTACACATGGCTACTGGCTGCTGTCAAAGTAATCCTGAAATTAAGTTTCCTTCGAAAGAGGAACTAAAACTGCAAGATTGAAATTAGGAGATTGCTCTTTCGGCAAATGACGCTGCTGAAAACATAATGATTGCGAGAAGTTCTATTCTGAAAGTGGAAGTTAGAAAGCACGACTCTGATTGGAAAAGTTCGTTTTTGTTGATCGAGTTACTGTGGTTTTTAGTCTTTCGATAGCTTGTTGATGCGCTTGGAAACGGAGCAATTTGATTATTGCTTTATTAATGATCGGAAACTAATTGAAAGGCAGTTGGAAAATTGGAACGTCGTAAATTATCAAAGTTTCCGAGTCTCGCTGATTCTTTATGGAAGTACATCAATTAAATAAGGCAATTAAACAGGCTCTTCGTATGGTGTTTCTGTCAGTTTGTAATTTTTTAAATTTCCATACAATGTCGCCGATTGGATTTATTATTTATTATTACGTATATGTATTCCAGATTCTACGATTTCGTAAGAGAGCAAATTTGCAATAGTATTTAAATGAAGATAATGCATCGATTAATTTTAGTTTTTCGGCCTTCTTAAGCAACATTTGATAATGTCAAGTACCACTAACAAAATTCAATTTTGCAACACCAAAGACCGTGTTTTAACTTGTACGATAACTCTCTGTCCCTGAAAGCTTCTTCAAAGAAATCAAATACGTTATTACGCTACAATTTAAAAAAGAAACCTGTGTATTTATAACATCGTAATAAATTATACATATATTTCTTGGATGTGAAATTCCTCCCCCACGAGGCTGTGATTGCAGTGGACGAAAATTCACTTTCGCGAATTGGCCCTCTGACAAACTCTGACAATTGCTCGTAAACTGATTTCCAACAATCGAACATTTTCGCAGCATTCTTCCAGCACTGGGATGTTTGATTTTTCATTCGACGAGCAATCGCCAAACGACGAACAAACGCTCTCTTGCATTTTCATTTTACTAAATTTTGCAAAAGCCAGTATTCCTTCGCTCGGTCTAAACACGCTGAAGCGCACCTTCAAAATACGCATCCACCACAATCATAGCCCAAGCCCTAAGGTCCAAAGACTCCAAACTGTAAAGAGTTGAAAGCGTCCATGCCCAAGCTCGATCGAACCGCAAAAGGCAACCCTGTTCCATCGATTCTCTCTTTCTCGTCGACGAACCGGTTCGCTATAGTATCAGGAGAGAGGGCAGGACCTTGAAAAGGAGCTCGCCGTGTTCGGGTGGGGCCTGTTGGCCGGTCGAGTCGATGCTGTCGCGCGAGGACTGCCGCCTGGTCGGACCCGTCATCTCCTGGGGCCGGTTGAACGTAGAACCGCCAGCTTGAGAGGTGGAAGGAGTAGCTGGGGCCGGGCCCCTGGCTCCACCAGCAGACCCAGAGCCGGTCGACCAATCGGAGGCAACTGGCCCCGTTCCACGCGGACCGTGTCTGCTGGCGCGTTTCGTCACGCTACGCAGCTTCTCCTCCATGGTGTTCATGGGCCCCTGCTACCGGGAGCACCAATTTGCTCTTCTTCTTCTCGGCCACTCCTCGTCGCGCTCGTCGTCGTTGTGGCTGTCGTCGTCGTCGTCGTAGACTCGCTCCTTCCTTCACTTCGCGCGGATCGCGGCCTATCTCCTGTCTTTCGTTATCGAGGTCAATCAACTCGGGACCAGAGACGAAGAGGGACACAGGGGACGGTGTTTCACCTTGCGTCTCTTCTGCCTTCCGCTTTGCCCGCTCGTTCGGCCGCCGCTGATCAACGGACGCTGAGTGAAAGTCCGCTCGGCGAGAAGAGCCGCGCGGCCGATTGGATCGAGAGGCCGATCAGTGACGCGTTAGGCTCGCGAGAGCTGGCCGTACGCTGCGCGCTGTTCTTAACAGACACCTGGATTAAAGGAACCTCATGAGTACCATTGATGAGGCTGCTTTTTCAGGGATGATTCAAGGTTTTTGGAAACGAACGAGTTTAGGAAGAACGTGTCTTATTAGACACATTGTTTGCTTGGTCCAACGGACTGCAGATGCTAATGCATAAAGTTTGTGGGAGTCGATCCATGTAATATTTCAAGTTATCTATGAACGTGGTTAGGGATTAGGCTGTGGGCACGTGAAGAGCGGTAAGCGATAGAGCGATGAAACGGCACAAAATAGATACAGTTTATAAATTTGGACAAAATAAGCTGTGCAGCAACTGGACACCACGGCGACACAGTTAATGCCAATGTCAACGCTTATGGTTTCATTGCTTTATTTCTATCGCTTACCTATGGCCTTAGAACAACCTAGCGAATGTTACTAAGTCTACCTTTTTTGGAGAAAGATTCAGGAAGAATGACTTAGACATAGTTAAGTTCAAGAAGGATTACCTTCAGACGTGGTCGAACTCGAAAAGTATGACTTTCAGACATGACTCAAGAAGGAAAGTTTGGAAGGTTTGGTCCAGTAAGGTTTAGTTCAGGTTCAGTTGCGGGGATTGATTCATTTAACGTTTCTGGTTATGAATATAATTATAGAATACTATTGCTGTGTATGCTTCTTAAAATAGATTTCGAAAGGATGACTTTTATACATAGTTCGAGAGCAGAAGTTTGAACAGTTTGATTTAATAGATTACACGAAGCGATTACGAATAAAGCGGTTTATGACGATCATTGTGTAATGTTTCGGATTGTGTATATCAATCCCATTGCCTACATTTGCTATACCTATATTGGCATATGTAATGAAGAGGTTTCACGTTTGAAGTTTCGAAACAGCGCAGCGCAGCGTTGCACGCACAGTAGAAGATGTCAGGTTACATTGTAAACAGATATTCTGAATGGTTTTGCTAATCAATATCCCATTGAGAGCTTGCAACCTAATAAATGTATCTACAATCGCACGAATTACCAGGATCTTGTAATCCAGCCAGAACTCGACAGAACAAGCAGTAATCAATCTATGTATATAGATACCAGAATATTCGAAATACGCTTCTCGCCATGAATGTCGAATAAACGGATAACATTTGCAACAAGCATTTCACAGATGCAAAATATACACTGCAATTATATATATATATATATATATATATATATATATATATATATACAGGGTGGTTGGTAACTGGTGGTACAGGCGGAAAGGGGGCGATTCTACGCGAAAAAAGAAATCGAAAATATAGAATAAAAAAAATAAGAATAAAAAAAAATAGAATAAAAAAATATAGAATAAAAAAGTCGGATAGTAAGTTAATGGGTAGGAAAACACTTCGGATATAAATATTAATAAAATTCCAAGGTGTTTCGTATAACGAGACGCGATAAAGTGCACGCGCACCGAGCGAAAATTCAAAGTCGATTTTCTCGAAAAGAAAGCCTCAAACGAAAAATTTTTATTCTACATTTTCGACTTCTTTTTTCGCGTAGAGTCACCCCCTCTCCGCTTGTACCATCAGTTACCAACCACCCTGTATATATAACCAACTGGTTACATTTACTAAAAAACCAACCAATTTTGCTCTGTTTGTACCAAATAGGCTGTTTAAATACTCTTGTGATCCCCGCGAAATAATATTTATATTATATTTTCCGACCTGTTTCAAACTTCAGCAACATGATCACAATGCTCGACTCTCATATAAATATTAATAAAATTCCAAGGTGTTTCGTATAACATAACAAGGTTATAATAATATATTCATTAAAGCTGTCTGCTAGTGTCTACTGTGTAACGTTTCAACGCCGAAGACGTGCCACGATTGAAGCAACGGGAAAATGAAGGCTGGCATCGCGTGTCGGAGGATCATTGTTCCTCGTTCGAGGCCGAACAATCGATAAACCCGGGAAAACGGGCCGGTTCCATCCACAACGCGTACATAGAACGTCGGACGGGCATAATTCGCGGCAACTTGAAAGCTTCGTAATTGCTTGGCTTGTTACGCGACGAATTATATAACGGGTCGACACCTATGTTGATTTCAGCGCGCGCGCGTTACGCGTCCGCTTACATAAACAGGCCGGTGTTTCAATTAATCCGCGAAACATCGATCCCCATCGTTATATCGTTCAAATTTAACGATTTAATATTGAGAAGAGTAAATTCCATCTTTTGGGTGTTTTGTTTCGATGGCTAATTGGGCCATGGCTAGTTGCGCGGATAATCGACGCAAACATCGGCGCTGGGAAGAGGCGATAGCGAATTCAATTACATTTTGACAAATCTACTTGATACTTAGGTTGGTTGTCAGCCTCGTCGCGTTCGTTGTTTTATTGGATTATTTTTATCTTATTTTATATTATTGGATTCTCCTGGTAACTAATCATTGCCGAAGTGATGGCTGGATGTTTCGGCTAATTTTGAATCCGTCGTGTTGTCATCTTGACCCTTTCATTACAGTATTGTAGTTTCGTATGTCGTAATAAATTATTAGGTTGTCCGAAAAGTGTCTTTCTTTTACAGACACGTCTTTCACAACAATGCATTTTTATACGAACATGAAACCTAATCTGTCGAACGAATACGTAAGTCGATAAAATAATATAAAAGGAAAAATGTTGTGCTTCCATTATTTCCTTATAAAATGAAGGAGACTTTTCGGACGACCTATTAATTAAATAATTATTACGATAATAATAATAACGATATTAATTAATTAAATAATAGATCTATTATATCTGTCATCGGTAGAACTATAGAATCTTAAATTCTTAAATTTGTAAATACATCGGGAAACATGTTTCTATAATATTATTAAATAATTAAAGAGTAATACTTCTCATAAATATTCCATAAAATTCGCGGTACATCAAAGTAATTTATCGAAATCCCGTTAAAATTTCTCGTTCCCCATTCCCACTGAAAATCGTAACTCGATCATTTTGGCTACCTCGATGGTGTCGATGTTCTAATTACTTCCACCTCGAATATCCACGATTTCGTCGAATTACCACAGGCTGGTTGCCTCCCTTGATATTTTTCCACGTGCGTTCGTGAAACGACGGCGCTGAAACGCGTTCGCGCGTTCCTATCACGTCCCCATCCGTTGGGCGTGGAAAATTGAAAGGGAAGTTGAAATTGTACCGCTTCGAACGCCGTTCTTTTTCTGTTTGATGTTTGGCTCGATTCAATCACGGTAGTTAGAGATTGATTACCGGTGGTGCTGGGAAAAAGGAATTGCGAAAGGGAGGATGTTGCAGTTTTTTCGACGATTATTGTTCGTTATTGTTTTTCCGCAGCCGCTTCGAGTTTCATTCTTGATTCTCACGCTCAACTTTCCCAAGTTTTCCTTTCTGATTGATCGGTGAAAATAATTACGACAGTAACAGGTTGAAGTTAATTTTGTTTTCAGTTCTCCAAATGGCAACTAGTAGGAGTAAGCCAAATCTATCTCGTAGCAGATAACGACCTGATATTTATTTTTATTTATTGCACAAAACGTGATTAAGAACGAAAGCCATTCGACCGAGAATTTGAAATTAAATGGGGAGCGATCGAATTAACGAGTTAGAAGTCGAGTCTGTCGGGGATTCCCGGGACGATTTCGTTACAAAAACCGAATCCTGATGCAGATACGAGGCTGGCTGGTCCAGCCTACCGCTTTGGGCCCACCCACGCCGTACCTGGCGTCAAAAAAACCCTCGAGGTTACAACGGAACAGGCCCTGTTGCCGGCGGACTCTACCCGACTGGTGGCGCCCTTCCCTACACTTTACTTTGTACAATCTGAAGAGTTCGAAGTGGCAGAAGCATTCCATTACACGAGCACGCAATCAAATACAAATTTCGAGAATATTTTATAATTAAGCTGCGATAGACGGGCCTGTTATACTTTCGGAAGAACAATCGCAAGATAATTTCATTTTGCGATTTCTAGTAGAATTATTCGCGTTTAATAGTATTCTTTCGTTTCGATGGTTGAAATTAATAAAAATGGTAAATTAGTACTAATACTTCGTACAATTGTATTTGTAATTGTATCGAGGAAATACAAAGAGTCATGGAAATTGCCAAAAGCGTAAAATGCGCCGTGAAACTTTGGCACTTTTAGATCTTTTCCGTGTTTGAAGGAACATTGTTTGTTCTCTTGCGAGTAATCTTCCAATTGATTTTTCGAGATATTCTTAGCGTAGCTTCCAAGCTTTTCGACAACTTGAGTGTCGACAGTTTTTAAAATATCTTCTATTGGATCTTTAATGGTCTTTCTATATAGATTCCTTCTATTTTTAAATCTATCGATCCTTTCTTCGACATTTTCATTTACCAAGGTCTCCATTTCGTTGTTGCAATTCGCTAATTCGCAATCGTAATCTCTTTAATGAAAGTGTGTCCTGAATAACAGTTGCCAAGTACTAATCATTCATTAACACCTGGATTTCATCTGGATAATACCGCATACACTTTCTCTGATTAAAAGTCTTCGTTATCAGCGATCAACTGTTACCAGTAATTAAGTTCTTGTTATCGACAATTAGTATTTTAATTTCAATTGCACAGTGCCTTTAAGTTTTTATGAAATTTCAAGTCTTCGTTGCAATCTTTCTACATGTGTCAGATTTACACCCAGACGAGATCAACTTCAAATTAAATCACGGTAGACACGATCCGCATACAACTGCAACTCCAACACTTTTGCATTAAATCAAGTAACTTTACGATTGAATCACTTTTCATCCGTTTTCATATCGTTTTCACGGGACACAAATCAAACAAGATTTTCCTTACAATCGTCGTAGATGAACAGATTAATTTCACCAAATTCATACATACAATAACTGCGAAAATTTTACGTTAAATCAAGAAATTTTACGATTTATTCATCTTGTAGAACGCAAGCTCAAAGAGACTTCCCACGTGATTGTCATAAACGACCAAATCAGCTTAACGAAATTCGCGTACGGTGTGCAAATTGTTGCATCGAATCAAGAAGTTTTACGATTTCAGTCATTTTTCCCCGCTTTCACGCAACACAAACCAAACGAGATTTCTCCTATAATCGTTATAAGCGATTTGACCAAACTGACGAACGACAGGTACGATCCATTGCTTCGCATTGGATCCACGATTACGATTCGATCGTTTTCCCCGTTTTTATATCGTTTTTATAGTACACAAATTTAAAGAGACTGCTGTCTCGCAATGATCATTCCGTTTCTACCATTTGAAGAAAGGCGGTTGGTTTAATGGAATATAAAGCGGACGAAGGAGCGTGTTTCATAGGCGTTTCCAGCGATGGTCTCGTTTCTCTGTGGATTCTGGCTATTGTGCAAGCGCCCTTGGCTTTGCGCTCGGACATTATCTTCCGTCGAGACACGGATGACCTGTCCCCGTTGCGTCATCGCGTCACACGCCAGCGATTTCCTTCTTTCGCATCGGTTACCTCCGAAGGAGTTCTTTTTCCATGTCACTGCCGGTGTTTCAGCCTCTCTATTCTCCAAGGCAGCTTTATTTTCACCCTTCGTGCCGGTGTCGTCGACGCCTACGTGAACGCGACGCTGCTTTAAAATGTCTCGGCGAAACGAACGCCGCACGGAATATCGTGCGTTCAGATTGCTCTGTGCTTGTTATCTAAGCCACCTGAGATCTTCGCGCGCGGTAATATTTCGAACGAAGGATTTCTGCGACGTGGTAAAAATGTAGGTTCCTCGTCGGTACTGCACGGATCGTTTAGCTTAGCGCGTATTTCGCTTCAGTTTGGTTCTCCACGGTTTTACCTATTAATTCGACATTCAGCTTTAGGTATTTTCGTTTTACGTATTTCCTACTGTAACTCGGATTGTCTAATGGTAGATTTAGAAAGCTTCGGAGAAGCCTGTTTTTATATTTTTACATGATATTAAGCGTCGAGCGTCGGCCAAATTTCACGCGGAAGGTTGCACATTCTAACCATGTAAGGCAAAATATTGTTACGAAGTCTAGAAAATAGACGAGGAGAACTTAGATTGATATTTTACCATTTTGCTCCTTTTGAATTCACCGCCTCTTTCGAATTCAAACAGAGCGAAGACATCTTTTCCGCTTTTTGTGCTTCTGCTTTCCACTGTCATTGAAAGATCACTAATTTTGAAGAGAGAACGAGTCGAAAGAAACTTTACTGGACAAGATCCAATTCATATTCGATAGTTGGATAATGTGAACTATTACTATCAAAGTCACGCTCAAAATGTTCCATTTTTAGTAATTTTAAAAATAATTTTAAATCTAAAAAATGCCAACGCTAACGTAACCGAAGTAAAGAAAATCAGAAATACGTATTCTTATTTCTCCCTCTGATCGTCGCATTCTATTTCGAAAGATTCAAATTGCATCGACAGGAAACAAGAGAAGAACGGAAACAAAACGAGATTTCATCTTTCAAATAACACAAATAGCAATGCCATTCGACGATGCCACTCGCTTTGTATTGTTTTATTGTCTGTTATTACTGCAACTATCTGCACTGACGGAGACGTGAATACCGACACGCACATCTGTACGCGAGATTAATTATTGATCGGGCCCGTACGTTCGATCGATCGTTAATTCGGGGATGCGTAATTAATTAATGCATCGGATGCGTCGGATGCGTCGGACGCATCGGACGCTTACAACATTCGACAAACGGAGGTATCACGGTGTTGCACTGAAAAGCTCGCGATGAATCCTTACAGATATGCGGCTGGTTTGCAATTAATCAGTTCGACGAATTGAATGATGAAGCTTGCGCGTGGTGTTGTTAACGACGTTGTCGCAGCTATTGGACGTTTGATTGCGAGAAATCGCGTGACCGTTATGCTAAAAGCGATAAATTAAAAAATTAAATAGATCGAATTTCGTACATCGTAGCGACATGGTAAAACATTTGTTTCTTTCGAGGAATCTATTTTTCAGCTTCAACCAGGTTTTATTCCTCCGATGTGTAGTTTTCTATAGTTTCCAGCGATAAGCAACTTAATATATTTGTATTTATTCAGTCAGTATAAAGTGTAGTCATTTAATTAGTATAGTACTTTCAGTTAGTCAGGTCGAAGTTTAATTTACGCAGGTAAATGTACGTGGAATTCATATGAATTTGAATTTAAAATAAAGAACATGTAAACGAGAGAGGATCTAAATTACGAGTAACATTTTAGCTAACGTTAATTTTCCACTCAGCGCTATTCAATTAAGAAGTAATCTGATAATCCTTGTTGTAGGTACTCCATCTATTTGGTTTGAACTTATCAACTTCGATACGGTAATAAACTTGTCAAATATTCCAAAGTTATTGCAAACTTAATTCCTAGAATACAAATCGATAGGTTAATCGTTATGAAAATTAAATGATAATTGTATGAATGCGTAACTTGCTTTGTACCGTTCGTACAGAAAAAAAAAAATTGTACAAGAACATTCTGCAGATGAAATTAATTTTCTGTTTATCTGTGTATAATTATTCTATATTCGATCATTTCTGATTTTCCGATAACGTTTCCATCTAACGTCTGCTAGACGAACGTGCACGTGCCGAAAAGAACGTGTAAATCGCTCGTAGTCGAAAGGATTGCGCGGCTCAACCAAAATCGGTTGAGTTGAACGTCCTTCTTTCACCTGCGCAAGAGGTTTTTGTCCCGATTACATAAAGACATCCGGCTGCACGGGCTCGATTTTTTTCTTACGTGCGTAGGATAGAGCGTCAAGGATCAAGTAACGCGAACTGTTCCCAAATGTCAGATTTAGACTAGCGAATTCATCGTACCACGCGCTTCTTTCAATTTGTCATATTAAAAGACAGTTCTTGCGCCTCGAATAGCTCGTGTGATTATCTCGAAAAGGTTGATGATCAGATTGTAGAATTTATGGAAAATTCGAAGATATAAGAATGCATAAAATACGCAAAAAATAATATAGCTATAGAGACGAAAGATTAGACGTTAGGGAATTACGTATAGTAAATTATAAGTAGACTGCGGACTTTTATGCGTTTGTGAGAAATTTGAAAGTGCGAAATTGCGCAATGCCCGGAATACGCATAGTATGAAACACCGTAGAAAAGTATCCAAAGTATAGCGCTTGTTACTTTGTACGTAACATCCGCTCTTCTATGGAGGATTTATTTTTTTAAATTAAATTGTCAAGAACACGAATTTGCGTAAACGTCAGCGGTCTATTTACAAGCGATTATCCTGCAAGTTTTAAGTCCTCCGTGAGAAAAAAAAATATCTTCTTCCGAGTTACTGTCTTCCACCTTGTTTCGAGTTACTTTGAAACCCGTATCAAGGCAATTTGTTTCACGCGGAGCTGTCAGAACCGAGTTAATACGAGAAATAATACGCCGGAGAAAAAGTTGCGCAGCTCGCGGCAGAACGGAGAGATAAATTCCAGGAGTTTTGAAAAAAGCAGCCATAAATCCAAGTATGAACGCAACGATTTCCTTTTTTCTTCCTCCTATTTACAGTCGATCATTCGAAGCGTAACCACAGTTGGAGCACGCTCCAGAAAAAGAGACTAAAGCGGAGGGAATCTCAGAGTTGCGAAACGAAGACTGGAAGAAGGAAGCGGAGGCAAGGTGAAGAGGTAACCTTGTTGTCACAAAAGGAACTCCGCCCTTGTTACTTCCCTTTGATTCCGCGTTTTCAAGCTGTTAGCCCACGAAATATCACTCGACCATCGTGCTTCGAACCTAACGAGGTTAATAAAGCCTGGCATACTTTCGAACGGGTTGTCGGTTGTTTTTTCCACACGTACACTACCGTCCATAAGTATTCCGACACTTCGGAAGTTGTTTGATGTCGACATGAATTTTATCAAATATATAAATTAATGGAAAAATGAATAACTGGCATGTATAGTCCAGCTCAAGAATCTTGGGACGTCTATTTTTAACACAGAGAGGATGTTTGATGCAGATTATGAATTTCAGATTACACGCAGCTTATAGTAAAGTTGTTAATACATTAACAATGTATACTTACTGAAGTAAAAATGATCAGAAACGTATCAAATTAAGTAAAATGTTGCGACGTAGCTCGTTCATGATTTGTTTCAATTCTGTGCACGAGTTAAAAAAGTACGAGCGAATAGATAAATATTTTTTGTTCTCCGATGTATGGTTTTCAAGAAGATAACAAAGGTATAAAAGACTATATTTTCTACGGTACGCTGCTTCGATGATTTAGTTGCGCGTGTTTGCTCTGAAATTAATTTTCAGTTTCTCTGTATTTGTAATTTGCAAATTGAGTTATAACAATTATACTTCCTCCGTGTTCGATGTGTTTAACGTCTCCCTTCAAGCGCTGGTGAAATTTTCTGAGCTTCGGCAAAACAATTTATACGAAGGTCTTATAATATAATCCTGCACCTATTCATTTTCATGATCTCGTGAATTATATTTTGGAAAAGCCTCTGGAAAAATTAGTACATAACAGTAATACGTCGTAATAATAAAATAACAACGAATGCAACAAAAAGATAACAAATAGAATCTAGTTATTATTTATCAATTAGATATTACTTGTGACATTCTAGTTAAATTACGTTCTATGAACAACAAACGAGTACTTTTAAACTGCTAGTGCATGTGAAATTTGTTCGAGAGATAACGAGTAATTTGCCGTATTTTAATTAATTCCTCTAAAATTCCAATATTTATCAAATTACAAAGACGTTACGTACGTGCTGAGTAAATTCTTTCATCAAAGCTGAAAGAGCCTTTCGAAACTCCACTCGTATTTTTTGGACATGGATTCGCCCTTTTGACGCTGAGGACGAGAAAGTGCTTGTTAAGTTCGAGCAGCCATTATGAAAACTAATCACGCCCTTTTGCTAACGTGCTATTGGTTATTATAAGCGTATTGGTCGTCGACGACGTGATGAAAACGGCTGGCTAATGTGTTTTCCTGGTAGCTCGAACAGGAGAAAGGAATAGCCTGGTAAGGTCAGCAAAGAGGCGTTGACTGACAGAACATTCTGATGCTGTTCACTAATTAACATAGTAATTAACGTGGTGATTGCTGGCTGACCGCGGACCGACCTATTTCCGGGATTGTGTGTAACCACCCCTTTCCTTTAGTCACATAACGAGTTTTGAATTTTAGAGACGCATCGTCTGCTCCGTGATATTTCGAATAACGAGTTAAGTATTACATAAACAGCCATTGTATATGGTACAAAATATTGTCGATATCGTGAAAAAAATAATAGAGGAGGAATAATGTCAAATTTAACGTATGTTCTAATTTTTTTTTTGTTAGCAATTATTAATTAGTAATTAATCAGTAATTTTGTAAAATTACATTCAAGAAGAATTCGTAATCGAATTCTAACGATTGTTTTTCCATTAGCGATATTACGTAAACTAACATAATATGAAATGTACGGTTAGTTATTATTCACGTCTTATTAAAACGATTTAATAACTTAATCGTAAAATTGAAGTTTTGCGGCTCAACTTACACGTGATATTTTATGCCAACTGGTTCGCGACTGATCAATGAAATATTGCAATGAAAATTTCATAATTTGGCTATATTTTCATAACTAATAGCTCATTTCCATCAACTTAAGCTCTAACGCGAAAGTGTGTGTTTGGTGTCGTAAAAAATAAGAAAGAAACGAATAATAAAATGCAATGTCAAATATAGCTCGATGTTGGATTCGATAAAGATTCTATGAAAATATTTTGCAAAATAAAGTGTGTGTGTTCAACGCTCAGAGTAACTATGACTTCGTTTACAAGCTCACTGCTTTTGCCCGAGATCCCCAGAAATTCCGAGGTTCGATCGAACAAGGCTCAATCTGTAAACTGTTGGATATCATCACCGCGTGAACATAAACATTTCAAATTTGTTAATATAACAAATTTTGTTTACCATAAAAATTCCATCGACGTTAACGGGATTCGAACCCACTATCATTCGTTTAAACAATTTCAACGTCTGAGACGATAGCCATTTCGCTAGCATAATTTTGACGAGAACTGCTTCTTCTGTTCCTTATATAGCAATAAAATATTGTAATATTTGTTTACTATATATTTTCATATTAATTCGGCGTATTTGGTATACTAACTATATCATATTTGAGTTATACTTACTTAGCAACAGTATACATATATAGAGAGCAGAGAATAACTCGATTAGTTAATTCAAGCACTATCAGATGGCAGTGTGAGGCTCTCTCAAAGGAAAATTCCTCTCTTACGACTTTGAGGCTTACGACGCGACGCAATTAGTATTCATTATATAAGATAATAGCGCAATTATATTATATTATATTATATTATAATGTTGGAACATTATAATACACGTAATAACATGATACATCGTTATTATAAAAATGTTGATTGATCATTTGAACAACAACTTGCAGCGCTCTATAATTGAACTACTTTTCTGAAAGCTAAAATTACAAAGTACAGACGGCAAACACACTAAAATGAAATAATAGAGATACAAATGCTTATTTGGTTAAATAAACCATGAGTGTAAAATGAAAGAAATGGAAAGAAGAATCAATACATCTTCGTCATAACAATTTTAATTGGACATTAAATAAACACAGTACACTAAGCTAGCTGCTTACTTAATATTTCTTGAAAACTTAAAACGCTAAGCACGCACGAGAATCAATTAATAAAAACATAGATTGTTATTTAATTAAACAAGCGGCAAGAACGAAACGAAAGGAATTCAAAATAGCAGCAATTTTTCATCGTTCGAAGTATCCATTACAAATGATTGATAACGATCCGCTGGAAAAGTAATTAGTATTTTATTTCGATTATTTTTACATTGATACTCATAGCGGAGCGAGGTTTTCATTTGCGTCGAAGCTGCGCGTATTCTATCGAATTAAAAAGGCAGCGAAATTAATCGAAGGAAACACGGCTTCCGCTTCTACTGATTTCCGTCATTTTTTATAACGCTTTTTTTCATTGCGTATTGATATTGGGAACAGCGTTTGATTAAATTTCCACTGGCTCACGCGCGTATCGCTACCGTACACTGACGCATCGTTCAATTATGTAGCTCTCCTTTTTTTACGTCTTCCGTATATAATTAACCAAAGCTTCTTATGCAGGAGAAAGCGTGCGACGAGAAATTACGGACAATTAATCCTTCTGTACGAACAGTTTGCTTTAATAGTTATCATTACTTTCGCGTTATCTTAACGTTCACGTCTGAGATTTTTTAAGGCCGCTTGAAGCTAGAAAGATTGAAGATTATTATTTTATATATCGCGGTAATAAACATTCCGAACTGTACCTAAGACTTCAGTGGTTGTGGTTATTAGAATCGAAAATATATTTCATCAAAAGTTAAAATAGTATCCGAAATAATTTGTGCAAGTTCGTAATTAAACGCGACAGAATTTCACGCTTTTCATATAACGAACTTTGCCTCAGTGATTTTAATCACACGCAGAAATACTGATCACCAACAAATTCGAAAACGCAATAATCGACTCGTTACGGTAACCCCGAGATTAGTCTTCGACGTGTTATTTTATCAATTTATCAACCGATCAATCAGCTTCTCGGTACCGACGAAATTGCATTTCGTGATCGATGTTAGCCAGTAATATATCTCGAAAATATAAATACTCCTTGCAGATAAATCTCCCTCTAAATAATATTTTTCCTCGATATTTCTCAACTATCTGAATTTTTCCAAAATAATATCAGTGTACACCTATCGATTAAATTTCAACAAACTACGCCGAGAACAAAACTTTCTTTGTCGCATATACTTGAAGATTGCGGATGACCGCTACGGTCACTAAAATCCATCAAAACCTATAGACTATATGTAGATATATATTCTCTTATTTGCAGAATAAATGATTAGAAGTTACGGAATAAATAAATGGCAACTATGAGTATGTACGGGAATTGGAAAATGAAAGAATTAATCGCAGTAACCGATATTTCCAGTAGAAAACGATTTTCAATGAAAGAAAATGCCATTTGGAGCGCGAAATAATTATTATAAATTTTCTGTGAGCACCGGAATGGGTGCGTTACGTTGGCTGTATTAAACGTTGAATTTGATGCGAAATTTTCACAGCTGATGTATCACCGGCACGTTATTAAAGAGGAAATCGGGAAATGCGAAAGCAGCGACGCGTTTACAGAGAGAGGACACGTCGGCGATATTTCAAACGGGGCAGGTTATATCCTACGGCTGTAAACATTTTAAAACGAGTAACATTCGATGTGCTAGGGTTATCTGCTTTGTGAGAAAAAGGATATTATTAACATTCTTTTAGCAATTGACGTTGATTTACGTAAGAGAATTTGCGTTGGATTCGTACTATTGGAACGAGATAGAAACGAGGATTGTTAAGACAAAGGATCGCTTGTTCGATCCTGTCAAACACGATTAAAAACGTTTCAGCTTTTTAACAAACAGTCACGGATTTCAAACGGATGCAAATTGGATTCTTATGAAATGTTTATGTTGTTGTCGTTCAATTAATGAATGGAATTGTTACAAACGGACCAATATTCGTATTTCTGTTCCGCTAAAATGGCGAGTGAAACTTCACGAATGAAGGTTTACATACGAGAAAAATACAAGCCCAATTTTGTTGATCTGCGACTTTGATGCACCTAGAATTGGTTGGTGAAAATTAATTCGGTTGTAGATTGATATCACTGTGTTTTTTTTTTAGCAACTAGAAACGTAGAGTTTTTCAGCAGTGCATTTTGTTTTTTTCACTTTTGAAATCTTTCTCGTTGTACAAAAGTGGAAAGCCGACCGATTCGCGTGTTTGTTTCCACGTAAAATGGAAGCCGAACCGGTCCGTTTTGCCCATTTGAATGAAATATCGTCGACATCATTCCGCTCGCATACAGTAGCAAATAAACAGTGGGATTTTTCGTTGAAATCCAAGAGAATGCACTCACAATGTACAAAGTCGTCGAAAATCCTTGTCTGGAATTTATGGAATTGTCGGATATTCCTAGGTGGAAAGTTTGTCATTTGATTGTTTTTTAGACGACTCACTTGACCTGTGTTATTTGGTAGAGAGAATTGATGATTTTACAATTTAACACTTACATGCACAGCGTTGCCGTAACAGATACAGGTATAACATTTACCGTATCGTATAATGTGTGTTCAGCATTAACATATTTATAAAAATACATAATTATTGTATTATTTTGCATACATCATTATCTATATGACAAACAATGCTTTTTCCAAATAAAACGAATACAAAGAAAAAATGAGATGTATTTTTGAAATTATATTTCTATAATTCTGCATAACCCTGAATAGACATTTCAATGAATATGGACGAAAATTGAAAATTTTCTTCTCATTTCTTTTTTAGGAGAATTCCTAGATAGATGGTGGTCGATGTTTCTTAGAACTGGACTTAATAAAATTTCCACGTATTATGTTGTTAATTTAATACTCGAAATATGGTTCAACTAAAGTTGGTTTCATGCATAGTCATGCATTTCGCTCGAAATACATCGATCGGACATGTTTAAATAATGAAAGCTATTCGACCGGACTAAAACTCAACTTATGATCGGATCAGAGCATATCTTCCATTTTTCCCTCTTTGAAAATAACAACAAACAACGAATTAGTTCCGAACATGGAAACCCTTTCACCTCGATATTCAGATAAATATGCACATTTAAAATGAAACTCTACCATGAATATTCACGTAAAAATAATTCATTCGACTGAAATTTCGTCTTGAAAAATTACATAATTCATGAACCTTTTCAATCTTCTTAAAGTTGCACTTTATCGAGCATTAGCGAAGCAATTAAAATCGCGCTTTAACTCGGTATATCGAAAAGTCATTTTTCTTATCGCCATTGTACATTTTGAATCCCTAAAAATGCAGACAGCGATTATAGAAATTTATAATTAACGATGATATAAGTATAACTACGATTACATAATAATATAATTATCCAGTAGAAATATATGTTCACAAAGAATAAATATAATTGGAAAACATTAAGTTATAGTGACGTATAAAAGTTTCCTCTTTCACAATAAATATTTAACCTTATATTTGAAAGGTGATGTTTAAAAGAATTATAGATAATATTGGACTAAAGAGTATGATAAGCAAAAAAAGTGTAACACACAAGCACTGTTATATAATTGTATAATATTACTTAAAATTCTCTTAAACGCTGCTTTTGAAATATCAAGTAAAAAACATATTTGGCCAGAAACTTTTCTACGCCACTATACATCATTATTTAATATAGATCATTAGTATATTAGTATATATTTTTATTTATTTCGATCAGTCGAAAGTGCACTGAAGAACAGCAAATTTATTAATAAACGACCACAATATAATAATCTGGCAGTTTGCATCAAAATCTTAACAGTTCTTCAAGGAAGAGGCAGAGAAACCGAGACACTGGACTTCATACGAAAAACGTGTCTCCCAATTAAGTCACTAGGAATCCCGGCGGGATATTCAATGGGCGACTGGAGCGACATAATCGTCGCCATAAATCATTATTAATACGTCCATTAGGTCGGCCTGATCGTAAGGCCACATTTGGAGTCGGTTCACGAGGACTGGTTGGAAACTTTTTTTGCGATTCCTCGATCTCTCCGCTCGTTTTCTCACTCGTTTTATATTCTTTACTTCGCGAGATTATCTTCGTTCGTGAAACAGTAGCGACTCGTAGCTGCATATTTTCAAAGATAACGCGACCATTTGCTGGTGAATATCGACCGATTAAATT
This sequence comes from Bombus confusus, assembly GCA_014737475.1. Taxonomy (NCBI): domain Eukaryota; kingdom Metazoa; phylum Arthropoda; class Insecta; order Hymenoptera; family Apidae; genus Bombus; species Bombus confusus. The sequence goes on along the minus strand of JACXIV010000040.1, from coordinate 3,809,045 downwards.
CCACGAATTCCCCGTTTTAATCGCGAGATCGCGCGAATGTAAATCGCTCGCGAGGCGAACGGAACGCTGTTATCGCGAATACTTGGTGTCGGTTTTGCATTCACTTGAACGAATAGATACTTACTCGCGAAATTTTCTTGCTCGATCGTACTTCTATTTAGTTGCGGTATTATGTACGTTCATCTTTGTTGATTTTAATACTGATTTACAATTAAGGAGAAATATTTTAATACAAAGTAGATAAAAACGAGCAAAACTCAAAAATATAATTGTTAATAGAAATAATATTTTGATATTCTCTACACTTTGACTGAAATTTTAAGAGATCTTTTCGTCGAAGTCTCCGATTTTGGATTAGCTTCTCCGTTTTGTGAATTGATTTATTCTGCAACAGTAGAACTGACAGATAGTCGTTGCTTTCTTCGATCACTTTTCGATATTTTCTCTCGCTGCATCTGAAGTACACGATATTTTCTCATCCTTTTACAATGACGTCTCGTGATATGCGAGTTCGATCGTTCTGTGCGATATTCAAGATTGCGTTTTAAAACGTCGAAGCTTAGGTGACTCGAATGATGCAAACCTTGCTACGAACACTTATGTGCTTAAATCATCGTGCACCAACGAGAAGTAGAATAAAATAGCGTTCGAAAGACACGATCCGAGTTTCATGTAGTGTATCGTGTCGCGAAATCCAGGCAAGTCGTTGCTCGATGAATATTCAGGGATTCCGTTACATTATGCTAATTCGACGCGAAACGAACAGTCAGAGATCCATAAGTAGCTTGTTGAACCGTTGTTCAACTGACGTAGGAACACGAAAACACGTGGCGCGATAGAAGCAATTCCTAATCGAAACTTTGCTCCGCCGCTAATTTATGGAATACATTACACGCATCGAGCCAGGGGAAACGTTATTTCTGCGAATTGTTCTTTCTATCTGACTTACAGTTATCGGCTCAGTTGTAGTTTAATAGAATGTATAACGAAGGCCTGCGCGAGAGGTGGATTGAATTATCGACAGGTCATTGACGGATTCGTTTTTTCATCGAGCTCGGCCGGTCTTGTAAATCTTGTTCAATCGACCGTTCAATAGGGTATTTCTCGTTTTTTTCTAACGCGAATGTTGAAAGGTGATCAGCTAGGCAATCTTATTTTTAGGGTTTGGGAGAAGTGGAATGATCGAATTAATGGCGGACAGTTCAAGTTACGTTTTATTATACCGAGAGAAGAAATCGCCAAAAGTGGATAAATTCGTTATTTCTGAGCGTCAGAAAGCATCGAATTACGGGAAGAGTTTTCGCGAATCTCGTTCGAGAGATTGAAAGAAAAACGTACAGTAAATTCATCGTTTCCCAAGCAATTGCACGGGTCAGTGTGACAAGATTCTCTATGGAGATTTTTATTTTGTTTTTATTAAATCGTTCTATGAGTAACGTGGTTCTTAAACAGTTTGGAAATTGCATTGCAACATGTGGTAATTTTATTTCAGAATTCTTAAAATTTTCATGCTCTTTACGCTTCTATTAAGATTCTTCGTAGAAGAAATACTTTATATCAAACTATTAACTTGAAGTTAGTAACTCAATTATAGAACTGTCGAACATCCCATAATCGATGCAAGTAATTTTAATAATTGAAATTTTGGACACGTGCAACTTCGAATTTTGATTACATTCAATTGATACACACTCAAAACAGTGTTCATTGTCCTAATAAAGGATTCTAACTCTGTTAACGATAGCAAGGAACTCTCCTTTAGCTCTTACAGTAGAAATGATGTAAGGGATAAATGGTCTACCTTTCAAACAATTATCATTACTCTGCATGAAATCGTCAGTGGCTTATAATTTGTTTAATAGATCGCTTCCCATTTAAAGACACACAGGTTTAATTTGAAAAAGTGTCCGCGAGTATTTCACTGATTTGAGCGGCGGCAAACCGTGAGAAAGGAAGCGAAGTCGTTGGCCGCGAACGAGCAGAATAGGAAAACTCGTTTAAGATTAACGAGATCCAACGTTTATAATCGTCGATCGGCAACTGTCAATTAACGAAAGCCTCCGCCACACCAATCGATCACTACCTTAGGGGTAGCTTGGCAGTGAATCGGGATTAGGCTCGTGTTAAGCTACGTAGAAATTTATGGTTGAAATCTATTGGCGTGTTTAAGTACGCCGAGTTGTAGATAGATTTAGAATACCGCGTAAACGTTCTAAGATTAACTACGTTACATTAAAAAATTTTCGACGTGTTTTATAAAATGGAGTTTACATAGCGACACAGATATTTCCTACATGCGTGTGTATATGTTCCTTGGTGATCTTTCATGGTCTGTAAATTTGTCAAAACTTTTCAAATCTGTAAAAATCAACTTTTCTATTAAAAAATTACCTTGAAATCAAAGCATTAGCAAAGAAGGTATTAGCGTAGAAAGAGCAAAAGAACGCAAAATTGATTGATTGTTCTAAATTTACGAATGTTTTTCCAGGTAATTATCTTCAAGTAATTCTTGGGTGAAATATTTCTTAAAAAGTAACGATAGCGTTAGAATAATACTAAGTAGTAGTTTCACCTCTGAATGGCGTCTCCATTGAGTTTCCATTAAATTACCTTGAAATCAAAGCATTCGGAAAGAAGGTATTAGCGTAGAGAGAGCAAAAGGACGCAAAATTGATTGATTGTTCTAAATTTACGAATGTTTTTCCAGGTAATTATCTTCAAGTAATTCTTGGACGAAATATTTCTTAAAAAATAACGATAGCGTTAGAGTAATACTAAGTAGTAGTTTCACCTCTGAATGGCGTCTACATTGAGTTTCAAATGTATTCAAAAGTTATATTAGGTTCTCAGATGTACTAACACGGAGTTAAATGTAAACTCAGGTTGAATCTCAAGCAAGCTCACGTTAAGTCACAATAAATTTACCCTCGTTAAACTTCACGCGGATTGACATAAGGCACCGACAACAATTTACCGCGATTTCCTAAAGCAGATACACATTGAATCACGAATATCGCGTACTTCCACGCACAATAGGTCGTGCATCTAATTGCGCAACAAAGTCGGCTTCGCGATAACGAAGCCACGACTTCACGATGCGAGCAACACGCCGCGGAAAGAGAAAATCGCCGGTAATTCACGTATTGGGTAATTCACGAGAAACGTGGAAAGTAATTGGCTGCCCGTTACCCGAGATCATTACGAAGAAATTGCGCTGAAATGCAATCGCGCTAGTCGAGGCTCGAAATTTATAGATTTTCGGCCATTTACGCGATTCAGAGGAAAAATATTTCTTAATGTTATTTATAAATTTAATGGAGAAGAATATTCAGAGTTCGAATTAGAGATAGTCTTTAATAGCCTTATTATTAATTAAAATAAGTGGTAATATGTACTTATCATTGGCATATAAATCGTGTATATTGCTGTGTATTCGTATTACGTATCTTCTCTTCCATCTTTTTCAAATCCGAACGTAAATTGACGAAGAATTTATTACTAGATTGCTTCTTATTAAATTAAGAGTTGAAGTTAGAAAATTAATAGCTCGCGAGAACGAAGGAGGATAAATTAAAACTCTAGAGGAACATTTTAGATAAATTGCTTTTAGATTGATGACAATGCAACACGAGAATCTTCGATCGATCTTTGTCCTCCAATCATTGCTCTTAAATTCTTAACCTAAATATCATACCTCGTACCTCATCCAAAAGCAATCCCCTGCACTTTCCACTTAAAATTGCTAATATTTCATCATCTTTCACAGATGCCTGTTAATTTATTAATTTACGAAGAACAACGCAATTGTAAATAATGTTAAACGTTCAAATTCGAAAATTATTAATGATCCAATCATCGATTAAAATATATAGAACGTTAAAAGCTAGTAATACTTACTAAACGCAGAAAAAAAACGATAATTTCTTTCGATATCATGTACATAAGCATAGATATCAGTCTACGATGGTCTCTCACACAAACCGCACAATGTACATAGAACATCTTCAACTTCCCGTTCAAATTCCCAATATATTTTTACGAGTCTTTTTCAAAGATCACGGCAAGTAAATTGTTTGAGTCAGAGACAGAAAGAGAAACTCACTCTTCGAACGTCGATCACGAGGATTTATGTTCTCTTTATTACACGCACGTAACTACGGCTTAGCAGTGAGACTGATATTCAGACCGAAAATGGAACCCAAGGGACCCTTTGACTCCTTTTTTACGCTCAGGGATCCCCGGTGTTTGTCACATAAATGGCCACATCATCGAAGCGCGACACTTGTTCAAACGCGGCGCACGTGTGAGAAGAATAAAAGCTCATGGTCGCTCGTCTTACTGCGTGAGTCGGCTGCAATAATTTGTTTAACAGTTCGATCATCGCCGTTGGCACCTCGAAATAACAAATCATGCGGCTCGCCTAATGGCGATTTTCATGTTTGTATCTTTGTGTAATACGGCGAATTTAATGCTCTTTTGGGTTATTCGTTATTGATTACACGATATCAAAGAGAAGCCGAGAATGAAAAAATTGCCTTCATAATACAGTGTTAATTGAATTTGAAGCTTAAACTTGTTTAAGGGGAAATTATATGGTTAATAATGTATTTGTTATTACTGTTGCTCTGTTGCATATCGTTGCAAATTATCGGTAGGACTGACAATAATGTTGAATCTATTCTAGGAAATGTGTGGCCATTAGTACGAACGAAATTGTTACTTTTGTCTTTTAATTGTTGTATTAATTATTAAAATAAATAGAATGCCGATTGTCATACATTTATGTAACATCGAAAGTTGCAAGAATGCAAAGAATGCGTATAGCATGTAAAGGTATGTACCTATATGAAATACTCAAAGTAGAATACTAGCTATTATTTTTGAGCGATAGAACGAACCTCTGTTTAAGTTGCGTTGGCCTGGCTGTCTAATTAAAAATATAAACTTGCATAAAAGTCCACATAAAATCATAAAGATATTCTTCTCTATTTGTAACTTTCCTGCAGTCCTTAACAGTGTAACTTTTTCTTGAATCCCCGAAGCTCTTTTCTAAACTTCATAAATTCGAGAAACATCTCTGAAATATTCACGCCAAATCCATAAATTCGTAGTAACGAAATACATGTATGCATCAGATTAACTCGCGTCGAATTGCAGTTTCCAATTACGAATCGGCGTATTGTTCAACTTTTTTTTACAGATTGAGAATGAAACCATCGCCGTGGTATTCTAGTAATTAGAAAATTGAACGATTTCATTGCGGGAGCGAACACTGGGACGAAAGACGTGCAAAAGTTTGGCGCGTTACCGCCAAACGATATTATCGGAAGTCGAGCGATAATTCATCCTCTCTTTGGTTGTTTTCCCGCGAGATCACCTAAACAAGGCGGCCACGGCGAGCATTATCCTCGAGACTAAGGTTACTGGCTGCTTTTACGACCAATTACACGTCGCACGGCCGTATCATCGTCGAAGCTGAACTATTCGAGTCCGAGCGAGCGCCGTTGTTATCGTCGTCCGGGCTGAATCGCGTGACGTTTTTCATCTCGCGGCCGCAGATGTTGACTGGATTTTAAATTAACGGAAGGATAGCCAGGTTTTCAACGTTTTTCCGCTGGGCACCGTTAAGGTCCGTTAATGTACCGGGTGGCTCTTATTGTTAGACACTTGTGGAGATATCAAAGGATAAAAGGGTGAAAGGGCGAGAAAAGTATTCCGTTAGCGTAAGTTGAATAAGCTCGATTTCTTTGGTCGCTATGTTATCGCAAATTAGAGAAAATGTTAGTGACGTTGGAAGTTGTTTGGCGTTGTTATGTCCTGGCTATAGGTTGCATGCATTCATAAAAATATAAATTTGTTTCTGGAATTTGCTGGAGTCATATTTTGCATAAATATAAGAAGATTTTAGAAGCACATTCAGAAAAATATCTATTGCCTCTGTTCAGTGATTTTTCAATTTGTTATTCAATTTTACAAAGGTTCTATTGGTTAAGTTAATAACAAGCTAAAGGAAATGCATCCTGTTCGTTGTTCATTTCGTTTTTCTTTCACGTTAGTTAATTGCATTGGGTTTTACTAATGCGAAATAGAAATCATGTTTAATTAAAATACGATATTTATTTTATCCTGTTCTTTCACTTTGTTGAAGTTCAACAAATAATATTTGGACAAGCTACATTCGTACGATATCTTGCTTGATCTTAATTCTACCTTCATCTTCTCTTTAAAAAGCACTCCAATATCAACCGCAGGATTAAATGTCGTAGAAATATTCGCCTGCAGCTGCTTTTTTATTCTTGCATCGGAAAGGAAATTTCAACGGTGACGACAGTATGGTACGAAGTACGACGATATAAAATATCACTCTTTTTTACGCTTTTTCATTCGAACTTGCTGAAACAAAGGCAATAGAAGGGAATAATAAAATAACTCGCCGTCGATGGTTCCATTTTTACGACGGAAGATCGTAGATTTGATATTTTTCCGTTTTCTCTGTGTTTGCCTGAGAAATTTTATCGAATTTATCGAAACGTGTGACTATTAATTGACCATAATTTTATATTCGTGCGAAACAACGATTCAAAACGTATAATAAAATTTAGCAGAAACTATTTGCGAGCTTTATGGAAAAATAACGAATTAACCATGATATATGAATAGTTTCTTCATTTACAGTTTAAAAAAAAAAGTAGAAGCGAAATTAGTTAGAATAATTAGTAAATAAATAATTAAAAATAATAAATAGAACAGGTAAGTTAATGATACGAATGTTGCAATTCATTAAAACCGACGTGACATACGCAATGAATATGTATAGGTAGAGATGAGGTAAAAATTAAATTTAATCATATATAATTAATAAGCTGATTATTGCAATATTTAGCAAAAGAGTTTTCTTTAGAGTTTAACATTTCAAATGAAATAGCAATTCTTAATGATTTTAATAATTTCATAAAATGTTCTATTATCTATAAACAGGAGTGTGTACACGTGTATAAAACTATCGAATTAAGTAGCAGAAAACTAGTATGAATTAATTATTCATCACGCTCAATTTTCATCGTAAGGCTATTAGAATTTTTCCGAAAAGTCATACAGCGAAAATAAAATATAATGTCTCGATATTTTTTAGCTTCGTTAATATTAATCATTTATTCGATAAGATTTATAAAAATGCAATTATATAATTAATTTTATATACATATATGGATATTGTTGATGGTACTATACTATAATAGTACAATGACGCCATTATATAGACACTGTTGGGTCAAGAGGAAGGAAATAAGAGAAGCAGCAATTAAGGGTTGATGGATTAGAGTATAACTCTCAGCGACGTTAACCGCGTTAGTCAGATCTTGACAAAGAGATTCGCGATTCAACAATAATTGTTTCATTTCGACCGAATCGAGCTAGTTTCACGTGATGCTATTGATTTCCTGTTTAGCACTGAACGACTTGCGAATTTCTGCGAATTCTCTGATAGGAATTTAATTGCAGTCTGATACGAGTTCTACGGAATTTTCTTTATTCGCAAATCTGTACCGGGAATTTTCGATTTTCGATCGATGACCCTCTGCATCGTAGAATTTTAATATTAATAACCTTTCCAATCATCGAGTCACGTTCGATCTAATGGAATTTGAATATTAATATAAACCTTGAATCTCGTAAAATTTAACGACTAACTGGGAATATGATGGTGATTTAAGAATTTTACAATTTAAATTCTGCTTCTTAACGTGGGCGCTTTAAATTTTCTTACACGTCAACAGAATTTAATGGCAATAAAAAGTTTTAGAGATTACCAACATATCCAAATTCTGTAACTTAAAATTTTCAAGATTTATCGATAACGACTCAATAAATTGTCCTATCCCTTGCTTCTTAACATTTTCTTCTAAATTTTATCACAATAAAAAGTTTCGTTATTTTCTTCTTTATAAATTTTCCCACATTTACAATTACATTTAATTTCTACTAAATTTTAAATTGATACACTATGAATTCTAGTAACTTTTGTACCTCTTCTGGGATATTATACTCATTTATTCGTTGCCTCTGTTAGATATAAATTCACCTTGTAAAATTACAGTGTCTTCCTATACTTTTTAGTTTATAAATTCTCTTGTCCCTCGCTGTATATCCTATATCTATTTTTTATCTATCTACGTGCTCGTATATGCTAACAAAAAAACTGTCCTATATCGATGACCGTACCCATTATCATTAATCGTCCAACCAGCCTCTAAATAATGCCACCATTTACCAACATCCCTCAAAATGAAAGGTGAATTTCAAAAGCTGAAAATCGCGCGATATTACTCAACCGAGTGATCAAATCAGAGCTGCAGTTTCCAGTGGTGATTAGTATCCCAGCTTTTTCTCTTGCCCAGATAAACAGGTTTATCGGTGCGCGGTTCGCTTCAATAAATTCGAGTCGGGTTGCTCTTTATCGTTGGATGACTATCGCGAGCTCTGATAGCGACTTCCTTCTGCATATTGCGCCGCTGTTCTCCATATTGCGTATGCGTAACTGTGTACAGGGGAACTGCGGCAAAAATTAACGACGCAACCACCCTTCGACCACATAGGGGTAAATATCGTATGAATTTCAGAGGCTGCCATCTGATCGCTAGTTTCGACAAGTGTTTTCGCGACGAAGATGAAAAGAAACGTACTCGTTTATTCGCAATCTTAAAATGTTACTGTGGTAGAATTTTCATAATAATGTAGTAAGAAGAATGCGTATGTTGTTCTAAAGTTGGATGATTCGTGATTATGATTATGATTATGATTATGATTGTGGTTATGAACGAACTGTTGTGAATTATGACTATGTCTACGAGCAAACTACCTAATGCCCGTTATTACTGTGATTATAAATATGAATGAGGTGTTATTAATTGTAAGTGTGATTATGTAGTTGACCTTTTTTTTTTGTGAATTCTTACTATGATTAGATCAGGTTGAGGGTGATTAAGGCTGTGTTAAAAAATGGTAAAATATTATATTCATAATAGAATTTTTTACGATAAAAAAATACATATGATTGTCAGATATTTTAAAAATATTATTGTAATTATAGGATTAACTTATGGTTTCACCGTAAATAAGTTCTACGTATATATTTCTCTCCCGGTATGGACATCGGTATAGTAAGGGTTAAATTTTCTATTTCAGCGAGTGACGCGTCAAGTAATAAAAATTTTAGTGGATAAAATTCTACTGCACAAAACTGCGTTTTTATGTGAAACATTCGCGTTACGGTTCAGAATATCGATTGTTAACTATTGCGATAAAGGTATGGCCGTAGAGATAGAAACAAGGATTTGTTGAACCGCAAGTGGACGCAGGAGTAAACTTTCGTACTCGCACAAACGAGACGATGAGGTACACAGGATTGTAATTAACGGAGCGAACGATCTCTCGAAAGACAAAAAGTGGAAAACACCGAGGGGTAGATTTCATTTTGATTCCGTTTACGGTCCCTTGCTATACTTTTTGTCTCTGTCAGAGGTAAAAGTCACGTATATACGGTAACCAGCTGAAAAGAGGTTTTGCTCCGAACCCTTTTTCTTGTAAAAAGTATATTCTACGAATCTTCCGTTGTACACCGCGCGCACGGTGCTTTGGAGAAAAAGTCGTGAACGTTCAGATCGAATGAGAGAATATCAAGCTAGTCCGAGCAAAAATAATATTGTGTTCAAATAACCGAACTTCCAATACAAAAAACGAAATAGAAATATCGCAAGAGAGATCTTAAAATAAAAAGTCGAAAATATTTAGGCTATATGATATACCTCATATATACATATATATGTTAAAGTATATTAGAATGTATATATTTTTTAAATTATTAACTAATATATATATTTATATTAATATATATTTTTTAATTACTAATATAATTAAATAATAAATCAATTAGTTAATACATGTAAGAGTAAATTTCAAGGTCTTAAAAAGCTTCTGTAAAAAATTTTTTAAATCATTTTTTCCCACTTTCGAATTATATAAGAAACATTCTCGATTATAAAAGAAACATTAATTAATGTGAATAATAATGAGATCGATCTAATTTTTGATAATATCCTATAATACCTGTTATAATAGAAATGTCGGTAGTCATAGTATAATGTATGTTAATATATGTTAATATTTATTCTAATCTTAATAATATCTAATTTTATATGCTAATGTGTAATTATATAACGTATATTTATAGATATATTAGTTAATATTTATTGCAAAAAAGAGTTCGTTTAATTATTTTTATGCGCTGTTTCTAGTACTTTTATATCTATTAGGTATATGCAAAAGTAATGGCCGCTAACTTTAAATCAGTAATAATATATTGTCAATTTACAGTCATTACTTCCGTATACGCATAACATTCTAAATTTCAATCTTCATTTTAATCAATTTGTCATTCCAATCATTGTTGAATTATTGAAAATATATCAGATTATTGGGAATATATATTAAATCTTCATTCACTGAATATCCTTAAGAATTTAACCTTCATTTCATAAATTATATTTGACAAAGAACGGAACACAGTAGTTTTCAAAATACCATCAATCGCGATAGTTCGCTAATGAACTATTGGGAAATAGTTTCCCAATTTACACTTCCTAACCGAGTCCTAATATTCTGCTAAAACGATTAAACGAACAGGCACCGGTCGTTAAGCCGAATATAACTATTCGCATGAGCATTAAAATTTCACGACTCTATACATTTAAGATACTTAACTCGCTGAGACGAACCGGGCATGAGTTATTATGTAATAAGAGGTGCAGGCTGTCTATTAATTATAAATCGTACAATATCGAACAACGCCTCTGCACGTAACGGTCGAGGCTTGACATTAATGACGCAAACACCCTCCGGTGTAGTTGCTTAGGGGTGGAAACCGTTTTGATTCCATTTACGCTACATTAGTGCTCGCTTTGTCCCGGTCGACGAAGGGTCACGAGACAGAAAAGACAGTGCAACACCTTCCACCGACGATTCTTATATGCTCGTTAAAGATATATGTGCGTACCTACGTTGTCAACAATGATTGGGGTCATCACGTATCGCACAAAATCGAAGTCAATTTAATTCTTTCAAGACCGACTTATTAACTAATAGAACGGTACGTTTAGACCAATAGAAAAACGTTATTTTAGAATTTGCTCTATCTTTGAATATTCTGAAAGATTTGATCGATCGATGGCTTTTGCAAAATTATATTCAGTTCAATTTTTCGAACTCACCCCTTATATCTGACTCTCTCTTCTGATCTCTTCGCGGTAACTCATTTAATCTGTTAACTATTATTCGTCAACTTATTTATTGCATTATAATAAATTCTTTCACTTGGCACAATTATCTTCTCGCGCAATTTCCTTCCGCTTCCCCATCGAATCTTATTTCCTTGCCATTGTGTCTATAGAACTCGGAACCAATGACGTCGATGCACAAACGATTTCTGTACTGTCGTCCCGCTGTCGATCAGAATTCTATCAGCCCACGTGGTGCTGACCGGTGCGCTAACAAATCGCGATTACTCGTCGGTGTCTATCGCGATTTCGAGGAAACGACGACGATACCAGACTTTGTTTGCACGCATGCTCGGTCACCACGGTTATAAATCATCATTTTGTCGCGAGAGGGTGATCGTGTGGATGCTTAAGCTTATGTTAGATCAGCAAAAACTTGGAACTTGGAATTTCAGATCGCGATTTCTTGTCAATCTCCTGTGAGGTCGATCGCGCGATAAATCATAGGCTATTGCTTGTAGGGGTCGTTACAAAGTTTCCAAGCACCCAGTTCGCTATACGTGTACGTGGTTAGCTTCGAGCATGTGGCTAGCATATTGGCATGATCGTGGTGCAGGATGCTTTATGTTGGCGAAGAATGATCGAACGCGACGTGGTAATTAAAACGACGCGTCACGAACGGCTGCAGAGGGATATTGCATCGTTTCTGGTGATCGAAGACGAACGGTGGATCGAGGATGGATGCTAGCGAATTGGACGCTGGGAGTCAGAAAAAGTCACGTTTTAGGAACTTTTGGTTGTTTTCGAGTTTTAACAATAAAATGATTTACCCAAGTATTTCCCTTTAAAAAACAAAAATTAATATAGAAGAAGCGTCGTTGTAGAAGATGTAGCGCGTGTAAAAAATTGTTCTCCGGGATTGATAAGATTGATAAATTAGTTCAATAGGAAGCAGTCGGAAGGATCTACATAGATACGTAGTTTAAGACTTTTCCCTAGAATGAACAAAGATTCTGTTACTTATGTTCAAGTTGTAATTATATTATCCGGTTATGTATCTTTGAGTGTGAAAATGTTACGCGTTAAAGGTATTTCGAATTGTTGACTCTGAACTGTAAAGAGTTACAAAGCTCTACGAACCACGTGAGAATCATAAATTTCTGAAGACTGGCGTGACCCACATATGGTCGAAAGATAGTGTTAATGATTTTTATATCGCTCGCTAATATCTACTCTTTCTGCGTAGAAATAGAACAACCACCTTTCAGAGATAATTAATTGTAAAGCTACTGTAGTAGAAACTTCATCGTAACCTTTCTTTTTTTTTCTTACCTATTGAGCCACTTAAACAGTTCCAATAATAATAAAAAGGTTATATCTGTGTGTGTATACGAGAGAAATAAGCAACGAGAAAATTGTCTTTTACATGGAAAACTGAACAATTGTCGAAGAAAACAGATTACGATACTTAGAAGTTACTGAGTTATAGATATCGATCGATAACATAATTTATGAAACACAAGGATATTGCTTTCGGATATGACTCGTATTTTCAATATCAGTTACAATACGACTTCCATCATTTCTCGCAATTGTCTGAATTTAGCAAAATTTGATATTCAAAAAATAAAAGAATAGAAAAATTATGTAGGTATATCGTTGCCAAACTCGAGTTAAATTCGATCGTAATTGCAATTCCCCGTAGAATTAATTTTGTGCAGCGTTACACAAACCGCCCTTAGAGTATCTCGACTTCCAGTTTTTTTCATGAAAGCAGCTTTAATTAACTTTCTATTTAACCACAGCCGTAACAATCTCTCAAAACACAATCACACCCCACTTTACCCTCTATAACGTCATAAAATCACGTATTTTTATATCTACGTATATTTAAAATATTTTATCGCGAAGTTGTCGTTACATTTGTTAATTTATATTTCTCTACTTGGAATGAAAACCTATAATCGATAGTATAATATGTTGCGAACAAAAAAATTATGAAGCGTTAAACTCTTCTTATGTCAAAGAAATTTCTATGTAATCTTCCTTTTTAATTACTTTACAAATATAACCCCGATCAACGTTTCTTCCTCAACTGCACTCTAATCATCAGGGTATTTCCTACCGCAATTATACTCTATCTGAAATATTCATACTGCACATCATAGATCACTTCTTCTTGAACCAAACTTTCCCACTATCTATCTTCACCTATGCCAGAAACACAGCTTCAATCAACACATTTCCCTTCAACTGCGCTTCTTGACGCATTACATTTCATCTCGAACAATACCTCATACGGCATTTCTTCGCAGATTCAAAGTCCTCCACCACCTAGACGTTCAATTATTCCACAACTACAACCCCAGTAAACGTATTTTCCTCCACTCAACCCCAATTGCCACAATCAAACGTCACCTTAAATGTCCATACTACCTACCCCTCGCAGTTTTCCAAACAAACTTTCCCACCACCTTGATCTGCAACCTCGACGAAACAATAAAAAAAGCACAATCTCGATGAACTTGCTCCCCTAAAAAGCAACAACGCCAGAACACGCGGCACTCTCCCTCACTTTTAAACAACTCTGATCCTCGTTTATCTGCCGGAGAAATAAATCGCCAATTAACGCGCGCAGACGAGGTCCGTTCTCCTTCCTCGACACGGAAAACTGTCGTAAAACGAACGGTCCGTGGTTTTCCAGGAATCGGCCGGAAGCACGTGTCGCGATAACGCGTCGGCGGGACGCGAGGACGAACCGAGCGGCGCTCGGTAGCTTGATAATCGCGCGGAACACACGGAGTACAGGGAATCGCTTTGTGGCGACTATTTCCAGAGGCAGCGAGGAGGTTGGATGCCGCGGGAGAAAGGGAAACCGGCGGCAAGCAGAGCAGAGCAGAGCAGAGAGAGGGGTGGCGCACAGGGTGGCGTGCGCGTTTCAAAAAGGGCGAGGGAAAAAGCGTATCGGCTTGGAAAATATGTTGCTCGCAGAACGACGCGTACACCGACGCGCGTACTTCGTTCTACCTTTTTTCTTCTCCTCTATTCTCTCCTTCTCTCTAAATTTCCCTTTTTCTCCTCTCTTTTCTCTCTTTCTGCCTTTTTTTTTTTTTATCATCCCTTCGTTTATCGCGCCTCGGATTTCCCTTGTCCTTTCTTTTTCCTCGATTCATTTGCCCATCTATGGGATTTCACTTTTGTTCCTGTTCCTCGCCCTTCTCTGCCAATTTTATTTGTATCACGATTCGACGAGTACTTCGCTTCTTGTTGGGATTCGATAAAAATTTATTTCAAACGAGATAAAAGCGAGGATGGATACCTTTGGTGAGTGGACTGTTTGGAAAACCGTTGGGAGATCGAAAGTGGCTGCTATATGTCGCCCCGGATGCATGTAGAAGTGGTGGAATGGATGACTAGTGGTGAGCATGTGTAGCGCTTGGCTCGTGAATGGATCGGTCGAATAGTGCGAACAAGGGTTGAAGAATAGAAATCGAACTGATGGGCTATTTGGTAATTTAACATTTGGGAAAGATGCCGCATGTAGAACGTGTATACAATATAATTGTGTAACGCGGTTTATTATTTTTTATTTGGCCTAAAATAGATAAAAACAGTTCTTGGGAATAATTTTGAACGCAGTTTGGGTTCAAGATCTAATTCAAGAAGAAATTTGTAATATACTCTTGACGTAATATTGTAACAAATAGAATGGTTTTTAATCGTATTTATGTCTTTCCTAACGATTCGATTAATCTTTGAAAGAGTTATTTTATGGCTGGTTTTATTGATGTGTATGATACGAATTTATGTGACGATATTTTGCATGAATCATTTTGGATCGTTAATAAATATAAAGTTATTGACTTTCTACGCTGGTGATATTTAACGTTACAGACAATTATTATACCTATTGAATAATGTAACTTACGTATCAATGTATCGTAACAATAAATCGTAGACGTTAAACTCATGAAACAGACTTTACATAACATCGCCGATAAATATTTGCCGTGTATACAGGGCACTTTTATTGCTCTAATACGGCGGTTCATAATCTTTTCTTTATCGCGGACCCTCTTTAAATAATTTTTTATTGCCGCGGAACCCGAAGATTTAACTCAAAATTTGAATAATATATTTAAAACACTCCTCAACTGCTCATCGACAACCATCAAATTTGTAGAGAAGAGATTATAAATAAATAAATAAGTACATGTACCGAATATTTTTTACTCCAATAATACAATAACGGCTAAAATGTGCTGGGCATTTCCTGGATTCCAGAGGTCCGCGAAACACAGGTTGAGAGCCGCTACTCTAATAACCCAATATAAGGCAAATATTTTATTTAAGATCATGGCAAATTTATCGTCATACGTATTCGAAATATCTTTTTTCGAATTTTCCAAATTTTTAGCAAAATTAGAATAAACGCAGCGAGTTACAAAGGTTCTCGTATCCTTTTAATTTATCGGTTTCGAGCGATTAATACTTCTTCCCAGTGCAAGTTTCAAGATTCTTATCAGTAATAATACACCGAATAACTTAAAGAAGAAATACTGTAAGAAAGTATCACTCATTCAAATTCGGTAATCGAGATAAACGCTTAATAATAATATACATCGAGGAAGTTGCAATTTCATCATACAAGTGTATTCTCTTTTCAAGTCACAAAAGTTCAAACAAACTGACACATTCTAAAGGTTCTGCTCGGCTGACATAAAAACGAAATTCATTAGCCACAGCCATGTGTACACAGCCCATCAGAGGAACAAAGGAATACAAAATGAGGCAAGGGAAAAGGCGAGCGAAATGGGCAGCAGATTCGATGGTTCGGCTGTGTATAGAAACGGGTGAAAATATCAGAAAAATGCGATAACGAGTGCCCGCACAGTCAATGAATCCTTATAGAGATCCCTTCATTTTCGTGCCAACGTATAAACACGCTTAACGTTGTTCACTGTTTGCTCCCTTTTCTATCGTGTTTCTGCGGATTACTTGAAGCAAACGGAAGTGCCAATGCGACGGGACTCGTGCTGTTTCCCTCCTGACGCACGCGAATTATTCCAAGCAAATTCACCGATATTTCGTCGAATATTTGTCTGCCTTCTGATGTATATTATGCGAGTCAATTTGATCTTTAAATATATAATATTTTCCAAACGCGACGAAACGTTTAGAAAACGGCAATTTTCGCGCCATAAATGTGCGAAGATAGGATGTTAAAAGTTTCTCGTGTCATGAAAATATCACATGAAATGTGGTTTTCAAGATCTTGTCTTGTTTCTATATATTTTTTTATTTCGAAGGGAAATTGGCGGTTAAGTGAATATAAGAGGTCTCTCGTGTTAAAGAAGAGTTAATGAAATAATCCAATTAGGTAGGTTATCTACGTGTATTTCTCGAAAGTTGGAAAAGTATTTTTAATAGGATTCTTTCATCGGATATTCCGCCGAATTACAATGAAAATTAGAGTACTCCGTATGAATAATTAACATCGTAGAGACCAGAATAATTTAATGTTCGAGCGGAGTTAAAATCGCAGCTACTACAAAAGATTATGGATGCTACATACTGTAGTGGCGTGTAATTCAGAAAGCATAATTTCCACTGTGTATAACGCGAGGAATGTAATTTTAAATTAAACGTAATTTCCAGAGACACTTGTACGTCGAAACGTATAATTTCTACTAAGAGTGTAAGCTTCGATCAGCCGGTTAAACTCAGCAAATTTACTAATAGCTTGTTGCATGTGAAATGGTCGATTTCACAGACGTGTAAAGCCATTCAGAATTATTGACTAAAGGTGATAAGTAGAAATTAAGATTAACTAAAAATTTTAGTCGAAGATTACAGAGAAGTATATGTTACATGGCTCAAAAGGGGAATAATATGTCGAAAGCAAAGACAGTAGAGGTTTAGAAATCGAATAAATCGACTAAATTCACGAGATGTTATTAATTCAGTTACTATTATTTTAATTGTCTTTTTAAATTAAAAAAAAGCCTTGAAAGGTTTATAAAGAATTCGGCCGTTTCATCTGTAACGCACTAATATTTCGAAGCATCTTGCATACCTGAATTAGGAGAGAACGCAGATGATGAATGGCACACCTGGGAAATAACAGTAAGTGCGCAGCTATCGGCTTCAGATAAATTTAGTGATTCATGATAGAACGGATAGCCATTCAACGGGATATTTCACGTTTAAGAACGATTATATCGCTGCAATCCAACAGGAATTCGCTGCTGTTTCGTATCGTGACGTTTATATAAAACATCGACTGCGATTTGCGTAAAAGTGTAGAGACGTGCAAACAACACGACATGCGACTACTGACGAATAGCTACGAATATTACATATGAGGATTTAGTGACGGATACGCTTTGATTTTTAAATCTATCGAGCAATAAATATAAAAAGACAAGCTTTTTGCGTCGATCGTTGCGCATTTGATTTTCCTATGATGCGCAATCGGTTGTAAAAGTAATATAAACTAAAGGAAGCGAAACCGTTTTACAGAGCATCTAACGATGCGTCTGTGTACAATTTAAATAAAACAACATTATAATCTTTTCTACATACAAAGAGGAATAAAGCAAATAATAAGGATAATAAAACATTTGTCAGTGAAGCGAAATTCTATAAATGATGCGTCTGTATATCATTTGAATAGAACAGTGTTATAATCTTTTTATTATATAAAGAAAAATAAGGAGAATAAGAAACAAAATATTTTCTAGTTCGACTATATCCTCCACGAATTTTTTTTACATTCATAAAACAATAGTGAAATTATTTTCTATGCGAACACGAGAGAAACGCAATCGATACGTAATTAGACAATTGAATCCATACATATCAAAAAAGTAAAGCTGGTCAAAGGGTCAAACGAGCGAGTTAAATTCGAGGCAGGCCAGAATCCTGTGTATTCCTCGTTAATAAACGCGGACAAAAGCTGACTCCCTTAGAAGCGTTTTCAACGCAACGAAATTAACGCCGTCGGCGGTTACATCCTTTTCTCTCTCTCTCTTTTTTTTTTTTCTCGGGTTGGATTTTCTACATTTAATCCATTTGTCAGGGCTGGACGAGACGGACATGTAAGGGAAGGTTAATTAACCGAATAAAAGACGGAGAACAACGCTGCAACTGACGGCTAGATAAAAACGAATTAACATCCTTTAATAAGGAATTTCTGTCGTGCGGAAAGTTCATAGCAATTTCCTGCGTGAACATTTGTAGCAGATTGGACTAATTAGAGGCTGTATTTCAAATTTTGCGTTATCGTACGCGGCAGAAATTTAAGAACGAGAAGCGAGTTCAACTTGGAGCAGGATATATCTTTTTCGCTGGTTTCTTTCTTCGTTGCTCGTCTTCTTTTGTTCTATTGCTTCGTCTTTATTTTTTTTTTTTATATATTTGAATTTAAAAGGTTAGGTATGTTCATTTTAAGTTTGCACTCTTTCGTTGTAGCGTTGAAGGGATGAGAAGAAGACAAATGATCCTTGAAATATATTCTTACGAGTGAGAAGATTTTACACTCGTCGAAAATTAACAAATTAACTTAGGATACCTTTTATTTTTAACAGAATGTCGATATATCGCCGTTTGACATTAACAGCGGCACGACTCAAAAAATCGGTACATTTTAGAGGAGCGGTTTTTTGAAGTTTACAAGGAAATCCTCGCGAATCGTTTCAACGACATTACAAGGTTGACCTAACACAAGATACGTCGCTATTCGCGAAAGCAGTACAGCCCTCGACTCGTAGCGTCACAAAACAATTGAAGATGAGCCAAGGGTTGTTATAAAAATGAGATCAGGTTGATAGCGGCGTAGATAATAATTTTTCCCTTTGTCGCAAAACTGACGAAACCATGAACATGCATTATATCGTATATAACACGTTTTACACGATAAAAATAGAAACACAGAGTAGAATTTTCCATTGTGTAAAAGCAAATTTGAAATTTCGTGAGTTGCCAAGCATCCGCGATATGACATAGACTATGAATTTGAAATTACACACATGCGTTTTCCAGTGCACTTCTTAAGATATTAGAACTGCGTACATTAACTCTAGAAATATCAACCTGCCATGCATATCTACATAAATATGTTAATGTACAAATAATTATAATTGAAATGTGATAAAAATAAATGCATAGTATAATATCTTAATAAAATTTAATATATATATATATATATGTATGTATATTAACCTTGCTAAAACCATTTGCATATTTTTGATTATTCCAGAATGGGAACATTTGAAAGTTGTCATTTTCATCGTTCTACAAACTGTTCTATGTAACACGTACAATATGGGCGTACAAATTTTCTACAGCAAGTTTCCAGATATTTTCGCGGATCAGCGAATGTAGATCTTTTCGAATCTGTTCGATCAGGCTGCTACGTCAGGATATTCTAGATACTTGAATTATGGTCCTGTTTTCGGTTTGCGGGCGCGGGAACCACCCTGTTAGTCGCGTCGAGGGAACAACGTCACGTTCCAGTTGGAAATTTCGGGTTGGCTCGACGATCCGCGCGACGTCCTCATAATTTAATAGCCGGCACGCGTTTCACGGAGAGGTCGTTAATTAATTGCAGGCCGCGTAATCACGTCCGAGGGCAATCGCGTAATCGAGCCACTGCCTCGTGAACGTTGATGATGCTCGCGCGCTTCGACGCCTTCTGCGTCGTGATGACGATTAAGATTTTCGCTAAACCCGACGAATGAGAGCGAAAAATTGTTGTTGTAAATAAAAGTAGATAAAAATGGGAAAAGTGGGAGTTGTGATACGGTGGTTGGATTGAAACTAATTGACTGAATAACGTATTATGAGATTGCTGGGTTTGTTTGTAAGATGTTTCACGTTCGAATATGTTCTAATGTATTGCGCTGTATAGCGTAAATATAGCGTATCGTATATATTGTATATCGAAAGCGATATCGAAGATGAAAAGATAAAATACGAAAAGATGCAGACTGAAATGTAACATCAGAGAAAAGTAGAACGTTAAACGAAAAGAAATGAGCTACATAAATTACTTTAGATATTGGTAGCTACTAATTATTAATTAATAATAAACTATCTTCATTCTTGTTCACAGGGCAAGTTTACCGAGCTTTTTGAGTCGCTTGTTCGAAAGTTTCACAGGAAAATTTCCCTGCGTTTTAATTAATTGCAAACCGAAGCTTCCCCGTAACGAAGTTACGAAAATTCGATGATCCTACGCGAGTCGTAAAAATGTACGTTTGAGGCTTAAAAATTTTTTCTCGCGAAAGCCGCCTTATAAAACACGTCTTATCGAATATTCAAGCGTTGGAAACCAAGCAGAACCAGATTCCCTGCATTACCATAATCGCAAACTTTTAACGACAGTTTCCTCCTCGTTGCTATACAGCGCTTTCGCAACACCTCATCGTCGAGTCTATAATTTCTCATCCACTGCCAAATTCAAACGATCCTTTGGCTGGCATCGCACTTCAGCCAGGAAGAAGCGTGGAAATTTCTCGAGAGATGCCTTAATAGGTATGGCGAGTTGAAAACCCGCTGTAGATTCGATCCTAACCGTTTGAGGCGCGCGTAATTTCCGATTCCCGGCGAGGATGCGCGATCTCATCGAGATACGGTTGTTTCGTTCGCGAAGGAACGTCCGAATTCGTGACGGAATTTAGGTCGCGCCTACACTGATTCGAGATCTAATAAGAGGAGAAATGCCTCGCGATCGTTTTACATACACTTCGCAAGAAGTTAATTCGGAGCGAAGCGAATCTCCAACGGTGTCAAAACATTCTCCTAGAATTCGTATTGAAAACGATGGTCTCGGCTCGCTCTATTAAATCACGAGCTATGAAGCTTCTGGAGGGAGCAATGTTTTGGAGCAATTGGACGATCGAGGTGCGCGAGGATTGGGTTTCAGTAAAAATATTAGAGCGTGAATGGTAGAACGATAAACGTCTATGGACTGTAATGTGCATTTCTGTTTAGAAATATTAAGAAACCTTTTGTTTATGCGAAAGTACTGTACCGTGTTATGTAATATCATAATCGTACGATATTGTAAAAATAATATTGTAATGTTAAGAAGTCTTCTGCATAATAATTTAGCAATTAGTAATAGTGAATCAACAGGCTACAGATTGTAGATTAGAGGATTTTCTATAGTTTTGGAATTTTGCGTTAAATGGACGATTCTTATTAATTAATTAACTGCAAAGAACATAGCGGATGTTTGTAGAAACTATTTGCAAGAATTGCAAGAAAACAATGAATGAAATTTTGTTGTTACATGCAAAATTCAAAAATTGATATATTTTGTAGCTACGATATATAATTACAAACATATAAATGTTATAGCAACATTTTGTTTTAACTCATAGAAGATACGCGCTGTATATTTTTAAACCGATACATTCTGGAATTAAATATTTGCAGAACTACGATACGAATGCAAAGAACACGTAGAGTTTTAGATAAAAGTATATCTGAGACGTGTGAACAACAAGTAATTTCAGTTAAATTGTCGGAAGTAAATATTTCCATAAATGGGACAAATATGCTATTTGTACATTTGCCACTGTACAATGGAAACATTTTAAGTCCGCGTAATATCGAACACCGGAACTTTGAACCTCGTGCAAAGGCTCTCC
Source organism: Bombus confusus (assembly GCA_014737475.1). Taxonomy (NCBI): domain Eukaryota; kingdom Metazoa; phylum Arthropoda; class Insecta; order Hymenoptera; family Apidae; genus Bombus; species Bombus confusus. The sequence goes on along the minus strand of JACXIV010000040.1, from coordinate 3,787,117 downwards.
CTAACCTCTTCGCGATAATCCTTAATCAAGTGAAAACCCATCAAACGCGGCTTCGTATCATTCTCCACAGTTTCATTTATGTTTGAATAGTCCGCTCTATCCACAAAATCAACCCTGTTCCCAATTTTACCGCTTCGACCACGGTCCGAGTAATCGGAAACTTTCTGCTGACTTCTCCGCAAGAATCTGCTTCCCTCGAACACAATTCTGCACCAGACAACCCTCGTAAATGTCAACTACCTCCGCATAGACGTTGTCAGCTACTTTGTCTCGTCGGTCGACGACTCGTTTCACGAAAGAACGGAGTATCCGCGTGTTCGTGGCGCCTGGAATTCCAAATTTCATCACCGATTTCAATCTGATCGTGTTTACAGGCTGTCGCCATGGTGTCTGCACTGAAAGCGGCCTTTGAATTCTACAGACCGAGTGGATTTCGAAGCCACGCGCACAGTTATGTTTCCTTCTTCAGGATTTCAAATTTGTCACGAGTTGTTTGCTTAGAAAATGAAAAATGTGAATTTCACTTGCGCCGCGATTTGGTTGTTTGAGAAATTGATCTGCTGCAGACAAACCGACGAATTTCTATCTTCGTTGAAGCAAGTTTGAAACGCTCGACTCTAAACAGTTGTAATATAATCTAACAGAGACACGTCTCGGTTTACGAGAAATTGAAAGGTAAAAAAAAAAAGGATTCGCTAAACACACGGAAATACAGCGACTGTACAGGAAACACAGGTAAATACCTGCACAAATGTGCATATCATTATTTTCCCATTGAAGCGTTTTCTGATCAATTCGCACGTTTCACTTTCGTAGTGTTAGAGTTTTGTCGTCATTTGGAAGCACTAACGAATGATACGAAACTTAACATACTTGCTCTTAGAATACTATGATACTATACTATATAGAATACTATGGAAATGCTATAATATGTATTATATACAATGATGTGCAAATACCTCCTCTAACCATTGCGTATAAAATATGCGAAGTAAATGCAGGACTTGCTACAATATTCAATCACAAATATAAAAACAAGCGAAGCAAATTTCTGCCGAGTTGTTTCCATAAAAAATGAACTTTCATAAACGTCCGTGGTCCATCGATAAATAGCTCGGGATCTTCCTGATTCGTGTTAAAATCAATATGGGGAACGATAACCAATGAAATTCCGCATGGAACAATAAAAAAGCGTAGTCTAGGAAAAATGAAAGACGTGGCTCTTCCAGCGTGAAAGTTTACATTCAACGATGCCCACTTGATAAAAACTAGACTGAATTATAAAATGCATGTCTGTCGATGGTCAATGGTCCAACAAACAACAAGGTCGACGACACGGCACCCTTGCTCTCGCACCCTTAGGAGCTCAACGAGTGGAAGCAAGATCGAAGCGCTTTCATCTTGCGAAGCAAGGGCTGCGCGGAAGTTGATCCCTGCATCGCTGATCGCGTACAGGGGTTGCATGATAATGTCGATGTGGTCGTATAGATATCAGCTTTTTTCCCTTGTATTTCACGATTTTCCTTTGTGAAGAAACCCTTGTGGGATGGCGCTGATCGAATAGAGACGATGTGGTTTCTGTTGTGGGCCGATGTTTGCAGAGGTTTGTTGTTGCTTGTGTAATGTGATGTACAGTATAGCAAAGGGTTGAGGCTGTTGGGAAGTAAACGTAATAAACTAAGGTGCACTCAGGTGGCTGTAGAATATTAATATTGGCTTTAAAAGAAAAGCAGGGCAGAGTTGTGCGAGCCACTAAACGTGTCGTTTGTTAGTTAGTAATTTCGGATTAAAGTAAGAAGAACATCAATGGTGGAAGCTTGCAGCGAGAAATTGCGCTACTTCGGAGTCTATAAAACAGCGGAATGATTTAAAGTTCCTGATATATTTTCTTCGTAAATAAGTACCCTTCGGACAGCGCATTTGCATTTACCTTTATTCTACCTTTTCCATGTAAACTTCCGCCGCGACAAACACGTTTGCGACAGCTTCGTTAACTGTAGAAAGCACTAACGAAATTGCTTTTCGAAAAGCTTCGCTTCGCCTGCAATCGCTTAATTCACCGCTCGAAGTTTTTAAACGTCGTGTCCAAACGATTATTTAGAACCGTGTACGATATGTATTATACTTTTAATGTTTGCTATTAATTATTATATAATATTAACGTAACATTAGTGATTTGAACGTTTAGAGCCATGAAAATTAGCAAATTAAAAAGTTAAAAAATTTGAAAGTTAAAATATTCGAATCCTTTGAAACTTTTATAATGTCAAGTTTTCGAGATTCGTTAGGGAAACTATCTATCCATAAAATAACATAATTTTCAATATTTCCAACTTTCATCCACGTACCTGTGGAATATTAAAAACATGTATTGTTGATAAACCGACGATCGCCTCGACTTGTCCGCGTGGAATAAGCACAAATAACGTGACACTTGGCCAGCGTTTCACGGAACTTGTTCCAACTGTTAAATAATATTCGAGTTGGACGCATTGAAGAGCGACGGATCGAAGCACACAATGGTCGTAAAATTAAAACTTGCATATTAAATGTCTCGCATAAATGCACCGATAAAATAGCGTTCTTGACCACGGGTCAAGAGGTTGCTTAGCAAGATAACACATACTCCACCCGTTTAAAAATTGTAAATTTTTAAGTAAACTTAAAATTGTGTAAATTATCGTTGAAACATACACGAGCATTTATTCGTGTAAATACGAGATATACGATAAATAAAATAAAGCAAATAAACTGAAATAGATCTCGAGCATAGAGCATGTATCGTTAGTTCTTTAATTAATTAAAAAAGAAATTAGTAGAATACGCAAAGAAGCGTAATATTTCTCCAGACGAAATTCTAGTCGCCTTTCTCCTTCTCATTCAGAAAGCAATACCGTTCCATGGTCCCAGTTTGCTCAAATGATTAAACAACTTTCTCATCAGATCGCAATGTGACGAAACAAACCAAGTTCTCGATACAAGATAACGTTAGCCGACCAGAGGGAAACATTTCTCTCTTATTTCTGGAGATACGGATCAGCGTCGCGACCAAGGAAGATCGTAAGTTGCTTTATCGGCAGAGTAATTCGCTGCGTAAATGTTAGCAGCTGGTTCGCATCGAGTTATTTTCTGAAACCGTGGCCAGGTAGCTTGCGGCCAGCCAAACTTCCGGAAATTCCAACCAAGCTTCCGCGATTTTACTTTATCTTCCAGTTTCTTCTTTCTTCAAAAAATTATGAATTTTGTCTTAGAAATTTCCGATCAACGTGTAGCAGTAGAATATAGAATTTTTTATCTGTTCTTCATCGATATTCCAAATATTATAAATTTTATTTTCGCATCTCCTATTACCTTTTAATCGAGAACCGGTGTTTGTTCTATGAAAAATATTGTAAAAATAGCTATAAAAATTCTAAGGAACATAATCGCCCTTCCGTGAAGCGATCGTGGCTTCCAACAGGAAGGAAGCTTTTAATCTATTACCTTGTAAATAAGAATAATGGGTGAAATAATTACAGCAAAGTTAATCTTCGATGGAAAACGGCTGCCTAGTTCGTCGTTTCACCAGCTCGCCGTTCATAGTATAGAGAACGTGTCTGATGAACGATTCACTGGTCTGTCGCGTGATACGCGGCGTTTTCTCTCTTGTGACAGAGCACAAAAGAAGGATAAGAGTGTATCCGACTGTGCATAGCTCTGTGCCCGTACCGTTTCCTCGACTGTATGCAGGAATAAAGCTTTGTGCACAGTGGAATCAGAATTGAAGACAGAATGACAATCAGGCTTGAAATAATCGAACGAAATGAATGTCGAAGATTTCTTGGAGTATTAAATCAAGAAACGAGCGAACGTGATGGTGTTATAGCTCTTGGCTATCGGATTACAATCACTGGAAACTTTCAAAACATTTTCTTTCCATTTGTCTGATAGTACGGAAAGGCGATGAAAATAAAAAAGAATCGTTGTTTTAACCTAAATTTATTCCCATAAATGTCAGTAGCAAGAAAAACAATTAGAAGCGTTCAATTTTCCAAACAGGACCATAATAATCAAATTTAAAATGTATTTCTAATTTCTTCGAGAATTGTACAATAATAGCTGTGAAATAAAGTAACAAGATTGTACATTGAATTTTCCTATGTAATCGAATGACAAGTTAAATATTGAAATTGAACAAAAGGATCGAGTTTCGAATGGTCTAATTTTTTTCGAAAGCTTCGAAACGAAGCTTAAAAGGTTGCTTTTTACACGGGGTCTGTACAAAAGGTCCCATTGAAACGTCGGATTTGAACGATCGATCTTGTATCGCCGTTCTATTCATCCGGCTGAAGTTGTATCCGAAGTAAAGTGAATAAACATTAAGGAAAGTATCCTTTTGATAATTCCTGAAGACAGGAATATTTGATGAATTCGATGGACGAACGAGACCTGCGTATCTTGCGTGACTCTGTTCATTTGCGTTAAATTGTTGCACAAGTAAGCTGGCAGATATTAGGTCTATGAATAGCATTCCCTTGATGCTTTGTTGCTTTGAAATTGAAATTCCTGACAATTCGAATGATTTCTAGTAAAAAATCTCGTGTCTGTACCGAAGAGAAATTCTACAAATTGCATAGGAATATTTACTTTAAACTAAATGTCAGAAGTTGGTTGATAAAAGGAACCTGATACTGGAATTACCACTCTGTAATGTGAAATGACTGTAATAAAATATAACGAAGTGATTATACTCAGACATAAATATAAGTAACATTTAAAAGATAATATTCAACGATTAACAGAAACAGTATTTCAAGAAACGGTAGTTCTAGCGTTAAAAAAATGGCTCGAATTTGAAATCTATTGAATTGAAAGTATGGCAGAAACAAAGTAGGTGAATATCTGCGAGAATTTCAATAGAAAGCTTTGATGGGTTCTCATGGTAGGAAATAGCTGCTGATAGCTCGTGAAACAAATATTCGTTTTATGGCTTTCTATTCATTCGTCGTCTACCCTTTACCACAACTTTACCTAACTTTGCGCATCCAACGTCTCTTTGAAGGATCCTTGATGAGTATCGAATGACCTCTTCAACCATATTGCAGGACTTTCATTAAAGTTCTCGGCAAATTCCCCAGTTTAGAATCTCATCGGTTGGAACAAAATATCTCACAATAAAATGATGGCTACTTTCTAATAGAATTCTATAGGATTTATGCGAATTCCTGAGTAATATGTAGATTCATTTACGCGAATTACAAAATTTTGGGTAAAATTTTTCAGTCCAATTTTCAGATTCGTCTTTTTACCTAATAACTGACTCGTAATCGCACAACAGTTTCCAGCAAAACGTATTTATTATCAACGTATTATAATTAACGTGCGGTGTAAAATTCCTTAACAAATCTGTTGCTACTCGTCTTTCCCAACAACAATTATAATCTTCGCCGAAATTCCCCTTCGTGTAGTTAATTTAACATTCTCAAGCTACCTAAGGTTACATGTAAACTATTTCACGACTTTCTCCGCGTCTAACATTCCTGCCGTTGTTCGCATTGCTCGTACGTTTGGCTGCAGCTAAGATGAGAATTAATTTTATAATATTGCAGTGCTTTCCTCCTTTTTTATGTCCTTTCTTGTTAAATCTAAAACACACGATATCTTCCGATTCTTCTACTGTTATATCGAAGACTGAACATAAATTGCGACCTATAATACGTAACAGATTGGATTGTTTTGCGTGATGTTCAAAGTTCGATTCGAAGACGCTGAAGCATAGTTAACTGAAATAATTCTATCGAATACCGAAAGGGGAACTTATTGCACAACCTGATATTTTGCACTGAGCTCGCGTCGTTTCTCAAGAAATCCTAGAAACATTGATCGGAACATTCTGGCGAAAATCTCTGCCTTTATGATTTATGGTTGTTATTTTCCGTTTGTGTGCCCGGCAACGGTATACCAATAGGAAAAAGTCGTCATTTCCCAACAAACTATCCAGGATCTCTGGTTTTAGTTTAGTCTAGTTTATTGTTTTCCTTCGGTCTGCAAAGTTTATGTACGTTGCGAAATGATGACGTTATTCGAAAGCCACGTAGCTTTCATTTTGCCATATGGGATCTCTGGTTTTAGTTACTTCAGTTTATCTTCTACTGCGATGTGCAAAGTCGCAATTCTCGCCCAAGGATGGCGACGATGGTGTGGCTCGAAAGCCAATTTCGCCTCGTCTCTATATCCAGGCAATTGTGAACGACTCCTTAAGTCTCAAGCAATCAGGCAACGGGAAGTTCTTGCGATAAGGATTCCAAGGCGACTCCTTTTCCACGTTCCGCTCTGAATTCGTGGCCCGGATACGTCTAGCAAAGAGTGCAGGTCGTAGCGTAGCGCGAGACACGCGTTTGCTATCGGCATAGTTAATTAAAGGCCGATTAAAAGCGACGCCTTGACGTGCCGACCTATCGCTAGAACTATCTCGCTACGTAAACACACGATCAACTTTGCATAAATTAGGTCTTGTCCGGAGCTACTTAATTGGACGTGTCGGCCAAATCGTACTATGGTTATTTTAAGCTTAGAAAAGCAAACTGAAGCGACGTACTAAGATAGCAAGCAGGTAACTGCAAACGTACGTTACGCGATTTAACGTTGAATTTTAAAGGGAGCAGATTTTTCCATGATTCTTGATCTTCATGCAAATCAGTCGCGAAATATTAATATGCGTATTTTGTGATTTGCAGTTTTTATGGAAAACAATGGAAATACGTACATCGTGTCACTTTGAATATCGAACAATTAAAACGTGCTGCTTTGGATGTGAATTTTACAGGTAAAATTTGGTTCTATAAATATTAATACGTTCCACAACAGGATAATACCTCCGAGTTTTTAATAGATTTATCGATAAATTTAAAAGAGCATATCGGCGCGTGTTTCGAAATTAAATTTCGAACACGCGAGAATTGTCGTGGTTTTGCACTTTTATACGAAATTTCTCGCAGATCGAATATTCGTGAAACGAACGAAAATTTACAAAAACGGACTCGATATCGATTCTTTGAAATCGGTATTTTCGCTTTCTAAATATCCGAAATATAAAACTCGTTACAGAACTCAATGGCAGAAGCTTTCTTTCGCTGTGTCCGTGAAAATACGAATTTGCGCAAACATCCAATTTACAAACGACTGATCTCGCAATTTCGCGATTTTCAGCAATGATCGGTCAAGAGTGGAAATAGTCCGCTTAAAATCCATGGATTAGAAAGCTCACCTCGTTGGAAACGCGTACAAATAATTATGTATCGCTCATTAAGGCGATTAAATAGCGAATCGTGTCGTTGGTACACAAAACGATTACGGGACTCGAATCGACAGGTACATCGATTACTTTCGCGAAAAAGTAAGCTAGCTACAAGCCGATTCGCGTGCAGAAGCCACGGTCGCGTGTGTTACACGCGTTCAAACGCTACTCGTAACACGGATGCTTGTAACAAGCCCGATTCCGCGCTAATTAGTTGAAATAATTATCGTTCTGAAGCCTTCGTTCGTGGTTTCCCAGCTATTGAAAATTCAATGAAATGGATTGGAATTGGTTGAAGTTTGTCGAAGGACAATTTGCGATGGTGTTTTAGGCAAAAGTTGGATGGAACGGCGCGGTTATGATTATCTTTTGGAAGATTGAATCGAGAATTGTAGTATATCTGTGATTTTACCAACTTCAAATTAAATTTCGTCTGAAGTTAGTTAGTGGTTAAACGAAACTTTAATTAAGCTTCATTCTCTGAATTTAAGCTCGCGTAATAAAATCACAGGAATACTCTAATTATACATGACTAGGCTGCGGATTCTTACGCATTTATACGATGTTTTAAAGTGCGAAATTGCACAGACTGCACGTAATATGAACGTATAAAAGTATATGAAATATTCAAAGCGTTAGTACTTTCTCTAATACTTAACGCAAATAAAACAAATTTCTACCGAGGTTCTACTTCATTAATTGTATTCTCAAATATATGAAATTCCGTAGAAATACGCAGCTTGCTCCTAACTATCGATAATTTATTTATTTGATTTAGTGTTTTTACTATCGTTGATCTCGTTAATTGTTAATAGTTTCGAATTATTGATATTTGTAGTATCTAATATGTGATTTATAAAAAATGTCGTGTCCTGTGATGTAATCGACAATCGACGATAGGATAAAATTTGATAATATCAAACTTCATAGGAACATTTCACCGCCAATCTAATATCGATCTGATCAAATCTAACAAACAATAAATTCAAAGCCATTTCACGTAAGATTTCAAACATACCCAAATGAAAGCAACGCCACACTCGGACAACTAACTAGTAACAAAGACTCAAAAGACAAACATAAAAACGACATAGAAACTCGTCGAAACAAAGATAAGAGAAGAATGGTAGGACTCCTGACAGACTCGTAACATAGTTTTACGTAAATCCAGAAGGAATTGACGTGAAATAAACTGCGCTATGAACTTCACTCCAATATCATATATTTTCACTTTATCAAAAAATAGAACCTTTATCAAAAAATAACACTCTGTGAATACTGCAACAATACCATCGAATATCTACTTTGCTACTGTACCAAACGCGAAGACACGAGACGCAACTTAAAGATACCTAACAATGTACGATCACTTCTAACTGATAGAACACAATGTAAGAAATCTCTACGCTTCCTAAGAAAAAAAAAAAAAAAAAAAAAAAAATAAACTTTCCGCACCGCCTATAGAAACATACAAACTGTACCAACTTGCTGACCAGCTAACAACTGATTGATTTCTTACTAACTAACGACACTAATTGAGACAACCTTGTCAAACCAACGTAAGTACAAACCAAACAAACGTAGATACCATTTAACGTTTATATATTTGTGGAATACGTCCAACTGTAGTCTCTAACAGCTTACCAGAGTATGTGAGGATAAACAATAAATAAATAAATTCAAAATAATTCTGGAAATCGGATTACAAACTAGCTACATAGTTCCGAGACATAAAGCGCGACAGATCAGGAACCTAACCGAAATTTCTTGGCATTAGTTTTATCGAGTTGGTAGAAATGCAGCGTTAAGCCGGCAGGAAACGTTAAAACTCGACTTTTCAGCGGTAGACCAGATGCGTATCTCGTCCAACACGATCTCAATTACATCGAAAGCGATAATCCGGGCCTTGTGGACCAGCTCTCAATAAGCAAGCTTCCTCTTTCGGAGCCCACGCTGCTTCTATCCGGTCACGCGGATCGCATTCATTCCGTTCGACTAATTAAGCCTCTGATCGGATGGTAATTGCACGAAAGTCGAGTCTGTCTGTCGGCTCTTGGTCATTACGAACGACCGCGTTTCGTCAATCGTTTTCGAGTTAATTAATTAACAGGCCGAACCACCGGCGAAATCACGGAGCCGTGAAAATTCTATTGTTTCAAGCGTCGTTTCGCGTTAATTTGTTGGAAATTTCGATGATTTCGCGTTGGTTGCACGATTGAAAGACGTGTCCGATTGATAGACGTGATTGTTTGTTAAGTTTGTAGGTATCAAGGGATAAATAATTTTACAAGATAACGAGACCTGATTTTGCGTTATCGATTGAAAAGCGATACGTTATCGATGAATCTACGTGTGATTATTTGGCGGAATCGTGGAAATTTATGGAAATTGGTGGATAGGTAATCTTGGAAAATGATGAAACGTGATATTGTGCCACTGATTGTCAAAGATGTTAGATTATCGATTAATCGATGTATGATTATTTGACGGAATTATAGAAATTTGTGGGAACTGGATAGATGGTTTCGAAAGATAATGAGACGTAATTAATCGAGAAGTAATAGATTTTCGACGTGGTTATTTGCAAGAATTAATGGACGTTGGTAGAAATGTAGGAAATTGTTACAATTGTCGTTAGAAAATGAGCTTGGCGCGCTATTACACGAAAGAAGAAATTACATTCCATATCACTTTGATTCGACTTCGTCGAGGGGATACTACACAATAAATTACAGTCTTCGAAACGTAATTATTGGGACGCAGAAAGGTTAATCAATTCGCCACTGTGCCACAAAATTAATTCTCGATCAGTAATCACGTTTTACCATAATAATACGGCAACGTGTTTGGTTTCCAGTTAGATAGGAGCAAACAGACTAATGCGCATTAAGTTTACGCAGGAACGCCACAATGCGATTAAAACATCACTAAACTAGCTAGCCGAAATAATTACAGAAATTCTATTCCCTTATTATATAGATATATATCTATATAAAATAAATACTAGCTCCGAACGATCATCTGCTCTCAATTTTATCAAAAGAAACTAACGCTCGGCAAAAAGAAGAAAATTCCATTCGCATAAATCACTTTCGATATTTGTCAAAAATTGTATTTCATCGAAATAATTCTATTTGCCCACCGCTCAAACTAATCTGCCCTTTCGTCATTCTCATCATTCTATCCCCGAACGAACTAAAGCTAATCTGAAATGAAAAGAAGGAAATTCCATTCTTCCTTACAAATCCATCTTTTCCTCGCACGACGCTTCCCCTTTCTCTGCCTCGTCTTTCAAATCGACGCCCGGCCAATCCTTCGACAAATTTCATTGGTCGAACGTCGGAGTCGTCAGCGCTTAATTAATCATGTCCCAGCGAGCCAAGCTGACCTCGACGTCACACGTCGAACTTATATCGGATAATCGATAGGTTGTGTCTGTGAACTAGAAAGAATTGGGTCCGGGTTGCACTTGCGACCGAAAACAGGGGCGTGCACACCACTGCACGGCCAGGGAGTTGCTTCAACCCTTTTGTAGTCTTCTGTAGGGGTAAATTCATGGCTGATTTCACACTGGACGTGATTCGGTTCTCTGATAGGGAAAGTTGCAACGTTGATAGAGTGGCGATGTCGTCCGGTTAACGATACAGCTGGGATATCAGGGACATCCTTGAGAGCACTTGGGGCAACTTTTGAAGCTCAGCACGTTAATCGATAAGATGAAATCTTTGAGCAGAGAAATCGTTTTATCTATACCCACGTGTAACGTATTTACAGTATACTAATACACCGTTTATATTACTATAACATATCGCGCACTTTGTGTATGGTAAATTTGTGTTTTTATAAATAAAGTAGTTAAAAGAGTAGAAGTTGAATGCAGCTTTGTCTAGAAATCTCTAAATGTTCTAACGAGTGTTTCTCTTTGGATATTTCCTATATTCTGGAATATTAGAATATACATCCTACATAAACATCTTCAGTGCACTGATCAATATATTGAAATCAATAGCAGTTTTTCACTGCATAATAATTTCCAAAAATCGATCTAAATGGAATTATGCACGTACAGCAGGATCATCTACGGTGTATTAAAAATTTTTGCTTCGTTCTGATGAATAATTTTCACCTAGTACATGTCTTTCGCTTTCTTAAACATCCTATTGAGTAGGTACTTTCCTTTGGACATTTTTGCACATTATAACATACTTTCTGTGTAAACATCTCTAAAGTACTAATTAATGATTTAAGGTTAATAACAGTTTTCCACGGTATAATAATTTCCAAAGGCAAAGCTAAAAGGAATTATTTCCAGACTTATATACATACTAGAAATTCATGCTCACCGTGCTAAAAGTCGTTTTAATAAAAAATTAAGCAAACCTTTTTTTACAAAATCGGCGACATAGAAAATATTTGAAATAAAAATTCACATGGAAAAGACTGCCTCCCACGTGTATTGCGTTCGGTACAACGACTCTCTTTTCTTAGAAAGTGACTTTTTTTCACAAAGTAGCCGTTTACAAAGCAGGAATATTTTTCATTCTTTTCAACGCGTCGCTTTCTGCAATAAGAAAACCTGCCCCGGAAAATAAACGTCCGAAGAAGAACGCCAGAGGCTATAATAGCAAAATGATTAAAACACGAATGTCGCTCGTGCGACAGAAGCGTAATTCCGTCTCATTATCGCGATTGTTTCCTTTTACAAACGATTCGTTCAAACGGCTACGTTCGATTATTGAATATCGCGTGAAATATTTCCAAACGTTCTTACGTATATTTTATTTAATCGCATAATTAATTGCACTGAAACGAGTTAAAAACGGGTGCGCATTGCTGTCCAAGAGCTTGAAATCATTTGTTTAATTGTGATTACGCCATTGTGAAATCTTCTGTTAATTTTCTTATCGATTTGAAATGTCTATACGTGCTGTGTGTACAATAGATACTTCTCTTTATAAGCTTTCTCATCAAAGAGTGCTTGAAGCTAAATTAAAGTTGATAAAGTAGCTCTTTTCCGGCACTCTTTGTGTTTCTTTGAGTATGTAAATCTCCCACATTTTTTATCGCTTTTATCGTGTTAAAGGTTATCTTAGAGTAAGGTGATTTCTCATAAAAGTAATCGAAACAGAAACGCGTCAATTTTTAATGAGAAAAAATTCGAAGCGCGCCAATTAGGAACTTTTTATTAAATAAAAATCCCAATGTCCAAATCCTATCATCCCGCAATAGAAAGCCACAGATTAACTAAAATTACCCCAAATGTTTTTCTTCTTAACGCCAACTTGAGACTTTCCATTTAAAAAACTTTTAATTCCTAAATCTCCTCATTCTTCAGCCAAAAATCCTTGCACATTAATTTTCTTATTCTACCTCTCGCTCTGACAATTCTTTTCTCATTCTTTCTTACTCCAAATTTCTACCTTATCGTAGAGTACAAAAGACCCTGAAATGCTTTCCTTCGTAAATAATAAAAATCAACTGAAAATCGGCTTGAACGAGCCAGCTGCGTTCGCGAATTATTAAACCGGAGAACGTCGCGTCTCCTATCGAGATTCATCTTATCTTCTCGCTTTCACTTCTCGCCGTTTTCCCATCTGACAATGAAAAACCTCACTTGCCGGTAGTTTATCCAGCGTACGAGTTAATTCGTTTTCGCCTAATTCATCTGTGGCACCGTCTTCGAGTCGTCGACGTGACCTTAATCGACGGGAACGAACGAATCGTTGGTTGATTTACATTCACGAGAAGAATTATTTGCCAGCATACCTTCGCACTAATCTATCACGGTGAGCAAGTTTCCCAGGAAAATATCTTCGATCGTTACCGGGATGAAAACAGGGCTGTTTTCCTCGTCGATCCGATAAAGTGGGGAAAAACGTTGGAAGGGACTGCGGATAAGCGTTTTATGGAAAACCGAACTCGTTACCGGTGCAGGATAGGGTCTAAATTTTCGCGATTCCACGTCGTCGTTCCTTTAGGCAAGCGAAGTGGTTCTCGTGATTTCCCGAAAAATTCTCTCCTCCGAGATATTTTCATTTTTTCGTGGGAAAAATCGCGAGAAATAAAACCCTTGTTAAGGCTTTTAGCGGCTAATAATAATAAACAGCGTTAAGAACGAAATAAATAGAGGGGACGATATATGACGTCCGTAATTTTTTTTTCGGAGATTCTATTGGAAATTCTTTTTAGAGGAATTTATTGATATTAACTTAAGAAACTTCCATTATATGATCGTGGTATTGAAAATTAATAGAGGCAAATTCTTCGTAATTTTAGTTAGGTCGATTCTGACTAATTCTACTAGTAAATAAATACCAATTAAAGAATGCTTTTAATAGGCAGAAAGAAATACAATTTCTTTTGTTGAGATAGAAGTAATTTTGATTTAAAAGTAATTTACTCGTGCTCGAAGATTCGCGGAATGGTTCTCAGCCCTTCTTTATCGTTTCAAAAAGTCTGGAAAATTGGTATTAAATTTATTCCAAGTATTTTAAGTGCAATGGAAAATGATGTAACGTAAATTCAGAAACTGTGAAAGTCAGTCAATCGAATACTTTTTGTTCTTCGTCTATCTGCATGTTATAAAAAGTACTAAGCACTCGACTACAATTGAAACACTCTGGCAAACGGAACGAAAGTGTAACAGACTAAAAGATACGTTGTGTTTGAGATACCCTGTACGCACCAAAATTGGAAGAACTTTGTAACGAATACCTTTCTACGACGATAACTTTGAATTTTCATCGTCGAAAATTCATCAAATAGTATTTCGTGCTTGAGAAATTCTTCAAGAATTTTCGTCAAGTAAACAGCAAACACCTATTATGATATACGTACATAAGCGTCTCGTAATTGCACAAGCTCGTAACATGAACGTACACGAACGATTAAGAATTTGTGACACATACGTCCAAAAGCCACTCTCATGCAGCACTTTTTCAGTCAAATGACGAGTTACGTCAAAGCGAAGCAACATCAAAAGCAAACGTACAATACACGAACTGAAAATTATCAAAATATTCGCAGGTAGTTGAGCGTAAATGCGCAAAAGAAATCCACAAAACGTGATCGTGGCGGAGATTCATTTCTTCGTAGAGTCCAATCGACAAAATTACAAGGAAAACGATTCTTTTTTTCTCTTTTCGAGGATTTAATCTGAAAAGACGGCGGAAAGCATTTTCTAAAAGCATCTTCGGCGTCGAAATTTTAAGTTCACGAATCTACAAACGTTACAGCAACATCGAGCTGTTTTATTTGGAAAAAAAAAGCTTTCACGTATGATATCGTTAAATCGAAAGATTGTTAAGTTAAAAAGCTATAAATATTTCGTAGAGAATAGAAACAATTACGTAAATTTCTCTAGGTAATTATTTTTATTACTCGTCAAGAATTTTGAATTATTTTAATTCAAGATAAAAGTTTTCCCTAGCTTCGCGTAAAATGACTTTTTAAACTATCGCAGATTCGTAAGGAATTTTCCAAATTCTTTTACCGAAAGAGCATGTTACCAATTAAAGTAATGCTTTCTTCCGATCTTTCGACACGGTTACCAAAATTTTGTAGATGCGCTTGATGTTCTAGAAACGCGTTCTTCGTGATTTGGAGAACCATTGTAGCGGAACGCGGAATCGAGCTGTACGGCGCAAATTTAAAACACCACGGCTTCAGTATTTTGCTTACTTCTGCTGCAATTTAACGAAAAACATAAATATTCTATCAAAGCATAAAACCATAAATTCCGAACTACCAGCCAATCACAACTTAAAACGTCTTCCCAAAAATCGTTCCTCGAACATGTCGAAAAAGACGCGTTAACTGTTCAGTCTATGCTTTGCAATTCATCAGAAATTACTAAAATAGCGCTCGGAAACGATAATAGATCCAACGATAAAGACGCCACGTCTCTTTCAATCACTTGACGCACATGCTTGTGACGCATACAATTGATAGAGAATTGATTTTCGTTAATTAAGCTACGACATTTTATGCACAGGAATTTCATTTATATACCAATGGTTCATGATTTTATAATGTAACAAATTATCGTGGTAAATACGAGCGCACTATGATTGTATGAAAATCGCAATCTAACGAAAGATCTGTCTAACCGAGTTCAGAAATACTCGTTAAAAAAGGAAACATCAAGGACACACTGTCTCGCGATGAAAAATGTATCTTACGACTATTATTTCTCTTGCTTTTCGTCCGTTACTTTTTCATCGGACTCGAATTTCTTTCTTAATAACAGAATTTAATCATTTTCGTTAACAAAGCGGAAAAGAAAAAAAGACTCGTGCATCAGGAGGTTAAAACACCGACGAAAAGACAAAACACGGCTGCCGTGCAGACACCACTACCCCAACTTTCTGCCCGTAGAACTTATATCTCATAAAAAAACGCCAAACAAATCTGCCGAAAATAATCTGAAAACCCGCGAATACACAAAAGCACCAGGGAAAAAAACGCGATATTTGCGACGATGCATGTGACATTTGCACAACGATAATCACACCTTGATAGAACCATCTCTAGAACTCACGGTCGGTGAAAAGAAAAATGGAAATCCGCGCGGGATTGGACCGCGAGCGCGAGGATCGCAACCGACTCGGACAGTTCGGGGAAACTGTCGGCACTGTGACGCTTGTCGAGGGGTTTTCTACCCCCTAGTGCCGCCACCTGAAGCCGCAGGGGGTCCTTCGGGGCGCGGGTAGTTCTATGTGTGTGTGTGTGCGCGCAAGTATCGAGTGTGTACGAGGCCGACTCACACGCTCGCAGGAGGCTGTCAGGAACCTTCGCCGTTTCCATGGCGATCGGCGCGCGCGTGTTGCTCGTCCGCGCGCTGGTGCATGCGCGTGCCCTCCAGCGAACCGCTGGCAACAGGTTTTGGCCCTCGCCAACCCCGGAACCAACACAAATAGCTGCTCCGGGCATCCCAGATAAGGACGATCCAGATCGATCCTTGCTGCCAGAGACGTACTCTGCCTGGCTCGTCGGCGCGCACAATGTCCCAAAGCGACTTGTTTTACGACGAAACAGTCTATCATTTCAGCCGATGTATTTGTTTCTTTCGTGCAGAGTTTCCATTGAATAGAACTGCGAGGTAAAATTATTGGAATCACGTAAGCTGCAACATCTTGCAGTTCAGTCTCCGAGCTTGTTTAAACTTTTGACTGTAGATCGCTTAACAATCGTTCACAAGCTGAATTGCGAGACAAGCTGTTTAGTCTCAAACATTAAAACAATAACCGTTACGCTATTAATTTTTCTACGTGCATTCGTCTTTATATAATCCACGATATTCCAAAACGAGTAACTTCAGAAACAGTCTACCACTCGAGTCGTTCTATTTATGCTTCTCGTGTAGAATCTGCATTAGATACAGTGATATAATGTTATTTAAATCACCCAGGCTGTAACGTCTTAAAACGCAGTCCCGAAGCTTGCTTAGTCTTCGACCCTTTAACCCTGGGTCGCTTAAAAATTGTTCACAACCGAATTTGACGAATTACAAAGCAAGCTACTTAGTCTGACTCAGATAACCTTGCATAGTACGTTATCTATTTCCTGTGTAATAATGCAAAATTACCCTTATGTAACGCGTAGATAGTTCGCGGATGTAGTATTTCATAGTACCTGGAATAGTTAAATAAATAGTATAAACAGTTAAATAATACATTAACTTCAAAATTGAATTGCAAAAAGGTTACAAAGTATATCGCTTAATTTTTAACCGAATTAATTCCGAATTAAATCGCAAGATACAAATGAAATTTCGACCGATTCGTACCAATCCAGAGAATTATACTCGAATAAAGTTATATGTGACATCGAACATCGTTGCGGTAGCAGATACGATCCCTCGACTTTCGTTTCGAGGTCTCGCGTTACTTTGTTGGAGTTGCTGAAGGATGATGGCCTGTCTACTTGATGAAACGACAGAGAAGGGTGGATACTTTCAGTTTCCGTTGTTAGATTTGTTCGTTTGCTGTTTCATGGATTATGATGGTTTTGGGCTCAGGTGATTCTGGTTTGAGAGTGATGGATCTGGAAAGTTTTGTGAAGTTTACTTCTGCGATGAGATATGTATAACTGAACGATCGTCGAAACGTCAAATTTATATGAATGATGTTCAACGAAACCAAAATGAAAAGTAGTAAGTAATAATGCAAAAGAGAAAGCAACATTTCTTTCACGTATTCACTTTACTGAAACTCGTTCAGCTGTCAAAACGTTCGATCGATTATTACAGCTCTTTTCTCGTTTTCGGGGGTAAATTCAAATAGATTCAGGTGATTTTTTCACAGTTGACTGTGTTTCTACAATTTTCGCAAAAGCTGCTGGACTTTCCATCGCACGAATTTTTTTCCAATAAAGAGTTTCACGATTTATCCTGTCGTCTAGGTAATTCCAGTACGAAGGATGTTAGGGGTGCATACATATTTCATTTTAAAAATCTTCTCAGAATCCCGTTATCTTTAATTCGCGTCCGCGTTGATATATCGCGTATCGTAAAGCAGACACGCGCCGACTTTAAACTCCAGTCGTACGCGGTGGACGAGTTAACGCAGCTTGAGCAACGTTCTCCAACGTAGTTGTCGTATTCGTGAAAGAATTTTATTGTATCGTGAAGTTTACAACTCGGATAATTATCCAAAAGGCGCCTGAGGCTCGTCTTTAACGATATTAATTTAATCGCGCAAGAGATCTCCAGTGCCTGCAATCTCCTAATTCGCGACTCGCAAACTCTCGTCAACCGTATCAGCTGAAACACGCAAGAATCCTCCAATAACACGTAGCTTCTGAAATTTCGCTAACGATACTGATTCAATCGTGCAAGCGGTCTCTAGTAACTCGTAACTTCCGACCCATAAAATTTCAGCTAATAACATCGATTCAAATATGCGAAACGTCGTGAGACGCTTCATAATGCACGGTAGCGTACGCAACGCGGAACAACAGACGCTCCCTTTCACCGTCGGCGTCCAAACGACGGTCTCGTCTCCTCGTGACCGCGTCCGCGTACAATAAACGAGGTCGAGAGACTCGACAAGATCGACCTTCGCGCCGTGAGAAGTCGCGTTCGCCTTCTTTTACAGGCAAACACTCGACTCGTAGGTGCCGATTCCTGGCTGGCCTTGCCCACTTATCGCGAGTCTCGATCGAGACTTCGACCTCGTTATCAGGCCGTTTCACGAGTTCATCTTCGTGCACGCGCGTCGCCCCATTGATCGCGAAGAATAGCCGCGTTACGTAAGAACCAGGCGGTGGAAGAACCTTTGGTCGATAAGCTGTGAATCGTTCTTGCCATGCTTTGTCTGCATACAATAGTATAATAGAACGGACGCGTCTATTTTTGAATAAATTCACCGAAGCACGATAGAAGAATGTTTCGTTTGTGCGTAGATACAGTTCTGGCGTGGCAGGGGAAGGGGGTGGTGGGTGAGCATTTAGCGGCGCGGCGATATTTTCTGCTTTTCGCTGTAAGAGAGTTTTGAGAGTGGAAAGATTGGAGAAAGGAAGAAAGGATTATTAGCGGATGGAGATGAGAAATCGAATGTTTGGAAAATTCGAGATCGATTGTATTTCTGCTATTCGACTGAATTTTGTAATTTGGATAGAATGTTTTTAATCAAAGTTTATTTGATAACGAATGTTTCACGGAGTAACTTACGTCTGACACGCTGTTGATCAAACTTTCGTCTATTTGAATTTAATTAAATTTACGTTATTTGACTGAATTTTGCGATTTCAGGTAGGAATGGCCAATTCGTTATTTAACTATACAACTTATGTACAGTACAGCGATAGATCATTATGTTAGTACGTTGTTATACTCATTTAGTCGAATAACCCATTATATAATTTATTGAATGAGGGAAATGATGCGTACAGCTTTTGGCTAAAAGGGACTGACTATTAGATCTGTGGATAAAGTTTCGGGTCCGCTATAATCCTGCAATCGCTCTATTCTGCGGATGTGCACGAAACAGGGCATGAAACGTTCGAGTATTCGTCAACTTTAGACGGTATAAGGTTAGCTGTTTACAGGTGTCGTAAAAATAACACGGTTTTTATTGCAACATGCTGGGTTATTGCTTGAAGTGTCTTTCATAGAACGGTACGCTTTAAAAACGTGAAGCGAATAGAACTCAATTTTCCTCAACTACGCGTCCGTATGTTCGAAACAAACAGAAAATACGCTATTGTTCTGATACTAAAATAGTTGGTTAATTATTAAAGCGTATATAAATTCAACACTGCGCAGCACAAACAACATACAAATACGTATTATCGTTCTTTATGTGGAATCTGTTATCCACTTTTTTATTATTTATTTCCAAAGAGGATCAAAGAGAATCAACCAAAATTCGATAATAAAATAGACTTCTTGTTTTTTTTTTTTAGTTTTTTTTTTTAGTGAGATAGTAGTGACTTCTATGGAGAAATTGTGGATCTTAAGTTGAAGTTTAACTCTGTTCGCTTCACTCGCCGAATATAATACAATTTCATTGTTTATTATAACCTACACAAAATTCATTCGAGAAACACTGGCAAGAAATAAAATACTTTACAAGTTCGTAAAAGGAACGAGAAGCTTCTCATCGAAAAAGGCGAACAAACTTTCAACAAAGGAAAAATGAAATTAAGGATGCGTGAAGTGACGATGAAAATTGGAAAGTGTCGTACAAGACGTTTCAGAAAACTAAAGAGAGTAGTAATATACAATTCTCTCTCTAATATATCTATATACGTAATATTTAAAATTCCACTGGATAATTACTTACTCGTAAATTAAACGAGATGTCGTCGAGAACAACCAGCTGTCGCTCCTATTTCTTTGGTCCTTTAACGAGTTTCTTCGCTGAGAATCGCGTGATATCGACCAACTCGCACGGTAGTAAGAAAGTTTTGAAAAAAGGGCGGAAATACAAAATTGAATTTCCATCGAATACGGCCGCAAGCAATTTCGCAAAGGCGCCGCTCGAACATGCGGCGGCCGTCGCAATTCGCTTGGCAATTATTATTCACGAAGCATTGCGCGCGAGGAACCGGAAGAAAGAAATCCGCCCGCGAACTTTCGAGTAAGACAGCGCGCGATACGCCACAGCCTCGAATTTCCATAAAAATGAAATACACCCGGCGTTCGCACTTTTCACCCATCGCCGCGTAAAATAACGAGCTGCGCTCGCGGCACGAACTGCAACGTGCAATTGTGACGAACGGAAGTTCTATGCGTGATTAAAACCCATTTTTAGCTTTCACACTTCGACTCGAGTAACTTCGTTGCGCATATGTTCTTCATGCGAGTAATCGAACACCTGTAGACACATTTTATGAACGTAATACGCGTGTTACACGGGACATTTTGAAATTAACGCTGCTATGAAACTGGGTTGCTGTGATTGGGTCGTTGAAGCTCAAAATCAATTTGCAAATGTGCGTGAAGTGGCTGGCGAAAGTATTCCAACAATCTGAGAAACTTTTTACGTATATATTGTACAAAACATTTTGACATATCATTGGTGTTGTAACGAGATACAAATGAAGAGAAATTTGAAAAGACTCTGGAAATCTTGTTATTTATTGTTAAAAATATTGTTTATTAATATTATTTTATGTATTATTAAATTTAATTTAATTCTTTTTATAAATTATTAAATTTGTTATTTTAGATATTATTAAAGTATTTGAACAGTCAGTTATTCGCTGTATTGGTAAAAGTAAACTGCAATGTAATAATGAGACTATTATTAACGCTAATTGTACGTTCAAGATCATTGTTCATACCGTGTATTAATATTTTACTAAGTAACCTCTTGTAACTTTTACCTACACTTTCGGATTGGTTTCAAATTTTACTGTTATAATTACGGTAGTCGCATTTCGTTAAAATACTAACGAGGTTTCATATAATTCGCACGATATATTCGTAAAAAGAATTCTGTGATAGTACTTTCGAATACCTGTTCGCATATTTTCGCGAGCCGCTGTGCATGTAATAATTTAATATTACATCAAACTGGGTGAAAATCTAACAACGTCGATGACCAAGGTATCGTTCTCTTTTAGTATTTCCAATTTCTGCAACAACCTTTTAACAAAGTCTGAAACCTTTTTCTCATTCATAGTGATAGAACATATCGAAAAGTTTTATTACAGAAGACTAACACACCTTGTGCACGTGTATTGTATATATACTCAACGCTATATAAAAGTCAAAAGAGTACACCGCAAAGCAAAGAATAATTAACGCGAAGTATAAAACATGTCGCTGCTTTACCTCGTTTTCCAGCCACTGATTGGTTCACGCGACTTTAATAGCCAAAGATTATGGGATTATGCGTTCTGAAGGGGCCGAAGTGGAGCGGCAAACAGGAAAATCGATAAAGCCAGAAGAAACGAGAGGAAGAAAAATCCGGTACTTCCATACGACGAGCAAATTGACGAATTGCCTGGAACCCTTGTTGGAAATTGTGCAATCGTGCTACCCTGTTCAAGAATGAAGAAACCGACCGCTTTTTCGCCGGGACACGGCTGCGATTTATACGATCGTCGAAGTTGCAGCTTATCTGCAGCTGGAGGGAAAAAAGCTCATGAATTTCCAGGCAGGCGGTCGCTTTTTCCCTCGAGAGAATTTGCGTTTCGATATTTCCGGACGAACGATCGCGGTCATTTTCGTGTCGCGGCTAGAACACGAGAAATTGTTCCTCGCGTTCGAGCAACGAAAGTCGAGGAAAAATGACGAGCTATTTGAACCTGTCCAAGTTCATCGGTGATCAGACCAAGTTACATTTCTCAGGAGAGACAAACTGTCGCGGATGCTTACGCAGTAAGCGGAAAACAGATGTCTGGAAGCGACACACGTTGCGAATTTTAAATGAATGGAATCGAGATGGAAGCTGCGGCAATGTTTCCGATGAAGCTCGCGAGAAGTAATTTTTATTGGAGTACAACGACCATCGCATAGATACATACATACATACTGTTGCGTGCATTTACACGCAGATAGCGAGGAAGAAATCGGACCTTTGACCTGGAGGTTCTTGCCGAGACCCGAAAAGTCAGTCCGAGCAGAGCCTTATAGAGCAGGTATACAAACGATCGCAAGACACGCGACATGTATGAAGATATTTGCGATAGTTTCTACAGTTTAATTGCGATGTAGATATATAGCTCATTTTTTCCTCTCGCCGCTTATCTGTGACTTACATGCGAAAATTCCATTGCATCGATACTGCGTTTCGATAAACGTTATACGTTATATTGTTATCTTTTCAAAGAAAAATCCAAGAATTTTGATTGTGAGATGCTTTGGATAAATAAATATATTTTTATGATTTATTATATTCGACGTTAAATAAATGAATGCGGTAGATTAGAAAGATGGTGTTGCTTTCAATTAATTTGACGGCGCGTTAGGATGATTAATGACGCGAGAGAGTGTTTCAAATAAAAAAAATTGGAGAATCTTAAGAACGTGTTGTAGCGGTTGGAAAACACGTAGGAATTTGTTTTTATCGTAATAATGGTTGGGCTATAAAATACTTGAAAATTTTTTCACCGTGCCTCGGACAAGATTCTGGAGATTCTCGAGGCTCGCGGATTTTCCAAAATTTCCGCGAGATAATTCACGGCGCGTTTTGCATAGCTCGAGCCGCGCCGTTCCACGCGTCGTGCGCACGCGACTTTAAACGTCATTCGCCATGAATATGTCACGTATAAATTTGCAATCACGTCGTCTCGGTCGGTTGAAAGTTCGAGCAAGTGCATTTTTACAAGTTGAAACACATTTTTGAGTTAAATTGCAAATGCGTTGGCAATTCTGTTTCCGTACTCGCGAAACCGCAGATGGCGAGAAAATAAGGGCAAAAGTTACCAATCTAATAAAATTTTATAATAAGTATATTAAATATTAAACAGAAATAATTTAATATTAATAAACTATCAAAACTTAATGAAATATTAAAATAATCCTAATGAGGTTTCGTGTACATACAATAATGAAATATAATTGCGCAATGCAAATGACAGAATACAACTTTCAAATTACAATCTACAATTGCTATGCTTGTCATACTTTCGCATTGCTGATAATCAGTGCGAACTAAGGATCGCGCAGAAAGTATTAGGTTGTCCGAAAAGTGTCTTTCTTTTGCAGACACGTCTTTTACAACGATGCATCTTTATACAAACACGAAACCTAATCTGTCGAACGTTGTGATCTTTATCTTGATAGAACAAAATGAATCATACGTAATTCGATAAAATAATACAAAACGACAAATACTGTGCATCCATTGTCTCCTTATAAAACGAAAGAAACTTATCGGACGACCTAATGCTACTCGTTTACATATAGAAGACACATAAAACGATGGAACGTACTTACAGAAAGTCGCCTAGTTTCGTTCATGCATTCGCACAAGTCGTACAAAATCTTATGTTTAAATATTTAATATCGTCGTTGCACCACACGTTCGAAATGACGATGCAAATCGAAAATCCCGCCGATGAAGCTTTCACGCTTTTCGAGCGCTGAAAAATTCTTCCGGAAGAATTGGCCACTGAATTACAGCAGTTAACGGTAACAGAATTATGGATGAATTGTCGGTAAGACCGTGATTACCGGAATTCGATAGGTTCAGAGAAACTGTACGTGATCGTAAGCATTCAGACCGCTCGTCTCTCATTACAGAGGAGCTGAGGAACGTGCCCGCGACTTCATTGCAATTGATATTCGTTGCAGCTTTTTGCAAAACTTAAAGAGTCGTCTGGTCGATAACGGTCCGTAAGAAACGATGATTTAAAGGACTGCGTAAGACGATGGTTATGTGAAGTGGCGGCGGAAGCGTATGACGTAGGTATACAAAAACTCGTACGACGATAAGCTTTCAAATAGGGCTGGTGGTCGTATTGAAAAGTAACTGAGTATATGTACCAAAGTTACGAACGAAGAAACCTTTTTTAAATGCATTTGTGTCGTTCTTATTTCGGAACAGTTATTACTTTCTGGACTTTTCTTCGCCAAAGTATTCCTACACTTACCATAGGAAAGCTTTATGTGTGCACTGTGTCTGTTATATAAAACGTTTTGAAATTTCGTTAGTATCGTAAAGGTTCGTCGTGATTATGCAAACTGGCGAAGTTTGGCAGAAACCTAACTTCTTCTGAGTACATCCCCAGAACCATCTAAAATTTGACTAATATAATCTCGATAGTTGCGTGTAATTACAGCGACAACGAAATTACAAAATATTTCGTTGCAACAGACGAATGCGTTCGTAAAAGGTACCGGCAAGCGTACGACACTTTCGCGAGCCACTGTATCTATGTATAGGCGATAGAACAAGAAAAAAGAATTGAAACTTTACATTCCAGTTTTCCCTTTAAAGCAACGAAAGAACGGTGCAGAAAGTATTCTTTCGACATGATTGAAACTAATCGAACTACTTGGCTCGAAGTATCCCCAGAGGAACAACGTCTTTTTACTGGAAATCTTGTGCTGAAAGTTCATCGCGCAGGGTGGGGCGGAAGAAATTTCATTGAATCAGGAACTTCTGGCTGTAGATGAAATCACGTATCAGAAAACTTGGGCGAACCGAAGCTTTCGCTATTAAAACTCGTTATTATTTTTGTTATTAAATTATGAATCGCGCGAATCGATCGAGTAGAGTTTAGTTTGCAGGTAATATTTGAGGGGAACTGGAAATGAATCGACGTTTTACGACTTATGAATATTCGACGGCTCAGCCGATATCTCCGTTTGATCCGATGGCTAGCTGCCTCCATTATTCAGTCGCTTCCGCACAAAACAGTCTCCGAATAATACAAGGCGTGTGCGAAATTGACCACATGGCGGTCTCGGCCTTTCCGAAGGGGGACGCAGATTGAGAATCGGACGAGAAAGCAAACTGGACGATCATACTCCAGTTGATTCCATGGATTATGATTTCTCATTGTCTGCAATATTTACTATAGTAATTACGAATTTCATTTTTACAAACGTCTTTTTGCTTGTATTTTTATTCCGACAAGAAATTTCTGGTCTGAATTTCTTTCTTAATCAAAGGAAAAATTAATCCATCAAATGTTCACGCAAGGCTCCATCTCCACTGAATAAATCTTATCAGCGATATCAGCGCGAGAAAGTTTTCTTCCCTTCAAAAAATGCCATTTATTATATTTCGCAACAAACGATAAGTACTCGTATTCATTCGTGAAAATAATAATTTTTAATATTAATTGTACCAATCCTCTCACTAATTTCCCTTAAAGTTCAGACGTACGTTCCTTTCTTATAATCTACAAAATTGCCATTAAACTGTCATTTAAATTTTAACAACCAATAAATTCTCGTCTTTAACGAACGATAATTGTATTTGGACACAAATTACAAACGTTCTTTTAGCATTGATATTAATTTTTCTCTAAATAAAATAAAAAAAAAAAAAAATTACAAACGATGAAAAATGAGCAGAGAATCGCGGTCTCGCGTATGAAAACCACACAGGGCGAAAATTACTTGTGAACGTAAGAATGATGGGTCAGACGCGTACGAGGAGGAATTATTTTCGATCCTAGAGAACCAATAATGTGGCGCATCGTATTCGAATTACGCTTTCTCTTTGTTGTCAGTTGTTTGGCTGCGCGTTTATCGTTCGGCGCACTCGGAACGTCAAAGTTTCAGCAGGTACGATACTAATTGGCACCTGCACGATGGAATTTCGAATTTATTTGGCCCGTGTTTTCGCGTCGCAAATTGCTTCACGTTGGAGGTGTTCTACGCTAACGAATTGCCACGAAGTTAAAAACATTTGAAATCGAACTTGGAACTGAAACGTAAGGTTTAAATTCAAAGGCGAAATTAAACTCGAAGCTTCGGTTTTTTAACTTAAAATCGAAGATGACGTTGGAATTCAAATGACGAATTAAACATTTTAATCTGCATCTCGAATTCTATGCTTAAATGCATAGTGAGAGTTCAGGCAGAAACTTCAAATTCCACATTTGTATTCGTATTCGCGTTTAAATGCAATCTCCAACTTGGAAGTTTTAATTTAAACTTAAACACCAGAACTGGCTGAAAAATAACTTACAAATTGTTCCTGATAAAGCCACCCTAAAAAGTAGCAAGAATTATTCTAAAGCCCTTCGTCGTTCGCTTCTATCGCAACTTTCATCAGCTCGACTTCCAATTAAATTTCAATGGGAATTTAAAAAAGAGAATTCGTGACCGAATAGACTACGGAACTGCGTTTCGCGAAACTGTCGGCAAAACTAACATTGCAAAGCCTCTGGTCGTTTGCAAAAGGCTTCTCGATGATCATCTTTTATTTAAATCTCCTCTGTTACACGAGCTTGCATCGCATTTTGCGCGTTACCAACGTCTGCGAACAACCACTATCAGAAGAACGATCGCGAAATTCGCGTTGCAAACAGGTTGTTGGTGAATTTTTACGAAACGACAGTCATCCTTGAATACAAAACACACGTTTCAACGGCTAAGTGCCGGTCTGCGTGGCGAACGCCCTTTGCTATCGCCATTCTCGCTGTAAAACTGCGTTCCACTTCCGACGACGTGGCTGGCGCAATACAAACGCTGCTGATTTTCCGGTTATCGTATCGCCTTTATCATTCTGTTTCGTCGAAACCAGCAGATTCTCCTCATTTCCCCTTCGTTTCCACCCACTGTGAACGTCTTTATCTTCACTTTGTCCCTTTCCACGCTTCTTGCCTGCCTTTCTAACATCCACTCCTTCGACCGTTCCTCTCTTTCTGCTATGCTAAGAATGTATATCATCGTCTTTGTTAAAACGTCACGCTCGTTCCTCGTCCGTTGCACGCTGTAGATTCCTTTCGTAGCTCGCGTGTACGAATTACATCCACACAGAGGGAGGACAGAGTGGCTAAAGGCTGCTATCGGGCGTCCCACTGCGAGCGAGCCCCGGGGGCCGGAGTTTATTAGCTCAACCCCCGTGTAGCGACGGGTAAGACACTGCAGCGAGTACGAAACAGCGAGCAAAGTTTCTCAATTAGATACAGCGATACGCAAATTGTTTTATATGGCGTTCGAAGCATTTCGCTTTTTATATTTCGCGAGCTATACGTTGGATAAAATAATATTCGAAGGGCTTGGAGATACTTTCTTGCAAAAATGAGATAAGTACGCGAAGCGATACAATTTGTGAATTGTAAACCCTGTATTTATCCGCAGCAACGTTGTTCGGTGTTTTCCAATGTTTTCCATGTTTTCACGGCACGTGTAAATCGATTACTACAATTTTGCGTTAAAATATTATACATTTGACTCGTGCCGAATAGCTTCTGTTCTTTCGGTCGATGTTATTTTCTTATCTGACAATCGGAGGGAAAAGAAGCGAGTACGTCTACAAAATAAGCTGGGTATCGCGTGTTTTAGAAATTTTGGCCGCACACTGGTTGAAAATCGCCGATGTACAAGATTCGTCTAGTGTTTAAATGAAAAATCATAGATAAGAGAAGTGGGTTAACTCTCGTCATATGAACTCCAGTTCACGAGCGATTTGTCCTCGATAATTCTTAGTAACAGGATTTCCACTATATTTCTAGAAATTAGTTAAATTTATCAGATATTACCATTTTAATCCTTCAAATAGAAGAAATGAAAAATAAAAGAAGAATAAAAAAATACAAAATTATTCAACGTGAAAGATTTTCCTTTCGCTAAAAGACAATTTCTCTAAATATATATAATAAACTTTTCGAGCCTTCGAAAGCAGCCAAACAGCCGACTAAAACACACATCGCAGTATCCTCTGTAGCCGCTGTTAATTAAACTACGAGCCGAACTGAAAAAAAAAACAGAGAGAAATAGAAACCTTTTGAAACCCAACTGCGAAACAAATTTCTGCCTAGATCCTATTTCAACTTACTTAGAATTCTTATTGAGTCGATTGTAAAATTACTTCCAAATAAAAAAAAAAAAGATCCTATTTAGTTAGTTGCGCTAGTAAGAATCAACGAGCGCACAAAGATTCACGCTGCACTAAATAAATGCAGTAAACCACGCTTGTGAATCATCGTTTCACGCGCGCGTTTCCAAGCTTTCGCTAGGCTACTCTTCGAACCTCCACCCTAAGGCGCCACGGCTTCCCTTGCGGAACTCGCAGGAGGCACGATAGAGAGAAAACACGCAGGGACGGGTTTCTCTTGGGTCGTGAAGTGTGCAGGCCGCTCTGCCATTACAAGCGAGACGAGGCCGGGGTGCGCCGGCAAAAACGAACGGATGGAACGGAGGAGAAAAGAGGAAGGAAGAGGAAGAGCTTATTTGCAGTACGCAAGCGGTCAGATGACTCGATTCTTCAGCCACCCTCGACCTCGTCGACAGATGTTGGATGTTCCCCTGACACGGGTCCGTCCATGGGCCTCCCACTTGCTTCTGGCCTGCTCTTTTCAAAATGGCAGAGGTGGCACACGTTCAAGGACAGAAGCTGCAACGCTGACGGTGTCTTCCTTTGTTGACGAACGTCGGAGAAGCTGAACGTCGTTGGAGAACGGAGGGCGAAGGGCGAATCATGACGAAGGCAGGAAATCAACGGTGGACTTTGTACGTTTCAAGTTGCGACCGCAACAAAGACATGGAACTGTTCGTCCTTGGTATTTCCAATTTGCTTGGAAAAGTCGCCCATTGTCGCCGAATCTTTCTTCGTGGTTCTTCGTTAGAAAAATTTACCAAATGTCCAGCTGGACAAATTGTAAAGTACGAATTAAATGAATAAAAAAAATGGTTCCTTTTTTTCGTCGCCAGTAGCCAATCTGGTCGCTTTGTTTCGCATTCGGAGCGGTAAAGAAAGATTAGCGAACACGGGACTTGCGTATGGACTTGCTGGTAGCAACGAATGCAGCTTTCAAGGCGAAACGCACGAGTGTTCCTCAGATTATGTTGTTTCGGCGCGGACAAAACGTTGCTGTTCGCTGGAATTGTTTCGGAACATGCAGCAACGAGAAGCGACAGAAAGTTGCTCTCAGAAGGTTGCTGCTTCGATGAAGACGCAGCACAGAGGGAACGTTCGATATTTTTCTTTTTTTTTATTTTATTTGAGAAAATTACAACAATTCTATGAAAGAATTTTTAGTAAGTTCTCCTGGCGTGTTACAATGTCACGAGTATAAAGAGTTTATTGCATGTTCGATTCTAATTGAATCTAGAGCTTAAATCTAGGGGATAGTGTTTTTTTAGCCTGCGGATCTGGTCCGCCGTGTCAAGTAATTGAGTGACTAGAGGGTTTTGGTGGTTGTTGACTCTTGTGCTGTGTCTATTACTGAATTTGGATATTTCTTCTTTGACTGTGGGTATCTTGAGGTCGCGATGTATCGTTTCGTTGGTAACGTACCCGGGTGCGTCTAATAAGGTTCCTAGTGTTTTCGATTGTAGTCGTTGGAGTATTTCTATGTTGGAATTGCTTGCTGTTCCCCATAGCTGGATTCCATAGGTCCAGACAGGTTTTAATACGACCTTGTATATCATTATTTTACTCTGCGTGCTTCAGTTGGAACGTCGGCCAATGAGCCAGTAGAATTTTTTTATTTTTGTTTTGATCTGCTTCGATTTGTCGGCTATGCGTTGTTTTCATGTCATTCTTCTGTCTAGAATCATGCCCAGATATCTGACTGACTCTTTGTTTGGGATTGGAATGTTGTTTATCGTCACTTGTGGACAGGTTTGTTTTCGCAGCGTAAAGGTTATGCGACTAGATTTGTTTTCATTTATTTTGAAGCGCCATTTGTGGAACCACTCTTCCATAGAGTGAGTTCGATATTTGAATGGATTTTTCAACGAGATATTACGGAGACTACTGCGGAATAAGGAAGGAGACACAAAGACCGAGACGTTTAGTTTCTGAACAGTTAAACGGCAATCACGTTATAATAACAAAAATCGAGACATCTTCGAGAGATCGAGTTAACCAGTTTGGTTTTCTCAGCGTCTTAAGTGTCTTGTTTCAGCCATTTTAAATTGATAAAACATTCGGCAATTGCTTTCGTCTAAGTACTATGTGTGTGTGTGTGTGTAAAATTGCAATTCTTAGGATTACTTTGATCAATTAATATTACAGAACTTCTGCAATGTCTCATACGAAATTGAGATCAAAGAACTTATAAAATGGTAAAAGTATACAGGTGATTCTTGTTTTAGTTAACAGTTTTCGTTTCGACAGACATCATGCTTATTAATAGACACATCTTGTGTTCAAAGCGACGGCAGAGTGCAAATTTTTCCTTTAATAAAACGTTTTTTTAAGGAAATAAAAACGTGCACATAAGATATTCTCCTAAGTCTACGAAGCTCGTACGGCGATAAAATTATGACTTTTCACGTAATCACACGTTGCGTTGGAACTGTATAACGGTGTAGAATTAACAGTTACGTAAAGTATAATCAGAGGTGCTTGAGAACGAGAAAAAAAAAAAAAGGTAAACGCACGTCTCGATAAAAAAAGTTGTGCAAATTAAGATTTTAAATCTATTCGTCGTGCATATATGTAAATGCCGTTTTATTTCAATTGTTTCCTTGCAATTTTCCATAATTCAATTTGCTTTACGAGAAATTCAAAAACAAGGCTTCGTAATTGCGAAGAGACGGCGAAGTATTAGAAAATCTTCCAAGTAAGGCGTAGCTTTATAAAGATTATGTTAAAAATAGCGAACAACTCGCGATCCAGTGGATGCAACGATGTTTCTTAAGAAATTGAACGTTACACGGTTGGATAGAAAATTGTGAAACTTCGCAAGACTGAACGTGTATAAAAATAAAGCTTTTATTCTCGTTGATTGTACTACGATGTACGTTTATTTTATAAATGATATTAGAAATGAAGCTCTTTGGATATTTCGACGTGAACGACGAAACGTGCTCTTGATTCTTTTCATATTCCTTTTATTCGATTAACGTTTCTGCAAAACATCGAGGATATTCGTTAGATGACATTTTTCGATAAGTCCAATTAAAGAAAGAAGGGAACCTTCGAAATTATCCGACTCTGTGATTATCTCGCGTGGATGCAAATGTTCCTATTAAAACTTTCCGCTTCACTGATTTTAAAAAATTCTATCAAAATCCAAAGAGAAGACAAAGCCACAAATTATTTCTAATCCTACGTTCAGCTCTTACGGGCGAGAAAATTTCCACGAAAGCTTTCCATTTCACCGATATTAAAAACAACTCTACCAAAATCAAGCGTTGGCGAAATTATTTACAACTCCGCAGTTGGTCCCTTTGCATTAAAAAATTCCTACAAAAAACTTCCCAATTCTGCAACATTAACAAAACGTCCTACCGAAACGCGATTTAAAAGAGAAATAAAGGAAACCCATAAAATTATTTCCGATCCCGCAATTAGCCCTTACGGACGAGAAGATGTCTACGAAAGCTGTGCATTTCCAAAATATCAAAAGATTCTAACAAAGGCCAATTTAAAAACGTAAGAAACCTACTGAATAATTTCTAACCTAACAATTAGCCCTTACGGGCTGGAAAATTCCTAGAACGATCTTCTGGTCCGCTGATACTAAAAAATTCATCGAGCAAAAAGCGACGTGAATCGCGAAAGTCTGTCGCCTCGCGCAAGAATTAACGTGTCGCGGTTAATGCACTCGCGGTGCACGCGTGGCCGCACTTCCTCGAATTTCCAATGTAAATCCGACGCGGCGGGGGCTTACGTAAATTCCCGGTGCAAATGCTACGGGGGGCTATTACATAAATCCTAGCGGAGCCTCATCGAAACGCCTCGGTTACGAGGAAAAAATTATGTAACATCGATTCGCGCGCTGGAAAGTCGCCTACAGCGCTGCTTTGTTTCATTATACACGTTTCTACGACGCATCCAGAGCTTTTCTGAATGGACGCCACCGGTGATGCGTATTTTTCTAGAACGATGCAAGATGTTTAACACGACCCATTTCTGCGCTAGAATTTCGTTGTTATTATAAACGATCGAGGATTATTTTGCACGACCTTTTCGTGTGTTTTAACGCGAATGCGAGTGGAAGATGGCTTTGCTCGATGAAAGTTCCTGCGAAATGTCACAGATATTTATTTCCCATATGGTATTCTTTGACGGTTATTTCGTTCTGAAAGATTAAGAACGTCCTTTTGCAGAACTCCTTTCGGCGATACATTTCATTTGTACCTTTACATCTGCTTCTGGCGTAAGTTTAACTATCTCACCCTTCCGTCATATCTTCGATCGGAGTCGTTGGTTAATTCTTTAAGCAGCGACGCACGAATCGTTCCCTCCGAACGCGAAAAAAATGAAAAGCGAAGAATGCAATATCGTTATCGATGCACGCAACTCGTGTCAATGAATGAAATTTCACGATGCGCTGACGCACAAGTACAAATATTTCTTTGGTGGAGAAGAAATGCGGAATAAAATTGTAATCATTTCTATAGTAATTATAAGACAGATTCGTGGATAATTTCCTCGTACTTGATTGGAACCACAATATGGCTGGTTGACGACAATCGTGATCCATGAAATTTTCTATCGACGATGGTGGAACTTCAAGAATTAAGAGTACTAATTGCTTCGTTGGTTCTTTAATTAATATCATCGATAGCGTGGATGATTTCGCACGGACGATTATATAAAGTCATCGTTCGCCTCACTTTCCAATGTAATTTCGCCGGGTAACGTGCTATCCAGCTGTTACGTAAAGTAAACGGCATGTTTCGGTATTTGAAAGGGATAAACCTTAATTGAAACAGATCTTTCACGCCGTTAATTCATATTGATTATACGTTATTTCATCAAACGCTACGACTAATGAATAGTTATTAATTTTGTAATTGTTCCTTCTAAACCGGCGTCTTCCGAGCAGGAAGTTCTTGCACTCGATAGCATGAAAATTTCATGAATTTAAAGTTACACGCAATCTTGTAATGTACACTGATGGAAGGCGTATTCAATGTTAGATAAGTTACGCGGTGTGAAAAGATCGGTTATGAAGTTATCATAGATAAACACCGAGAATAAGAATCAGATATACGCTTATGAATGTTTCATAAATGTTCGTAAATGTTTGTTTATTTACGTACAATGCTTTTCAAGAGTTCATTAATCTTCCCTTGTTACTAATTATTTGGCTTATGAATTATGCAGAATTTACACTATGATATATAGGTGACTTAATATATCGCTTGATATGATATACGACTTGATGTAAATATCGTACAAATGAATAATTATTGTTACAACGTATTTTCATCTTTGTAACAGTGTAGTGGAAGGATTAAAATACGGTATTCAAGTGTTCGAGAAACAGCTTCTGTTCCATATTTCCATGAATACGATTCTCGAAATGTCTGGTATTAGAATTTAACAAACGTTCGTAGAATAGTTTTACTAGAAGAAACATGAATTTAGGATATTGATTGACAGCCAATGCAGAGTACGTTAATACGATAATCATGCTAGATGGATTGTCATTTTATTCGTATCACTATCGATTCGCAATTGGTCAGTTGAAAATACAGAGATCCTCTAATCTTCTATTACTGTATCTTTCTATCTAGTGATAGAAATATTTCTTTGGAAACAACCGTACGTTCGTAAAACATATGTCGTACAGTTCTACTGGAAAATTTGAAGGTATGTTTACATTGGCGTTCAACAGCCAGAAAGTGCAAACCTGTGGGCCATATGCTGTTGCAGTGGAACTCAAGGAGATGCCACTGGAAGGTAGGCATCTGTTCTATCGAAATCCTTACATCAAACATTGTATAATCCTCTACTTGAGTGTATTTACACTCGCAGTACACTCTTCAATGAAACAAGAAGAATAGCAAATGTTAATTTTCCATGTGATAAATTTCCATAACAGTTACTTTGAATATTTTATGCTCTTTTGTGTATCCTATGCTTTCTGTCTATTTTTGCATCTTTCAATTTCTCATAAAGTTTACCGATCGCCTATTCAAATATCAAACAAATTTTCAGTAAATTGAACCTATCGGTTTGCTCTATAAATGTTTCATTTATAATAATATTTGAATGTGGAAACTTTCACAGGATGTAAATAATATAAATGTATATGAAATATCCAATAAATACAGCGATAAAGTGTCAGTATTGTATTTTATGGTACAAAGTATGCTATGTTATACTACATTAGAAACTTATGTTATTAGAATTATATTACAAGGTGTATATACTAATATTCTATAATATTTGGTGAGACAATTTTCTGCCGCGATTCCGCTTTTTCAATTATATTCCCAAAAATATGAGCTCGCGTGAAAATCCGCCAGTCTATTTATAAGAAATATTTTGCAACAATATCATCAAGCGCTCTCGTTCATTTTAAAATCGACGCAATTTCGTTCGTTCGTTCGGCGCAGTTTAATTCGCGCAGCGTAGAAAGAGCCGCATAAACGTAATTCGAATTTATCGAGGCCGAATGTAACGAGCGTTCCGTCCACCGCGACGCGTCGCCGAGATCATCAGGAGACTCGTTACGTAAATCAGTGCGACGATATCGAGTGGCGAACGCGACGAACACGCGAGACCGACGCTGTTGCGTCTGCCCGATGAAATATTCATGGAACTTTTTGTAACGCGTAATGCTACGCGCGTTACAGGCAATTAGGAGCAATCCGCGAACCGGAAACGGTCTGTTTGTGATAACGAGTTGTTTGTTCTTACGAACGTTAAATTTCGTACGAACTTTCCGGTTTGACGCTTTCCAGGAATGATTTCAGGATGCTTCCTTTCTCCACCGAACTAATCGTAGCCTTTTTCTCGTTGCTTCTCGTTGTTCTTAATCGGTATTTTAATCGTCGTTTAGAATTTGAACGTTTGTTAGGGGTAGACCGCAAATTTGTATGTATTTACGTGAAATTTAAAGATACGAAATATTAGAAAATGCGTATAACCTTTGTATATGCAAACATATGGAAAATATACAAAGTAGGGTATTGGTTCTTATTTTTGATAGAAATATTCACGTGAGTTCTCTTCCTTTTATTGTGTCCATGAAGATATAAATTTGCATGAGAGTCCGCAGTTCGAGCAAACGCTATATAAATTGGACAATTGTGACTCTAAAAATACTACTGTGAGATTTTCGTATTTCTA
The DNA here is from genome assembly GCA_014737475.1 of Bombus confusus. Taxonomy (NCBI): domain Eukaryota; kingdom Metazoa; phylum Arthropoda; class Insecta; order Hymenoptera; family Apidae; genus Bombus; species Bombus confusus. The sequence goes on along the minus strand of JACXIV010000040.1, from coordinate 3,751,726 downwards.
TTCATTCCAATTATAATTTTCTAAATAGCTTGGTTTAATTTTCTTAATTTTGTATATACAAATATATAGAAAATATACAAAGTAAGGTATTGTGGTTATAATTTTTGATACGTAGAAATCTTCAAGTAAGTTCTATTCCTTTAGTTGTATCTATGAAAATATGTATTTGCATGAGAGTCCGCAGTTCGAGCAAACGCTATATAAATTGGACAATTGTGACTCTAAAAATACTACTGTGAGATTTTCGCATTTCTATTCATTCCAATTATAATTTTCTAAATAGCTTGGTTTAATTTTCTTAATTTTGTGTATACAAAGATATAGAAAATATACAAAGTAGGGCACTGGTTATAATTTTTGATACGTAGAAATCTTCACGTAAGTTCTATTCCTTTTATTGTGTCCATGAAGATATAAATTTGCATGAGAGTCCGCAGTTCGAGCAAACACTATATAAATTTGATAATTGTGACCCTAAAAAGACTACTGTGAGATTTTCGTATTTCCATTTATTCGAATTATAATTTTCTAAATAGCTTGGTTTAATTTTCTTAATTTTGTGTATACAAAGATATAGAAAATATACAAAGTAGGGCACTGGTTCTTATTTTTGATACGTAGAAATCTTCACGTAAGTTCTATTCCTTTTATTGTGTCCATGAAGATATAAATTTGCATGAGAGTCCGCAGTTCGAGCAAACGCTATATGAATTGGACAACTGTATAATTGTAACACTAAAAAGACTACTGTGAGATTTTCGCATTTCCATTCATTCGAATTATAATTTTCTAAATAGCTTCGGTAGTTTAATTTTCCCATAGTCCCTTAATAGTTTCAAATTAATAGGAAAATTCTTCACATCGAACTACTAAGCAACTACTAACTAACTGGCGACTAATTTCTAATTGGGTAGATTCTTGCGAATTCCATTTGTCATCAAACTTATTAAGCTCGCATGCTGCAACTAATAAACAATCGTTGAACAGTCCAACTGGTGTTTCTCATTTAGATCAATTCCGCGGCATTACGTCCTCGGATCGTCCCCGATACAATACAGTGGCTCGGGTTCCAGCAAATCCACATCCTCGAATTTCCCACAATACAAAGCGGTTCCTCGAGTCTCAGCTACTACCGACGGTTCACCAGGCGACGTTTGAGAATCGTGGTCGAGGTTGCGGTTTCTGCGGCCGATTCGAGACGGCCCCGGAGTGTTGGTCGAATCTCTTTCGGGCCTTTTTGCTCGTGCATGCACCGCAGCACGAGGCCCGGTCGTTATTCTGGTCACGAACTCGGACTCCTTTTCTCTTTCCTCTTCGTTCCTCTTTTCTTCTGTCCCGTTTCTTCGTTCCAACCCGTCCGGTTATCAATATTTATGTCGATTTGCTTTCGTCGGGGCAGCGTCCCGTGGAACAATCGCAAAAAAGATTGCCATCCCCTCGTCAACCTCCCTTGCCCACCAATGTGCGAACTTATTGCGCGAATTTATTTTCTTCGACTTTAAATGTAGACAAAATGGTCTTCTAATTGCATAGTTGTACAAAAGTCTCTGAAAAATTCAACGTTCGACTAAACCTAACTTTTTCTTTTTTTTATTATTATTATTTTATCCTTTAACAAACGCTGGAAACCAAAAATTACAAACCGTAAACGATGAAACGCGATGAAACGCACTAAAACGAAGAAGCTGGACAATCCGTCAAGAAGTTAAAAATTCAATCGATCGCGATCCTCTGCAAGTACTATGCTACATGGACGCATCGCGATTCAACGATTGGAAAGAACGAAGTAAAAACTGGCCACCGAGCCGATCGTTATTCTTCGCGGAATCTGGTATCAGATTTTTCCGTGATAACGATCGAACACGGCGCAGAGGTTAACAGAGAGGCAAAATTGCCGGTCGATTATTCCCTCGGTCCTTTGAGACATCGTCAGAGAAAGGAGACAGAGTCGGCAATCCAAGAAAGGGAGATCCGATATGAGACAGACGATAACGAGTTTAAGCTCGTATCGACCAACAAGGCATTCGCTCTCGGTACTCGAGAAATTCTGAACGGGCCTTCTGCTCGAGCTCGTTAGCGTCTACCGTCGCTCCAAACGATTCGTTTCATGCTCTCTTCTCTTATTGTTCCTTATTTTTGCATCTCCATAGATTTCAATTTCCTCGGCTTCTTCGGTCCTGTCTAGCGTATCGCGTTAGAAAGCTCGTTGGAAGCTTCATACCTCGTCGAGTAAATCGAGGTTTTCGTCGTCGAAGAAGCGGCAAGTGTCGGAACTTTAGCGCGCACGTGCCGTTTCGAGAATTTTGTCGAACTCTTTCGAAGGAGTTTCGAACTTTCAGAGAGAATTCTGGATTAAACATATCTGGATAAGATATTTCTCCATCTATCAACTTTGTTTACACTAGGATTTATAACGTTCCTTTAGAACCCACTTTTATTTTCATACGTCGAAATTCGCGATTTTTAAACCTACGGATCTAAACATATACGGCGGTTTCGTAACTGTACCGTGGAGCCTAATCGCGCAATTTTGCGATTTCTACTTTCCTGGTAAGAAAATTGAGAAGTTTCCAAGCGCAGTTGCGAGTCGGCCTTTGAACTTTTAACTAAACTTACAATTCTCGAGATAAAAGCGTAAATATAAAGCGATCAAATAAATATTGGATGAAATAATTATTGGACAAATGTAGCTACAATAATCGTTTCCATCGATATTGAGAAACTTTATTGAAGGACTACGAACATGAAGAATAAAGTGCCTCCTTGGAAAACGAAACCGCAGAAAATTGATATTGATAAAGTACAAGAAATTCTTCCGTGATATAATTTTAGCCGCGCTGTCAGTGGTTTGACGATCGATACAAAGTAAAACGGATTTTTTCTTTAACAAAAAGGGACGGAGAACAGGATGCTCTAATGCGATGTAACCAGCCTATCGAGGGTTGACGACGAAAGGGGCAGAGAGCAATAAATCAGCCAAATTGACAGCGCCAAGTGGGGTTGAACCGCATGACGAGGCGCTTGCGACTTTACTTCTTCCCTTCCCTTCTTCCTTTTTTATTCCGATCCTGGACACATCCTTTTTTCCATCCATGTGTCGGTAATTAAAAAATTCTCACATTTAATCTCTCACGACATATTGTGATAGCGTATAACGTGCTCTAATAATGATTAAAGATATACTGTGTTAATTAAAGAACGTATTTTATTACGTGTATCAAAGCCCAGTTGACTTTCTTGACAAAATTGTACAAATTGTTTCTTACAAAATACATCTACCAAGCAATAATAATCGGTTTAAACTTCTCATAACGACAAAACCGTGTATATAGAATTATAAAGTCACTTCTGGACTAAGAGTTCCAAACTTCTCCATCGACTCCGCAATCGAATGAAATTTTGTCCATAAACCGCAAACATGAAACAAGAAACTCGCACGATTGAAAAGTGGGTCATGAGAGTGCTCCTCCGCTATTCTAAATTCAGCAAGGATTCCAGGTCGATATTTCCGCTACGATAGTGAACTAGTGAAACAGAAGCGGATGATAAGAAGGATAAACAGGTCTAGAATCTGGTTCGACAATTTCATTTCGCCGGAGACAGTTCGATCATACACCGCTTTGTTCTATTAGACCACTTTTGGAAAAACGTTTGGGCTTTCCGTGCGTGCGCTGAAGAATAAATTTGACATAAGCCGATAGCATGTGTATAACACAGTTACGATGAGATGGTTCCGGTAAAATAATCCGATAACTATATCAGTATTGTCATTGGCAAAATTTGAAAAACTCCCAAATTTCGTAATCAAGCTAATTTATCTAAAGGAAAAATTAACTGAACATTGTTCGTTAAAGCGTTAACTAACGTGTAAAATAACGTAAAATACGTGTGATTTTATATAATAAATTCACGCTAATAAATTCACATATTTAAGTAATAAAACACGCAGGATGAGAAAGAAACTATGAAAAATCGCAAGATCTTTAACTTGAAATTCTTCTTGAAATTGATAACTATGACAAAACTGGTAATAACCGATCTATTATTGTACAAGAATATTCTATTGCGAAATTAATACAGTTAAAGAGGATTTCTTGCCATATATATATATATATATATAGTAATAAAGTCCGCATCGATTCTCGCGGCCTCGCTGCAACGAGGATACAACACTCGCGTGCCCCTCGGCAAATATTTACCCTGTAGAAAATGCACAAAGGGTGAATCAGATCAGCGACTCTCGTGTACCATCTCTACAAACCGAGACCGTGTTCAAACCGTGTCTGAAATACTCCTCAACGTGTTTGCATTCAAAGAAACACGCGGTTCGTTTCAGCCAACAAGACGAACCGTGTCTCCACTTGCGTACGTATTAGTACGTACAATGATAACAGTTGTGCTTTATTCAAAACATCGTTTAGGTCGTTTTAGACGATGAGCATAAGCTGCAGAAGCGTTTTTGCTTCTCGTGAAATTATCGTGCGTGACTATTGCTTTATTTTGAATGTTAACGTAACGTATGCATAAGATGTGGACGCTTAGGCAAATTTACTACAATTTCATGGATACACACAGAGAAATCTTTTTCACCCTCGAAAAATTCTAACCAGTTCTTTGCTCAGGATATTTTGTATCTTTTCGTATAACGATGTTAGCTTTCTAAATATTTAACATGAATCTTCCCTTACAAGTGAATCAAAAAGTATATATATATATTCATTTTCGTAATTTGAAATATTTGTAAAATTCGAAATTAATATTTGAAATATCGAAGACACGAAGATGCAAAAGAAGAAGTTACTTTAAGCATTTCTCGGAAAAAAAGTTATTCGGTAAAAATTAATTTTTGTTCAAGTGAAAGCCAATTATCAACAGATGCCAAGAAAGTTTCTCAAAACATGACACGATTAAAAATACCTTTAATTGTTCTGATCGTGAATAAGCCGAATGCGATCAGAGAAAATGCCATCGATAATGATTACTGGTAAGCAAAAAAGAATTCCGGTCATTTATATCGATTACTCGTAATCCAAATTACATTTCCGTCATCGATAATGGTTATTCACAACCAAAACAAAATTGATAATGATTGATAATGATTGGCGATCATTACCGTCGTTGATGATAATTACCGCTAATAAAACGAATTTTTCCCTTTTATAACAGTTATTAGAAATCAAAATTTTCAATTAAAGATGTTAACTCTTACACCAGGAGCTTTAAAATTCGTCTTATAACGGCTACGATGTCTGCTAAAGTATCTAAACTGTCTAACTGAAATATCCGAAGTACCTACACTCCCAGACAAAAAGATAGCACGCGTGTGCTATATTTAATTTCTGGTGTTAAAATTATGCTAGCGTGGAAATTTTAAGGTATACGGAAAACGTAGCTTTCGTGAGTATGCAAACAAAACATAGATTGACCTTGCTTCAATAAGTCCTCTGAGTTGAGAGGGAAACACATAATCTGACACAGACAAAACGATCGTGCACTGGAACTTTGTTTACACATTCTTCAGTCTTTCGTGAGTTTACACGGAGTTAGCGTTCAATTTGTATATAGAGCTGTGACATATTACTATTCTAATACTGTAAAATATCACGCAATGATACAAACAGAAGCTGCAATCTACCGTACAATCGATACAACTCGTCTCACTCATGCAATCCCATACCCATAATCACAGCATTACACAGTTTCTTTGCATTTAATCGCAACCATAGAGTTCCGTGTCTCAATTTCCCACACCCAACAATTCCCAACGATCCCCGCATCAATTTCTATTAATCGATGGAACGTTTCGTTCGCTGGCTTCACAATCATTCCATTAACCTGTTCAGCCTCAGAAAGTGTTAATTAATCGCAGAATAGCGTTCCCGGAACCCTCATCGTTCGATCGATTAATGGCCTGTCTCCTTCCCGTTTGAAATTCTTCCTCGTCCACGCTTCTTGCTCTCTTCCCCTTTTACCTTTTTTTCGCCTGCTCGCGTTCCCTGATTATGGCCGTTCCTCCACGAAATTCACTTCGTCCCGTATGCCATCGAGACGATTGATCGAGAGCTTGGTTAATAGCCCGGCACAGGTGCTACCTGGAATTACCTAATAATGGCCGGTCTGCCAATCAAGTTTTGCAAGTTTGTAATTTGCGGGCCGCTCGTGCCACCGCTTCTGAAACGCGGAACTATGGCAGCTCGACACGAAACCAGCAGAGCCGTCTGTGAGCTGGTTAAATAAGCGAGTCTTATTAACCCTGATCCGTTTAATTCACCCTGGATCGGCGACTTGAGAGCACGTTAACCGAGACGCTTTCTTCTTGTTATCTGTAGTTGGAGGATGTTCTTAACACTAAACTTATCACAGCGGTCGAATCGACCGCTTTCAAATTCCTATACAAATTCGAACATATTCAAACGTTATCAGATCGCTTGCTAACCTGTGACTTTTCATAAAATATTCATACAATGTATCCTTCGGTATTTATTTCTGGTTTGCTTTTTTTCTAAGAAACATTTGTATGTGCCTATAGCGAGCGGTCAATAAGTATACGAGAAGCGTCGGTAGGTTTAGTGTTAATGCAGGAAAATTTCACGAATTTCAATTTGATAGAAATATCATAGCGATAGAAAACAGATAAAATTATTTTAACTTGTTGTCGACAGACGATTTTTCCAAGATCAATACATCGATTCGAATAAAATGGGAAACAACAATTCGAGTTTCTCGCCCGCAACGTTTACAAAATTTACGAAACGCAGACCCACGCCCCTGAACGACGTGTTAATTGGCCGTGGTTGTTGTTAGATTTATTTTACGTATCCGCTAGTGGATTTTTTTTGTTTAGTGTTTTATATTTTCTTTTACAACTTTGCGATTTTTAAGTGTCTTTTGTTATAAACTTTTAACAGGTCAAATTAATAGCATCAAAATTCGGCTGATCATTGCCTCGTCAAAATCGATACGAACTTGTCAATGTTCGACTTTTATAAATTCCCACATTTATCGACTATTTATTTTTGTCGTTTCGATACAATTAGCAAAGTGTCAAGGTAGAAACGCACTCTTTTCGCTTGCACTTCGCTCAGACTTATTCCGTAGACACGCAGACCTATATCCATTAATTTATAAAACACGACGTTATTAAAGTTTCTACAGGCAGGATTATACTCGTGCACAATTTAAATCGAAGTCGGAATTCAGGTTACTGAAAACTTTCAGCAATCACCGCGAGTACACGAAACAATAGTATTCGTATTTGTTTAGAGGCTTCCCTTTTGAATCTCCACTGCGCTGAAATCAGTATAATACATCTGGCAGTGATACATGCAAATTTTTCTATTACAGTTTCGCTCCTTTCATCCACAGTTTTCTCGGATTAAAACTTTCGTCACTCGCAGCGACCATTTTTTCTTTGAACTCTTCGTTACTCTCCTTTTCTCTCCAATTGCATCCATCATCTCAACATTCGTTTCTTTTCGATTTCTACCTCTGAAATTCTAATAAATAAACAATCGTGAAATGTTCTTTCGCCACGTCTGCGTGTTTCGTTTTATTATATATTTATACGATGCACCGAAGCTTTCATCCTACCATATGCACGTCTAATAATACCCGGAAGAGAAACGGAAACGAACAATCCATCCGTTCGAGCGTATAGTCGCATTAACGTTTGGTCGATCGCACCAGGAATAAAAATAATCGAACAGTTATTAACGCGTATTACTGTTACCGATTCGACGGCCAGCCAAGAGTATCCGAGTGTAAATGCGATACTTTAAAATAGAGCAGAGCTCGACCAAGTGTAAGAGCATCGTGCTCCATTGGGCGACCAAGTATCGCGTCAAAAATCGAGCTCAATAAGAAAGATTAATCATCGTTACTCGAAAAAGAGGAACGTATATTACTTGATATTTGATCGTGTTACGTATTCGATGAATTATCAGACAATTATGGCAACGAGAGGAAAATTGTCGTTGACTAAGCCACATTCTTTTTGCCCGTAATTTTATAGCATTCGTTTATTTCGATAAATCATAAATCATCGTAAATCATGATAAATCATGTAAAAGTAGACGAATTCGTTTCTTTTTTTTTTTTTTTCCAATTCCCTGAAACCTTTCTAAGAGAAGGTTGCACGAGATAAAACGTGAAGTGAATTGGACAAATCGCACGAACAGTTTCTGTCTTAGTTTTGCGATATTAGCTAGCTTTCAATTGATGATTGTAGTAGATTTAAAAAAAAAACTTTGTTCCTTTTGTATTTAGAGAATAAGTAAAAATTCAACAGAGAAAATACATCTGTAGAGCCTTCGTTTCCAAGAAAACCGCCAGTTTAGTAAAAAATAATTTTTCTCGCCGACTATAAAAAGCACGTGGATCTGAATACGCTGCGACTTATCGGTTTGACTATATCGTTTCTTAATTTCATTTAACGCTGTTCTACGAGCTTTCTTTCTCCACTTTCACGATCTCGGAATCGAGCTCTGACGTAAATATTCGACGCGTACTGCGCGTACGGAGCGGAAGTGACGGTACACCATTACGCAATTGCTCGTGCGGTGCTTATCTCTTTGCCTCGCTTGATCTGAATCTCATTGACTCGATAATTATGTAATTCGTTAGAACGTCACGTCTTGCCGGCTGGGAATTGCGTCGAAGAAGCGAAAGCTTCGTGGATCGCGAATTTGCCTTCAATCCTGTTCTCAAACTGCCGTAAGTTGATTTTTTTTCAGTTTTATTTTTAATCGCGGAAGACAAGGTACATAAAATTCTTCTCATTTTCCTTTTCTGTTCTAATTTGTCCAGTTTTCATCTGCAACCTACTACCGAGATAATTAAGTCAATAATGGAATCAAATAATTCTTCATAAGGTACATGAGAAATTCCACGAAAAGTTAATTAACCCAGATACGCAACGATTTCTTTTTCACGATGCTTTCCTATATACGTAATGTCGTTTGTCTTCCATTTTGAACTAGTGGAACGTTTCGATGACATTTTCTCATTATTGTTGAAAATTAATGTATTATTTAACTGCCCAAAAAAGCACATCAAATATAGTTAACGTCGAACGTACGATGAAGAATCACAACACCGTAAAATGTAAAAAGATTAACAATATTAATATAGGTCGGAAAGTATTGACGATCATTTATATATGGGAGGATAATTATAACATCTGCTTTTTGATATTTTGCAGCTAAAAGAAATTTTATTTTCTTCTCTTTTATAAGCCCCATAGTAATGATTTATAACTTCATTCGTTCGTTTTCGAGAAATCCTCACTTAACGACGAAATACGTATATGAAATAATTCTTTTACCAGCAACGACGATTTGCTAATAATTACTAAAAAAAAAGGAAAAGCAAGAGTTTCTGGAGAAGCAGTAAACGGGATAAAGTGAAAATAGGAAAGGAAAAAGGAAAATAGGAAATTTAAAAATTGTATTTTTAATAAAATACATGGAAGAAAGCGTTTGTGGTGAGAGTGTAAGGATGAGCGAAAGATAAAATTTAACGTAAACCGTGTCCTGAAACACGTTGGCCCTGAAAAATGGGATTATCAATAAACTAACTAACTAATAATTACTGGAAACGTTATTCCTGTCTCGACAGCATAAAAATGAAAAAAGAAAGAAACTATAATCTGTATTCTAGAAATATCTTTATCTCTATCAATCGACCGGTGCAAGATTAATCGCTAGAGCTGTAGATGGCAACAGGCTCATCAGCCTACGTCTTTTCTTCCTCTAATTATGCAGGTACAAACAGCAACGCGACGTCGTCGTTGGACCCAGGTTAAATTAATTAACTGCGGCCAACGTGAAATCTGCGTAAGGATTTAATTAGGACTAAACTCGGACTGTTCGATCCAGTGCACGGTGATTAACCGTAACGTATTTGAACTGTAAGTTCATGCTAATTAATTAGCTTTTACCGACGTTTCCCAGCCGGTGCGCCGCCTCGTTCCGCGTACGCGTAAAACTACAACCGGCGATTACAGGAAAACACGAGGCTTGTTTCGGCCTCGTTCGTGACAACAAGCCATCCTGCTTTAAGTATAACGTAGAAATGCTGTGTAGAGACCTTTCTTAGCCTCCTTTATCATTTGATCGTTTTCGTACATCTTGCACGCACTTCTTGTTAAAGGCGGGTTAATGGTGATCGCCAACTTGTGACTGTTTTAATTGGAAATAATGACGTTAAACTACTCAGATGGTGAGAAGTGTAATAACGCAGCGCATAATGGATTTATATTGAATAGTAGTTGAAATATAGCGCACGTAAATGTCGCGTAATCTGTCTTCTTTCTTTCTAGAATTTTGCATTTTCATACTTCTGCACGAACTTCTCGTTAGCGTTCGGTTAATCGCGATCGAAAGTTCGTAACCGGTTTAATTGAAAACGTTCACGTCGAGGTCGAAATTGAACTTCTCCAAAGCGAAACTAAAATTAGCTGCGCGCCCCGTAAATTTCTCAATCTCGTTTACGCCGAATCTCTGAAAAAAAACTAATCGCTCGTTTCAACGAATACATCGTTCGTAGGAAGATAACGCGAACAATCAGGCGTTTCGACGTACATCTTAAAACGCGATAAGTGCCACTGCTTCTCTCTGCTTTTCGATTCACGAGGATCATCAACATAGCTTTCGAACATTCGAACTGACAGATACGACGTAAATGCTGAAACGTTAAAATAGAAACTATTTAGGAATCACTTCGCGAGATAATCAACAAACGACAAGCTGATACGTCGTGTAATTAATATTTTCGCATAATGGAAGAATCGGGCTCGATCGAGATCCTGTATGGTCGCGAGGCACTCGTAACGAGACGAAAGTTTCGCGGGAAAGCCGTGAGACGAAACACGGCCATCACGAGATAGACACGTGTTACGAGAGAAATCTGCGAGTGGAACGGCTGTTTGATAGAGCAATTTCAACTTTCTCGACGATACGCCGCGCCGCTGCCTGGATAGCTGTCCGCCACGACTTGAAAGTGTACGTATAAACCAGAGGAATACCGATTTCCATCTGCAAGTTCCCTCGATTTCTATTAAATTTCGATAACCGAAACGTCCATCAGAATTCGAATCTCGGATCTATTCTGCGAGCAAATGAAGTATCCATTTGCTACAGTAGCAGTTTGGTCAATTTGTACAGGTATACGTTGCATAATTTAACTTCTCGTTTCCTCTCTCTCTCTCTCTCTCTTTTAATCCGGCTCGTCGATTTTTCAGAAAGCTGCCTAATATTCGGAGAGCAAAGAATTCGAGTAGAAAATCGAACGAACAGAAAATCGATAGAGTCAAAGTTTCGATAATCCCAATTCTATGTTACGTGACTCGATGAAATCCTTCGTTTCTCCTTAATCACGGTTAGGCGAAGCGGCGCTGCAAATGGGAAAACCATTAACGGTTCGTAGCACGTCAACTCGTCCCACGAAACGAGACAAGTGAAAAGCGCGTGGACGATGATAATTAGAGAAAATTCCCTCGATCAATCTCTGCGCCCTTCTCTCCGAATGAATATTTATGACGTCCCCGGGTAGTTTTCATTCGGAGGAAATTCAATTCACCGCTAATAACTTCGAACCTAAACCTTTCGATATCGAGGAAGCCAGTTAACTGCTTTTAAGTGAAACCGATGAATTTAGAATATATCGGTGGGGATTAATCCACCGAAATCCTGAAACTTTAAATCTCGAAAGGTAACATGCTATATATATCTAATTATCCTAAAATAATTAAATAATCAAGCGACCAAAAACGTTTCGTAGTATTTTTTACGATGAAAGATATGGAAGAGGAACACTATATTTGTTGCATAGTTACTTTTAACTTCTTTAAGTAACTTCTAACTGGCCAATTTTATTTCATTGCTCAAGAAGTACGAACTGATGAAAGTAGAGCGTAAGCTTTCTTCGCGCACAGATACATATTATTTGCGCACGAGTTGTTGGCTTGGATAATTCCTAAATTTTCATCGCTAAAACATCGAACGGACCGATGAAACTTTTAGGAAATTGGGATTGAGGATTACCACGCTCTTTCAAACCGAGCTTCCAAATAATATCATCACGGGAGAATTTCAAATTTCCGGAGGATACGTGTTCGAGATTAGAAATAATCGACGACGGAATTTTCTCTGGCCGGCGATGCTTGTTTATTCGATTATTGTGTGTACATTGTACGCGGGACAACAAAAGCCACCAACGATTCGCGACTGTAATTTACGTCGACTCGCGTGTTTATTTATTAACTACACGATATTGAATATTACTTCGTTGTATCGCGAATAAACGACTGCTATCCCCTGTTGCGATTCGATACGTTAATTATAGCGATGGATGATGGACTAAGGTAAATCAAACTTTACCGCGCATCGTGTAATAATGTGATATTGTTTAATGCAAACGGTTAGAAATTCTGTATTGGTAAAATCTTGTTTTACCGTAGACGGTTGTTCTTGGTTGGTGTTTTTAATTCCATGCGAAAATTTCGCGTTCGTAGAGACGGTGTAGCATGAGAAATCGCGCAGAGTTTGTCATTGTAGTACTTTACGTTTGAAAGTTTTGTGCTAGAAATATGGCAAAGAAAGGCGGAAGATAGTGTTTAAAACGTTTACGAAATATTTCGCATTATTTTAATATTTATAATATCAACGTAAGCGTATCTTCATTAGCATCGAGTTATTATTCAGATATTACTCGGAAGCTCGTTTAATTCCTCAATCGATGTGATTACCTGTCGATAATACATTATCGATAAATTAGTACGTTAATACGTTGTCTCGTATCGGTCATAAAACATCGTGAAGCTTTAGGAACTGACAAAACTCACGCGTACATCGTAATCTAAATTACTTGCGGAAATTGAAGGGTTAGAGGGACAAAAATCTTCTCTCCTTCTCATCTTGAAATACGAAACGTGCAAAAAGATGGAGATACCCGGAGAACTTTGACGTAAGAGTGACAAATACATGGCCGAGGAATGATCGTAAATTTGGCGGCCGCGCGCGTGCAAGTAAACGTCCGCGAGGCAGCGCGTAAAAGCGTCGCGCGCGCCTTTCAGCCTCATGCATAAATGCATCGTTCGCATTGGTAGACGCTGATACACGCAAATGTGACGCGCGACCCTGCGTCGCAATGGGCTGTCACCGCGACGCCTGTAAACGCAAGAAATTACGCCTGTAAAACGCGCAACGTTTTCTTAATATTTGTCTGGATCAAATTTCGTTCGTTCGCAATCTCGTTTACGCAGGGAAATGGCGCTTTATAATTCACTTAAGATTCGCTCAAGTCGGAAAAGGATATTTCACCGTAGAAACTGAAACCGTAGAAGGAATTGATCTAAAAATGCCTACATCGTTAAGAAGACGATCATAGCGTAAAATATATTACGCGAATAATGTACTGTATCGTTATATTATTTCCGTATGATTGTATATAAATACGTAATATTCCGTTACCTCGTAGAAAAGTTATCGCAAGATGAAAGCATATTTTCATGGACACGTGTCTTCTGAGGTTTTGCTGAAAAACCCGATTCACGGTAAACGCAGGTTGTATGAATGATATTCCGAACTGTTCGATTATCGTTATCGCGACACGAAATAAAAATATGCGTTACACTATGTGATTAGTATTCCGAAGCTTTGTGGAAAAATTATTGTACGATGAAGATATATGACACGAATTCTAAGATTTTGTGGAATAAAAATATATTACGTTAGTATCTAACGCTTTGAAATTCAGAATTTCTTTCTTTTTTTTTTCCTTTCTTTAATAAAATTGATGCGAGATAGATACTCCATAATACAGATGTATAATGATAATATTAATTGTTGATCTTCGATTTAAATGAAAAAAAAATTTAAATGAATTGTGACTGCAGAAAATTTGACATAGTTCAATTATTTTGAGGTTTGTTCAGACATGTCGAGGTATGATTAGGTATAGGTTTGGCGTGTGAAGATTGAACGAACTCAAATATTGTTGGTAGATGTTCGGCTATTTCAAAAAGTATTATTCGTCGGGTAATACGCTATGCCGTTGTTTTAACAGACTAAACGAATTAATTGGAAGACTGTCAGAAATAGGTGGTCGAAACGGGAAGCGAGTTGAAGTTAGAAAATAAATGAAGCCAAGTAATTGGGGAAAATTACGAATGGTAGGTATAATGAAACCAGGCAACGGAAGAAAGTAGAAAAAAATCAAGTGCGGAGTTAAAATTAATTGGCGAGGCGGAGTCTAGAAGGAGAATTTTATTTCAGCCAACGATCGAGTATTTCTTCGTTGTAATTAAGAATAATATCCATAAAACGCTCTCAACGAAGCTTCGACGTTATTCGAGAATCAACTTCTTTATATTCATTGAACGGAGCACGTCTCAAGGAAACGTAAAAATAAAGACTAATCGATGTTGTTATCTTTCTGTGCGATGAAAAATTCAAAAACCAAGTCACTGTTATTCTCATGAAAATCGACAAATCAATACTTACGCTGAATCACATCTGCTTACGATACTTAGATACTTCGTCGTCATTTTAGTAGACGAACCCCTTAAGATACACTTTTGCCACATGTTTTATAGGTCTTATATGATTAATCTAATAAATACGAATTAAATATCAAATAAATACGAAATAAATACGAAATTAGAAGACTTCGCTGCAGAATTATTTTTGATATCGTTTTGTAGACGTTTATTTAATGAACTAATGAAGACACGCGTTTTATTAATTTGTTAATATCAATTTATTAATATTTAGCGATCTCTTAAGGGGTCGAAGGAACGAAAGCCAATGGTGCAGACGTGTGACTTGTAAAATTTGTATCGGTAACCCTGTTCCAAAATTTCGAATCTCGATTGTGTTCGTCGATCGTGCTCTAAATACTTTCAATTCTTTGTATTAAATTCGACTCTTACGAACAGACAGTTTATAAACTTCCAGTCTTCTCACAGGATAATATTCAAAGAGTGAGAAGATTAAATGAATATTTTACGAAACTGCAACCTGATTTCTTGTCATATTCATCGAATCGCGAGAAGCGAAATCTGCATTCGCATTGCGAGTCAAATGCTTCCACGGCCACTGGCTTTCGTCTAAACAAACAAATAAATATTGAATATCGACGTGGCACGTACCGTGAAGCCGATGCCAACAGTTGCTGCGAAGTTTCCCGGTTGGAATCTTCCGGTATCGAACTGGACCAGCAGGGACGTCTTACCAACACCGCTGTCGCCCAGAAGGATCGTCTGCGATCAAAAAAAGAAAGAGAAGTCGTAAATCCTCAATCACTATCGATTTCTTATCAAATGCACGTCAGTCAAACCAAAGTATCTCTTTATCGAACACCGTTTATGTGGACCTTACGATACCGTTCTTCGAATTAATATCCCGTGCAGAATCGTGACACCTTCCGGGATCAATTCAAAAATGGCGACTTGAATCTCGATCGAAGATTTATTCACAACACCGTAGGATTTCAATTGATGATCGAATATAGATTTGTTTTACTAATTGAAGGATTGAGAATCATAGTGATATAAGTCCATTGTCTGTTGCGTTCCTGCGTTGCATTTCGCGTTTGTTGTAGTGAAAAATTCGTTATATTTCCTCAAATTACAAAAAAATTATACATAGAATAAATTTATTTAATTAGAAAATTAAATGGATGCTACTTGGAATTTGCTGCTTGATAAAAGTCACGATTTGCGACTAAACTAAAATTCTCAAAATCTTGACCTATACCGCTACCATTGTCAGTTCCCCGATCGATAGTAATTCTTTTTCAATCTATAGCTTCTTTTTTGTCTAACTTTGGACGTATTCTTACGACCGTAACTTCTCCAAGTTGGAAAATATTACAGCAACTGTCCTGAATCTTTCATTTACAATAACTGTGCTAAATCTTTTAATAAGAATAACCGCTCTGAAACACAGATTAACGAGCGCAAGTGATTTCAAATAGGTGTGTAGATTGTATCGACGAACAATTTTTTCCAAATATCCTCAAATCGTCCAATCAGTCACCAATCAATTTCCAATCATTTTCAAAACGAACCTATAACCTTCGAACTTCCTGTCGAAATCCTAGTTCCCCTCGGCCAATGCCGCTTCGATTAGAGGCAACCCTGTAATTACAAGCGAGCAGGAGCATCCTTTACGATTTTTCTTGGCCCGGTGGTAGCTTCTCAAATTACGCGTAACGCACGGTTCGATTTCTCTCCCATGAACCGTGGCGCGCTGTGTGGTCCCATAAAGGCTGCGGTCGGCAGTCAACTTTGTTGCACTTTGACTGTGGCCGTTTCTCGATAGCAACACCTGTAGCCGACAATAGCCGTTTGACCTGCTGGATTATTGCATTACGAGCCAGGATAGCACCTGCTTCGCCATCGGTACAAGTGCTTCCACGCGTATAATTTTCGTATACAAGAAGAGCAAAACTCAAACTATATCCGCCTATTTTTGCTTTCCGATTCTTCAGCATATAGACATTCGTATTTTTGCTACTCGTGGCTTGTCTATTTTTGCTATTCGATTTTTTTTTTTTTTTTTTGCTTTTTTAATGGAACGGATAGGTACCGTTTCTTTATATTTTGATAGTATTTCAAAATACTGTGACCTATAGTGTCTAAAAACTATAAAAATACCATAAATCGTACAATTTTTTATTGACTAATTATTGCCAATATTCTAATATTATTGATATTGTTGTTATTGATGTTACTATACTACGTATTAATATTATTATTATTGTACATGCTTATTACTAATTCGTTTGGTTTTTTATTATTTTAGAAGATATTTGTTACATCAAGCCCTAAAATATCTCGTTTTCTTTACTTGTCTGGAAACAGTAAAAATATTACAAAATAAAGGATTATTAATTAATTAATTATAGCCAAATGTTATTAATATTAATAAACAATATTACTGATAATAATAATATTAGTAAATAACTATTTGCTTCTAATAACACTAACCATATAATACCAATAATATTCAATATATTAACATTTCAGAAAATAAGAAATACACAAATAAATATTAATATATGCTTACATAATAATAATAATAACAACAATATTAGTAATATTAGTAAATAATTATTTACCTCTAACGATACTAATGTTTCTAATATTATTATTATTATTATTATTATTATTATTATTATTATTATTATTATTATTATTATTATTACTATTATTATTATTATTACTATTATTATTATTATTATTATTATTATTACTATTATTATTATTATTATTATATGTGCTTATAATAATATCTATTCCAGTATTTACTATGTCAAGAAATAATTATCACGTTGAACCCCAAAATATCGTCCTTCTCTTCTACATATTATTGCACAAAAAATTACACGCGCCACTAACACTATCACCTACAGGAATATATTCGCGTTTCCGTAAATGTTGGTTTATCCAGTCGTAGGTATGATAGTGCGAAAGGCACGGATGCCATTATCGGCTGGTTAAAGGAGATGAATTACAACGACGCGGTGACGAATTTTTCCAACGGGATACCGGAGGAATGTTTAGGTGGAATGTTCGAGGCGATGTTGATGTTTAAACGAGTCGTTTCTAATTTTTGTAACAGTTGCGCGGGCTGCAGTTAGGTATTCGTTGTTCAAACATACTGACAAACGAAGAATGTGGTGAAATATTGTAAATTACATGTTAATGGCTAATTTGTTCCTACGGTTAATTTCGTATTACGGCTTTACATTCCTCACGACTTTCTTGATAATAAATATCCCATTTCTCTCTGCTCGAGAGGAATTTTCTAATAAATAAAAAATGCTTTTATAACAGTTCACAGATAGAACATCTCTGATTAATGAACGTACGTTAATAAACAATCTGCGTGCGGAAAATCGAAACGCAAGTTGCATGGAAAAATACCTAACACGAGAAAGACAAGTTCTCGCCCATATATTTCATGAATTTTTTAACAGTTGATCGATTTGGTCATTTTTAGAAAATTCGTTATTTTGTACTCTGGTGATTCTAAACGATGTCAGATGTCCTCGCGGAGCAGCTGACAAACTCGTCGCGTCTCAACATCCCGACCTCGTAAACAGGTGATCGATAGGAGATTGCGCGAGTTGCTCCGATACGAAGGTAATCATTTTGGAGGAACATTTGAATAGACGAGCAGTTTCTAACAATATACTACGTATTGCTACGAAAAAAATAAATAGAATTTATAAATAGTCTATAATTTGCAATACGTGTAACAATAAAGTATAATACTTCGAGATGCAAGTGTTATAATCTTGGTAGCGATGTAATGAAAATTTGATTGAAATTCCAACAGAATCTTTAATAACCAGATTATTATTGATATGATGATGGTTAATAGTTATTCCTTAAACAATTTATCATTTGAAACTTCACGGAGATACATTGGATTATTATTGGGATATACGCATACAATATGTAAATATATTACGCGCGACTGCCTATAACGGCAATGCCTGAATCGTACTTTGAATGTCAAGTATCATAACACGTGTCAATGTATCGAATAGGCTCGCGAATTGATGGAACACCTGGATAATTTGAGGTCGTAAGGAGATCGATGATTAGGTACGAACAGGTTGCGTCGAAATTGAAAGCCAGTCATTTCGAGTGCTAGATGCGAAGATAAGGGTTCGGTTCGGCCATAGAAATGGCTATTCGGTTTATTATCTTGTTAAGAATATCCTCTTTCGGTCGAGAAACTCCATATCTATCGCAAGAGACGCTAATTACGATGGAAAGTAGCGAGGATCGTTAAGAGAACGTGTAAGGTACGAAAGAAATGACAAATGAGAAAAAAGAAGTTTAAATGCTCTCGATCGGTATCCCATTTTATCTACGTTTGTCGATAACAGAGTTGTGCTGCTTATTACCTTGTCTATGAAAATATTTCACCGCGTTAAGTATACTTTTTATTACTGGAACTGGAATTAACGACCAAGATATCGAACTTGTTTAGAATAGTAAATGATATTTGAATTAATTAATAGCGAAATACGTCAAGCTTGTAATAACGAAGTCAGAATGGAAAGCAGCTATATTAAAGCAGCTATATAGAAGATTTTTACGAACGTATTATAAACATTGCACGAAACGCGTTGAAACTTTCTTAGCGTTACAGCGAGACACTGCTATCGTAATTACGATAGTAATATTTGAAACCGATCGAAAAAAGTAATTGTAGGTATTTGGCGAGGAGTTAGTATACAATGTGAATAGTAGCTACAGATGATCACGTTGCATACAGTGATTTATTAACGTAGTACACAATCGTTCGAAAATCTCGATGATCTTTTCCAACAAATACCTTCTAAGTTTTACGTACATTCTCAGATTCGTTTCGAACTCGACCAACACAGTCACGATGGCCGCATCATGATAACGTTACAGCGTGAATGACACTTCAAAATATTTGGAAATAAAATACATAGCCGAGAAATTAGGTTTTCCTATAATATTCATTTATTGTCAGGGGCGGCCGTATAATATTTTCGCGAGCCACCGCGTACCGCGAAAATCAGGAGGAAAACGAGGAGAAATGCGGAGCGAGAGAAAAACAGGAAAGAGGAGGCAAAAATAAGCGGAGAATGCACAACAGAGAGAAGGGAGGGTAAGGAAGCGAAAAGATCATAAACTAACAGGAGAATTCTCAACGAAAGCAGGCAAACGCGAAATGATCACCGTCGCGTCGTCCGGTCTTATCCGCGAAGCTCGTAAAAGTAACAGAATTAGTCAGTCAGACTTTTACTACCTCGTCGTAAATTTCTGCCCATCGGTAGATGGGCCCGAAATTATTCGCGACGTTTCCTCGTCATTTTTTATTTCTCTCTCATTTTCTCTTCGTTCACGACACACCTGTGAACAGAGTCCACCGCGAACGGAACCCGACGTTTGACCCAGACCATGGGCAAATTACTACATTACGACCGACCGCTTCCACCTGCATTACCCTTAGGGATACGCAGCTGGGACTCTTTGCCGAACGTGTAATTTCTCCGCCTTGCGAACCTCCGTATTGCCGCCGCTCTATTCATTCCTTTTAATTTCCGAAGTGTTCTTATAATTCATTTAACACGTTCGCTGCGTACGACGCGCACTCGAGTCACGGGCAGAGATACGGTGGCTCCGGTTCTTAACTGTTCTGTATCCACCGGTTTGTAAAGCGAGAAAACCGTGTTTAAAGTTCGCGAAGTTCAATACCGCGGTACGGAGCGATGACCGAAAAGAATCGAACATCTGTTGCTTTCCAAGTAGAATTTTCATCGCGTTGTCATAGAGTTTCCTTTCGTTACCAATATTATTACCGATGAGACATATGTGCATTGGTTGATTACATTTTTCTTCTTTTTTTGGGGGGAAAAATGGAGTAAGAACAGGGATATGTAGTTTTAGATCATTCCTCGTGTCCACTTGGATGTCGCGTTTGAACTAAAAGTCCTGAGATTATGAAAAGGTATCTGATAATTCTCAAAAATAATATTTATTTATTATTACTTAGTCCGTTGCGGCTTTGGACGAGCTTTCGGGTTTCAACATTCCGTTCGACGTAACACGCTTCTTACCGTCTATCAACCTTTGGCGTTATCGCCCTATTGCCTCTACACTTATATCTATCTAATCTTTTTTTCTTGTCTATCTCTCTTTTCTTATGTAATTCATTATATTGCGTTCTATTCTGTATTCTGTTTTCCAAAGCTAGGTAACTTTTGGGCTTCTTGCCTCCTTGCTGTGCTTCTCTAAAAAATAATAAAGACAGGCTATCGTACGAGGATTTGTTCTCAGCTTCTGGCACTGACGAAATGAAAATCGCAGCCGCAGCGAACGCGTTAATCGAATCTATAGGGTCCCAGTTGAGAATCAACTGGCATCGTATGATCGTGTAACAAATTGTTCGTTTGATTTAATTCTACTGTCCTCCGTTTCACGAAATTGTAATCACGGATACTTGAGGTATTTTTGTTCTTTTCTTTAATTTCGAATCAACCACTGAATGAAGCAAATAAATCAGTAGGATTTCAATTAATTCTCAATTATTGTGTATCATGGACCCGTCGTATTTATTAATTTGTTTAGTTTATTATTTAATATCGAAGTATCTACGTGTCTTTCTTATCCAGCACAGATTGCACAACTCATTCGTTTCTCGATCGGTAGAACAAATGGAACAAATGGCAGTCGTTTCTTCCCGACGAGGAAAAAGCTCTCGATTAGATGGAATCGGACGTGAGAAGCTGTAAAAGCGAAACGAGAAGCTTTGTCGCAAAAGGTGCGATCGCTGTTCCGCGCGAAACAGGCCATCGGAAGTTTCGTTTCGTCAATCGACGTCGTCCTTTTTTCGTTCATGCTGTATTGGCTCTTTCGCATGATCGCTTCTAATTCACGCCGATGGAGCAGTTTCCGCCCGAAATTTCGAGCTGCGCTCGAAATTCGAGATCGAAGAACAAGCTTCGAATTAACTCTGCTCTCTCCTGGCCGAATATAGTAGGACGATCAAACAATTGCCAGCCGCATAACGCGATTTGAAAGATAGCAACGAAAGAGAGAAACTTCTCAAGGAAATAACGAGCACTCGCAAGGGAGTAACAAGGAACATTTGCGAGCAAGGAACATACAAATTTCGAAGCGGAAGAAATTTCCACTCACGAACAAACTGTCACAGCACCCGAAAGCACGGCGGGACTTAATTTTAAAAAATTCCGACACTGGCTAGACTAAAGAGTTTTCTATTCAAAATTACAGTTACGACTATCCTCTTAAAATGCCAAAACGAGCAACAAACAGTGTGCTGAAGCGAACAAAGCAATCATCAAGTACTTAAAACATGGACATTTCTGATGACAAAAATTCTGTATGTTCAGAGATTGCACAGTCGTAGGCACATATATTCTCTAACATTTTTATACAGAAGCAAAACGCTAAAATCGAAAATCAATTTAAAAAGAAGGAAAACAAGTATATTTGTCGTTCAGTTGCTTGATAATTTGTTAAAGTATAACTTCGCGTATGAGATAACGTGGACGTGAGCGAAGGCCACAACAATCAAAGGAAGAGCGACTCTCTAACTATTTTTGTATCTTTCTTCTTTTACAACGAATTGCAGACACGCAGTGGAACACAGAGACGCGCTGATGATAATTAAACGATTAATTACCAAAATCACCTAATGCCCCATTCTTCGAAGGCACAAGTATGCAATTCTCCGGCTATTTTTTTTTTTTTGCAATTCCTTCGGGACTGGAGGGTGAGCTTTGGTGGAGTTCTGGCTGAGCCCAGACATATGGAAGAGAGAAAGGAAACGAAAGAAAGAAAGAGAGAGAGAGAGAGAGAGAGAGAGAGAGAGAGAGAGAGAGAGAGTAGAACGGCGAAGGATAAAGGCCGAGAAGGAAGGAGAGGAAGAGGAGGGAGGGCAGTGAATTAAGTTTCTCCGCCCCTGAGGCCGACACATTCGCCGACACTCGTCACGACCACCCCCTGGGGGTCCTGCGAATCTTTCAATGGAAATTCTGCATGAAGGGGACGCTGCGCCGCCTCGAGGCTCGCCGCGGCGCCGATACCAACAACACGTTACAAGCTTCCCTTCTGATTTCTCTGATTTGAAGAAACAAGCCCTTCGATTCGAGGAAAAAATCTCAATAACGATCTCGTATGCTGCGTTTCGCCTCTTATTGAGTTTATTATACGAATCATCCTCTTTGCACGCTTCGTTTTGCTTGGCTCAATCGCAGCATTTCCATGAAATATGCTTCTGTAGGAAAAACGCAGGATGCAAGAAACCGTGAGAACGCAGCCCTCTCCGAATATTTGGAATATTTATAGAAATACAGATTCACAGAGAAATTCGCGATTCACCTAGCGCAAATACGGTGGCTTGGAAAAAATACGATGCTGTTGCACAGCATTGTATCCACCGTAGCATTTACGTGTATCGATTAATTAGGATTAGGTACATTAAATTGGTAATGTTTCAAGGTAAACGTTTCGATGACTACGAGCGACTGCTTAAACACGTTTCGTAGTCGCGATATAAAGCAAAAAGTCCCGCTGATATTCGAAGTTCGTACGAAAATCCGTAAAATAAATCTCGCAGCGCAGGATGCAAGAAACCGTAAGAACGCAGCCCTCTCCGAATATTTGGAATATTTATAGAAATACAGATTCACAGAGAAATTCGCGATTCACCTAGCGCAAACACGGTGGCTTGGAAAAAATACGATGCTGTTGCACAGCATTGTATCCACCGTAGCATTTACGTGTATCGATTAATTAGGATTAGGTACATTAAATTGGTAATGTTTCAAGGTAAACGTTTCGATGACTACGAGCGACTGCTTAAACACGTTTCGTAGTCGCGATATAACTAAAGCAAAAAGTCCGGCTGATATTCGAAGTCCGTATGAAAATCCGTAAAATAAATCTCGCGGAAGATGGGCAGAGATCGCGATAAAATTCGAAGCTTCTACGCTGCTAAGAGACCATTTGGACCTGAACGAGGACGCAAAAGTGTACCGACCAAAATATACGAGAGAACGAGGAATACAAACCGCAGGAAAACGCTGCGAAAGTCTCGAGAAGCCCGCGAACTTTGTCGCGGTTGTCGAAGTCGAAAGTCGTAAAATTTATGGTTGGCCGAAGACGCGGTGCAAAAGGAAAGCGAGCGCCACGTTCGACGTGACAATGCCGGACGTGCACTTATACGGGCTGCATTGTAATTTGCATTGCGCGCTCGCGCTCGAAAACGCAAGAGATATCGCGTTACATGCGCCACTCTGCGAGACGGTGCAGGCGCACGTACGCGTCGAATTCGGAACATGTGCAAATGTGCAAGCTGGAACGAAGAGAAGGTCTGCTGGGGAAGGTTGTCGCCTTGTTCACTCACTTTCCTCTGAATACACAGTGTTGAATTTAAATGAATAACTTGTTAAATGTTTCAAACGAATAACTCGTTGTGCAAATATGTACTTCGTTATTGGAGTTTTCGTTATTTAAATACTTTGCTATCGAAACGTCCTAACGTTTGAATTTCTTTTTTTTTTTTTTTTTTTTGCCTAACAAATTTCGAATATTTTATTTGCTTTTTTAAATACTTTGTTCCTATTCACGTACTCTGCTAACTGCAGTTTATCCGAGTACCACTGTGCAGACACTTCATCATCAGAATCCTTTGATATTTGTACTTTCTAATCGCGCTACTTTTAGTTTTTGATTTTTCAATTACGTTGAAATACGAATACTTTGTTACTGCAGTATTTTTTATCCGACCGTGCTACGATGTTCGCGGAAATTTCTACTCGAGTATTCCGGCCTCTCCACTTAGTTTGAACTGTCGTCGTCGATATCGACAACACTTCACTATCGTATAATGATACTTCACAACGCTTTCTGCTACTTAATTGCAACCTTATTAAAATGCTCTATTACCCGATAGGATCTTATCGAATAAAAATATATACAAAGTGCGAATCGGAGATCAGAACTCAGAAATCATAAAGCGCTGATTCATAAATTCTCAATCTCATCTACTTACCAATTCCACGAATCTACACAATCTGCAGAATTTTACTTCTCGAATGTACATAGACATGTACGAACTGCGAATTACAGACTCTACAGAGCACTGATTAATAAATTCCGAATCTGATGTACTCGCTAATCTCTAGAAATCTACCCGCGCAATGTTACTAAAAGCATACATAAATTATCAATCATAAATCTTGAAACTCGCTGATTCATAAATTCTCACTCTAATTTACTTACCAATCCCGCGAATCTACACAAGCTGCATAATTTTATTTACGAAAAGTACCTATTACATATGCAAACAATTTTTACATAGATTGCACAAAGTACTGATTAATAAATTACCAATCTGATCTGTCCGCTGATCTACGAACCTACACAACCTGCACAATATTATCTACCAGAGGTTATACATAAATTACGAGTCGTAGATCTTACAACGTACCGATTCATAAATTCTCGATCTAATCTACTTGCTAATCTACGAATCCACACAAGCTTTCAAATTTCCACATACATCGTGGGCCCATCTCTCATACTTATCCAAACGTTGTCGATACGCGGTCACGTACGATCGTTTCTCCGAAGGAACTATTGGAAAGACATAAAGATACGTACAGCATACTCGACGGAAGAGACAGAAGAAAGTTGCGGCTCGTTTCATTCGAACGAGCGCAAATTTATTACGGCCGATCCGGTGCAACGTGCCGCTGGCAGACGTTCATTCGATGCCTCGCAAGATAAATAGTCCGGTATAAAGCGAGCCACGGACGTTGCAAAATTTCCAAGATACGCAAGGGACAAGTTTCGCTGTTCATTAGGCGAGGATTATTACGCTACGCGTCGTTGTTGCGGGAAAATTTGCCAGAATCGCGAAAGAAACTTGTCGATCGCGTACTCTGCCAGCTACGTTTTCCTTTGCAACAGCGGCAACGCTTGGTCGTTTTACATAGAATTTAGTATCTTATTTATCTAAACATCTCTTCTTTAAATGTTACGTGCATTAATATGCAATTGCAGGTGAGCACGCAAATTAAACACGCAGCTACATTTAGCTGCTCGGTGGTTTCGTTCGAGTTAATTGTTTTTCGAATAATATGCAATTCTAATTTACAATTCAATAATATACGATTATTAACATAGAAATATATCCAATATTTGGAAATTTTGTTAACGAGTAACCATCGAATAATTTCGAGAACGTAAAACTACAGTTTGTGCAAAATCTAACGTGTAGGTGACGGTGGAGGAAAATAATTTTCGATAAAATACGTACGAGCTTATTGCTCAACATGAAATGTTGGATTTTGAATGAGAAATTTAGACGTTAGGACATGCGAGTTCTCTATAAAAATAAATAGACGAATGCCGGAAAAATTTCGTCGCCAATCCTGCTTCCCCACAAATCTCTTTTTTAAATGTTACGTGTGTTAATATGCGTATGCAGGCGAGCATGTACGAACTGTCGACTTTCGGAAGAACAAATTAAACACGCAGCTACATTTAGCTGCTCGGTGGTTTCGTTCGAGTTAATTGTTTTTCGTATAATATACAATTCTAATTTACAATTCAATAATATACGACTATTAACATAGAAATATATCCAATATTTGGAAATTTTGTTAACGAGTAACCATCGAATAATTTCGAGAACGTAAAACTACAGTTTGTGCAAAATCTAACGTGTAGGTGACGGTGGAGGAAAATAATTTTCGATAAAATACGTACGAGCTTATCGGTCAACATGAAATGTTGGATTTTGAATGAGAAATTTAGACGTTAGAACATGCGAGTTCTCTATAAAAATAAATAGACGAATCCCGGAAAAATTTCGTCGCCAATCCTGCTTGCCCAGAAATCTTCGACAATCCAAATTCCTCCATACATTTTCAAGGATTAAGACAAATATTTCTGCATATCCTGTACAATGCTTCTTTTCTTGTCGACGTCCAATGGCGCGGCAAGGCCGTGTGCATTCGTATGCTAATCGTGTTGAAATGGAACAGAAAGAGGAAAGGAGAAGAGAGAGGCAGAGAGGAAGACTTTGAACGATACCAGCGACCACCGACCGATAAACGCGAACGAGGATAACGAGATTCTGCAAAAATGTCTCCGCTACGCTAAATATAGCCGGTTAATTGGCACTAATTGCGAACATGGCCGTGTGCCACGGCTCCGAGCGTGTTGCGATCAAATTTGGAAGCGGAGAATGTCGGTTCCGACGTTTTAATAGGCGGAGGGTGCGGTTGCTGTGTAAAAAATGGCGCCCCACGTGCCGTTTCTAGGTTTTGTTCTCGGCACGGCGATTTTACCAGAACGTTTCAAGATACTGGTCTTGTTAGTTCGTTCGAGATATCTACTATTTTAGTAGCAACGAGAATATTTTTTTTCTTTCTTCAAAAAGGGTGAATGTTATTTACAATAAGGTAGCTTCGCTGTTTCACATCTTGGTAATAATATATGCGTATAGGAAGCGTTTTGTTAAAAAAATCTCATTATACAAATGTGAAGAGATTGTTAAGAGAGAAGTAACAAATTTGGCAGACGAACGAAGCACCTTCGTGCGAGAAGAAAATTAGTCGATTTAAATAATACGAGATCAGACAATTGTTTTAATTAGCTAGTACGCTTTTATTTCTCTTTCTTTCTCTAATTCGCGTAACGAACCTTTGAAACGTTCGCAACGCGAACTCCTTCAGATGAGCCATAATTTGAATATAAAACGATAACGGGATATCGTTATAAAAAATGGAAGTCAATGTTGGAAGTACGATTCCAAGGTTTCTCCATATTTCAGTCGGATAATAGGTATAATCGTACGATCGTCCGTTGTCTGAAATTTGAGCGCGGGAATAACAAGCTTTAATTATAAATTTCGTAACATGCACACGAGCAGCGTTGCATTTTGCTTTAATGCCATAATCGTAATTCCATTAACAGTTGCGAAAAATGAATACGAGGAGGTTTAACGTTACGTTCTGTCTATCGGCCTCCGAATTTCGTCGAAATTAGACACCAGGGATGTTGTTAATTTAATAATAAGGTTGATGCGGCAACAAGGAACGAACGCAATTTGAGAGTTAGTTAATTGTATATGCGCCGGGCTTGTTACGGGGGCTAAACAAAATGGCAGTGAATCTGTAATACGCGGCACGTGCAACTTTCATTGCCTGATATCATTACCAACTTTTACCATTATATCCTCTGCTCCATAAATGTCGCTCTCACTTCGAAAATTCGCTACATACGCGGAAATGATATTTTACGAATTCTGAAAGCAACTATCACTATTTATAATCTGATTCTTCATCTCACGCTGTTTATAGTCTGTAATTTATACTACGAATAGTTCCATACCTACTTAATCCCTTACGCGATTATGCGTACGCTATTTGTGCATAACCTAACCTTTAACACGTATATTAATACGTTTCATGCTATGTATTTATAATCCATAAATTATATCGGTATTATTTATTGCCTGGCCTTCGATATTCCCTTGCACACACTACTTATAACTATGATTTACGCTCTTGAAATTACTTACTCGCACGAATTTATACGACCAGTTTATAACGTGAAATTCTTCATTTCTCTGCCTACATTTCAATACGTTAATCAATAAGTTCCATATCCATTTGCGATGGTTTCGTGCCACGTATAACGTAAAGTTCCTTCACATGGGTCCACATTTTAGTAGATTTTAATTTAGAGCTCGGCGAAGAAGAAAGCGCGAGCGGATATCGCGTGCTGGCGAACAGCAAAAAGCCGGAAAGGAGAGCGTCGGCCAGATCGAACGCTGGCAGAATATATTAGCGAAAAACTCAATTACGAGCGAACAATAAGAAGGATTCCACCGCTGCAACCCCCTTTTTGCGGTGGCCGATAGTCGAACGAAATTATTACTCGACCGCCGCGTTTCTTCGCCCATTACCGGGGCAAACTAACTTCGTAACCGTTCGGAATTGCAAATCCCAGCCGACAGCCTCTTTATGTATTATGGATCCGAGGTCGTCGCATGGCCCGATTCGCGAATGAAATCTAATTGATTCACCCTGCTAACACAAAAATCTCGTTGGTTACCTTGACGAAGAGGTACAGTTACCCACACAATCGCGATAAATTGCAAGGTCCTGTAACGCATTTGCAATTTTCCTGTGCAATCCAATCGAGAAATGGATATTTTTCTTACGTTTTCAACGTTACGCTGGGGCAAGGTTTCTCTATCGCCGAGTCTTTACTTGTAGCCAAACGTTACGCTGAATTGGAACTGAAACAGAGAAATGTCTGCATCGGTCGAGCTTCGTACGTATCTGCGATCAACAGCTGACATTTCGTGAAATCTACAGAAACTTTTGGAATGTGGTTGGAAACATGTTCTGAGCATTCTAAGCTTAAGCCACTTATATTGAGTGTCTCTATAAAAGCATTATCTTTATCAATATCTACTAATTACACGTGCTTACCTGACATAAGATCGGACGCAAAAATTTAGGTTAATTAAGTCATGGAACCTAATAACAAAATATTCCAACAATTCTAACAAATTTCTATCTACGTATATATCGTACGAAACACTTTGAAGTTTCATTAGCAGTGGAAGGAGACGCAAGAATCCTGATTACATTGGTCGAATTTGAAATTACTCTGAAAACGTGCGTAGAAGTTACAAAATACTTATTGAAAGTATACACTTGGCAAAGATCACGGGAATATTTGAACAGTCAATTACACACTGCGCTAATGAATTAATAATGTAACAATGACCATCTGTAGCATTCTGATTCTACGTTCAAAGCTGCTACTCGCGTCCTACGCTAATTTTCCCGCAAATCTACGCTATAAATGTCTCGTAACTTGTACATACGCTTTCGGATAGGTTTGAAATTGTACCATTCCAATCGCGATAATCGTATTTCATTACAGCCCTTACGAACGTCCAGAGAGTCTCCTGTGTTTTCTGAAAGCGCTCGAATACTTTCGCGAGCCACTGCATCTACAATTTCCATTATACATAATCGGGAAAAAACGCTCCTTCGAAGCGACGATAATGTCCCTAAAAATGGCAAACGTCCCTGCGGTTACTTAGCCCTTCTTGTAGCCGCGTTTCACCTGTCATTGCCCGATCGAAAAGGTTGATTCTCCTTTTATCGTGAATCCGAGCAACCGGCTGCTCGCAGACGAACCCGAGGATTCAAGCGGCGTTTTTCGCGTCCGCGATCCATTGGTATTCCGTGCGCCGCCTCCCCGAACTGGGAATTGTAAATTGATAAACGCTGTTCGATAAAGAACCGAGCGGAGTCTGACCTATCTGTCATAAGGTGTACAGAGCTTTTTCCGCTGAAATTCCTTGACGGTTTTTCGCGTCGATAGTGATTCGCGCAGAAGCGAAGAAATATTTCAGTGGATCTCGTATGTACTTTCGCTTCTACGCGTGTCCGCGCGCGAAAATGGTGTAGCGTAGGCTCGGCACAGCGTTGCATCGATCGAGAAGTTCGTAGCGTTTTTATCGGCAATTTCTCCGAAGTCAGAAAACGTTCGAACAAATGTCGCTCTTAATTGGATACTAAAGCGGGTCTGCAAAAAGCATCGAAAATCCGATAATAAAAACAGGTTGCAGTTTTTAGCGAGACGACGTCGAAGCTCGTAATGTCCAAGGAACTTTTAGCTGTTGCGCGTTCGTTTCTGTTCGTCTCATTCGTCGAGTACGCTGTAATCTTGCTATTGTTTATCGCGGTTTTCACAAGGCTCATTCGATAGACGCGGGCAAGAAATAAAATACTTTAGAAGTGTGTGAAAGTTATTGGAAGGAATCGTCTAGCGAAAAATAGAGGAACAATTTCTCCGGAGAAGACTCGTGAAGTTAAACACGTCGAAAGGTTTCATTCTAGCTGCATCTTTCTTAACTATCGCTACGAACTTTTCCAACAACCCACTGGTTCTCGGTATATTTTACGACGAATTTGCAGCTTATGCGGCGTAGGAACGTCGGAACCTACGTGCATCATGGCAGAAAATTCAGAAGGCGATCGGCCATTCTCGTAAATTGGCAAATTGACCCTGCAAAAACTAAAAAACTAGCAAACGTAGCGGCTCGAAATTTGGTAGTTGACGAAATGACTGCTAGTACTTATCTGAGAGTTTCGATATTATATGACAATTTTGACCAAGAAGGTGGACTTTTTCACACTTTCTACCAATTTGCAACCTTTCGATTGAACTGATCTTAACGCGACAGTTCTCGTTTTACAGACCATTTTACTACAATTTTCTACGTAAACGTTTTCACGTACGACGAGTAAGAAAAACTCGCGTGTCTTTCGTTTAATCGCAATTCTACTCGCGAAGCGCAGGAGGAAGATTGTTCGAAATCGGCTGTTTTGTGCCGAATATCGCAAATAAATAATCATTACGAAAGGGAAGCATCGGTGTTCGTGCAAGAGTATATAATTTTTGTTTTTCGCAGTTGGCCCAGCAGGTTAAATCAGCTGAAAACTCCGAATTATGCGGACAGATCTAACGGAGAACCGCTTCTCGAACCAGTGAATTCATCCGGAATTCTAAAGCTACCAAATCGAAAAGAAAATGAGTATTACGCGAGAATAGCAGAAGAAACGCTAACGCGTGCAACGGGATGAAAGTAACGCTTAAAAGGAAGAAAGCTAAAAAATAATCGGATTGAAGCTACGAGTAATCCTGCGGTTTCCTTGGAGCGTACACTCGCTCGCTGTTCTCTCCTGTCGTCTCGTACATTCGTCGGCTCGTTCTCGTCTTCCTTCATTACCACGAGGCCGCTAACTCAATTTGTATGCAACTGCGCGAGCCCGCCAAATGCACAGCCGCTTAAGGTCAGCGCAGTTCCTAGCCGAGTTCCAGGCTGGTGCAGGCGGAAAAAATCCGCTTGATCTGCAGCTTCTTTTTCCTTTTCTTTTTCCTCCGGCTGGCGCGTTTCCTCCCCATCTTGGCAAATAACGAACGAGTCCAGGCACTTTGTCGCTTTATCGTTTCCTGACGATCGCAGGTAAAGCGACTTTTCAGTTCGAGGAACGTTAGCTCCGTTTCTGACGGTGTTGGCGTTTCAAATTGGTCGTTCGTTTCAACGCGAGATCAGGCGAATATGTGGTTATATGGTTGATACAGATTCGCGATGACGACAGGTCAAGTGATTGCCTGTTTGACAAACATCGGGTTTGCTTCTGATGATCGTATTGGCGTTTGAAGTTGGTAACTTTGATTTGGGATGAGATCAGGCGAAGACACGAGGAGACGTGATTGGGATTGGTTGATTCAGATTCCTGGTCGTAGGAGGTAGAGTGATTCTTAGTTGAAGCAGGCTTGGTTTTTAACGATTCTGTCAAAAATGATTTCGTTCGATTTAGAGAGTAAGTAAGATTGGCGATTTCGGATTTCCAGCTTAAGAGTTTCAAATTGGACACTTTCGTTTAAGATGGATTGATGCGTGTCACGAGACAGGTCAATATTATCAGTGCACTGCATCGGCCATTCGATTCCATTACAGGAGAAGTAAGAAGATTAGAGAGGATCATAGACGAAATTCAGAAATAATTTTGAAAAAGTAAGGGTATACTCTATAGTTACGTGAGACGTGCCGAGGTACGGAATTCTAAATCTAAATTTGCATTAGTTTTCACCATTTTGAGAATTAGTACGACACGATATGCATGAATAATGACGAAAGATACATCGATACGAACGATATGTAAAAATTAGATCAGATAATTAGGTTGAACTACAGAAAAGAAAAGTTAGATTACGAAAACGAGGGCAATTAGCATCAAACGACTTACATCGTCCAAAAAGAAATTTCCAAACGAAACCGTCTCTCCTGCAATATCCTATTCGAGGTAAATCCATTAAGCATACGAGTTAGATACTCGAGAAGTTCAGAATTAATATTTGCCAATACCGAAGATCGACAAACTTGCTGCAAGTTGCGGCCGTGGCCGTTTGAAATTCAATGTTCGATATACAGAGACGCGATCGATGCGTACGATGCAACCGGAAACACGTAATTTCCCCGTGAATGGTCAAAATCAGCCGGATTCGACGTTAATGCCACGACAGCGCAACGTATCGAGGAACGACTTAATCATATTCCAGTAGCAGCGCCGTCCGGCTCAAACACTCGACCATAGCCAATTGTGCTCTTAATCCACCCACACAGTCTAGTTGCCTCTCTACTTGGTCGAGTGCTGTGAATCAGCCTATTGATCGAACCTGGAGAACCGTGAACACTTGCAATAACATATACGCTTGATGGAAGATCGTTCGTTGGTCCAGGCTGTTTGCTCTTTAATTTAATGCTCCTCGTAGTGGTTTATAGGTCTGAATTAGGTTAATGGTCTTAATGGTATAGCCTTCTATGGCGGTCACTTCAGGCGATGGATTTTCTTTAACGACGATCTCTTACCTATGTGATTGCGTAAGAAGAAAATAATTATCTTTTAATTCTGCGTGAAAAATACACAAATTACATACGGACCGTTTATTTTCAAAGTGGCGCAAGTCCATTTACAGCTCGTAAATATCTATTACTTTAGTCACGTTGAGCCCGAAAGAAATTTATATAAATTAGCAGAAACATTGCCAGACTTGACGTGATTAATTTATATCTTCGAATTGACTAATACGCCAAACTTTGATTTTCTCGAAACAACAAAACATGGACTCGCACCACTTTGAAAATAAACGGTCCATATATGAATAAATGTATGAGCGTTGAACTCGGTTTTTCGCAAAAAAAAAAATTTCACATACACAGGAATATTTTTACTAAAAAAATGTTTCTTCTATCTCTTAGAATTATACTTATTGTACTGTGCGTACGTATTCGTGGAATACTTATTGCACAAATGGACATTGTAATTACAAAATGGGCCCAATATTGATGAATCGTGTGTATTATAAGGAAAACTAAATCACGCTATGGTTCAAAAATTTCCTATCTTGCTAAACTTACAGTTACTCTACGTTCGAGATTAATAAATGTCCCGTGGCCAGTGGATCGTTTCAGATTTAAGAGGTTCGAGGATTTACGAGCATTGGACAGTTCCACGCCAGAAAATCCATCGATTAGCATAAGCAATGTATTCATTCGACACCGTGATAGACCGCGAATTTTCGTACACTTATAGAAAATATGAAAATGCAAAAATGTACAGAATGCGCGTAACGTACAGAATATAATATATAAAACGTCCAAAGCTCCATAATATTTAGTAGATAAAGCAGTTCGCTACCTGTCTTCCATCTTTTCAATTGTCCATCCTGCTCCATCCGAGTACGAATTTGTACAAATATCCACGGTGCAGCCATGACGATGACGAATCACGCAGTGTCCGAAAGATACTTTACAGTAAGTTGAAGAAAAAGGAGCGTGGTTTCTCGAATCGATCGTAGAGTGCACGAGCCTCCCTTCTTGCCGAAAGATTTGCAACAGTACGGCCGGTTGCAGCGCACCCAACTCTTCAATTATCCCTTATAGGAGTGAATACTCGCTGGAAGAAAATGCGAGGCAAGAACCGGCTCGGGACCGTGGACCCCCTACCGGTTTTACTTCGCCCTGCCGATCACTGGAGCAGTTCTGGCTCCTTCCCTCGAATCAGACCCCGAGGATTCCCTCGTTAATTGCCGTGACATCCTGAAAACGCTTCGCGAATCACGCACCTCCAACGATGCTCTTCCCTTCGTTATCGCGGTGGAAATTTTTGGACAATTTTTGACGGAGAGATTGTCCCACGAAGATCTCATATCTATTGGATATTTTGCGTTTATGTAAAAATACTTACATTATTACGTAATTTAGAGCATTATGAAGGTACTCGTTAGATGTTTCGCGTATTTCTGCTAATTATTCTTCGGACGTTATTTGGTATTTTTTTCAGAAGAATTTAAGAATGCGTGGAATTTGCACTGTATGAATATGTCGAAATACTTTACGTTGTATCGGGCCGATAAATAATGCTTAATTTACGTAAACATAACGTTGACGGTACGTTAAACGCGAATAAAAGAATCGATTAGGAAATGCATGCACGGCAGAGATAGAGGAAATTATCGGTAATTATCATTATCAGGGTTAGTGAACAGTGATACTACAGGGAATAATATAATTAGACTGATTAGTAGAAATATAACGTATTCTTGTGCCTTTCGCAGTTGGATTGACATGCATAAAATGAAA
This sequence comes from Bombus confusus, assembly GCA_014737475.1. NCBI lineage: Eukaryota > Metazoa > Arthropoda > Insecta > Hymenoptera > Apidae > Bombus > Bombus confusus. The sequence continues at coordinate 3,716,957 of JACXIV010000040.1, read as the reverse complement.
TAGAAAGTCAAGATGGTGAGAGAAAATTGAAGATAATGTTGCAAATTACAAATAATCCTCCTTTTCGTAATATCAATATCTCCTGCGAACGTATCATTCGATGCGATTTAAGCGTCATGCGGCGCATACAAACATAGGCAGCCTCTGTTTTTAAAATATGTCACAGGAGGAATAGATTCTATTGATATTTCTAGCGATAAATCTAAAGGAAAACAACCAAACGACAGATGTATTTATTTAGCTTCTTCGTAATATGGTTCGCTTTCCAATCATTTGTATTGCATAATTAATAGAATTTACGTTACTCGCGCTACGTGCAGATAAATAACGAAAGAGAAAACATTCGGATAACAGGTGATTTTCATATAAAATCTATTTCTCTACTTTATAGAGAACGTAGAACGTTGCGATCTGTTCGAGTTTCTATAATAGGATCTTTCAAAACTATTATATTAGGTAGTCCGGAAAGTTTCCCTCGTTTTATAAGGAAACAACGGATGCACGACGATTTCTTGTTTCATATTATTTTATCGAATTACGCATGATCGTGATAATAGAAACGGAAGAAAATGGATCAATCAGTAAACTAATAGAAAAGGAAAAATACCGTGCGTCTATTGTTTCCATATAAAACGAAAGAAACTTTCCGCACAACCTAATACTTCAATCTTACCTCGCATTTCCTCGTAATATTATATAGATGCTGTCATACGCCCCATAATATTGTACACATATTGGCGAAATAGCCGAGTCAAATCCTATTGTATATATTATATGTTTACCTCTCATCGTAATCGCGTACACTGCCGATCATTGGTATTAACACACCCGTTACATTTGTTCGAACAGTCGAACGAATGTTACGTCGTTTAATAGGTACGTTACATCGTGAAACATATTTAACGCGAATGAAAGAACGCGTCTGTAGTAAAATGAGTGGAAAATTCAAGCGACAAAGGGCATGCAATTTGTACTAGATACCAGCAGATGCCCTGATAACTATAGCCGATGGCGCACGTCCGAATCTGCTGCGCTAAGAACATACTAAATTCTATTCGTATAGCATTACACTACGAATGGACGAAAGCATGCAGATACCATCATTGGCGATACCACGCGTCCATCGACCGGGCTTCGGAAATAGATTCTAAAATTCAATCGACGCCGTAGGAACGGCCGCATAAAAGCGTAGATCGGCCCCGCTATCGATACGAGGTTGGAGAGAACCGCGGTCGATCCCGAGCCCGATAAACGCGGGTTTCGTTCGAAACGTGAAACCAGTTCGACGCGAAAGCGTGCAAGAATCGGCCGTGCACGAGCCAGCCCTGACTAACGATCTCCACCGCGGAACGATATCTCGCGACTCAAAAGAAAACGAGATCTCGTTCGAGAGACGCGGCATCGGGGCAGTAACCGTTCCGCACCGTCTGATCGTAAAACGGCGGACACATTGTAATCGCAGGCAAATCGGAATATCGCTTCCGGTCGATCGTAAAATCCCTGTCTGCTTTTATTTTCTGTTCGCTTCGAAGCGGCCGGGAAAGGACCCGGACGATTCCAGGCATTAGAAATCAGATTTATATAATAGCGTGGTGGTAGAATGGTCGTTAGAACTGATTCCTTCGGTTTTCTTTTTACTTGCGAATGCTAGGGAGGAGATTGTATCCCGGTCCTTTTGAACTGTCCTGGAAAGGATCGAGGCAGGATTCCAAGCGTTAGAAATGAGATTTACATTAGTAGCGGGAGGATGGTTGTTAGAACTGACTCCTTTTTTTCTTTTTTGTTTTTTGTTTTTTTTTTTTTTTTTTGTCTTTCTCCTTTAATAGAAATGGAAGAAATTGTATCGCATTGCCGTGTCCACGAAAGGCTCGAGACAATTGCAAGCATTAGAATTGAGATTTATGTAGAAATGCTCTGAGAGAATGGTTGTTAGAACTGGTCTTGTTGTTTCCTTTTTGTCAGAAATAGGAGAGAGGAAATTGTATCCTATTCCTTTCGGAATGTGCAGGAAACGATCGTGGTGATTCCAAGCGTTAGAAATGAGATTTATATAGCAGCGCTCTATGGACGATTGCTAGTGGATGATTGTTAGGCTGCTTTTTTCCCTTTTGTTATTAGCAATGGCAGAGAGAAGATTGTATCGTATTCCCTTTGGAATGTCCACGAAAGGATTGAGGCAACTGCGAGCGTTAGGATCGAGATTTATATAGTAGTGTTCATTCTGAGAGAATGCTTGTTAGAAATGGTCTTTTTGTTCTCTTTTTTAAATGGCAGAGGGAAAATTGTATTAGGAATTGAATTTATATAGCGGTGTTCTATAGATGGTTGCTAGGTTGCTTTTTTTTTATTTAAAATGTGAGAGGGAGGAATTTGTATCTTATTTCTTTTGGAATATCCAGGAAAAGATCGAGACGGTTCCAGCCATTAGAAATGAGAATTATATAATAATACGTACTCTGGGTGAATAGTTACTAGAAGTGAAGATTTCTTGTCTTTTTATTGGTTTTGTTATTTGAGATACAAGGGAGAATCGTAGAATGATAGGCAAATAGTTTCATAATGTTTCCTTATTTTTAATAAAGCTCCATAATTTCACGTAGATCAACTTTAAATTACGTATATCCTTCGGCATGCTTGTACATCGACAAGCTTTATTTATACCATCATTTCAACCATCGTTTTACAGATATAAGTTTCTAACACAGTCGCTAGTCTCGCGTAATAATTTACTCAACTATGATACATAGAATAGCACCTGCTTCCACATAAGTAGGACCCAACGAGCTGAAATTCCTCGATCGAAGCTCGTACTCGCCGTTTTACGACTCTCGTCCCCTCCAACTCCTTCAAATCTCCACAAAATGGTACGAAACGCGGCAAGTCGTCTAAACAAGAAACGATCCAACCTCGAGAGGACAAGATTAAATTGGTGTGAAAAACCAAGCACAGAGGCAGAACCAAGCGCAAGCCAACCAAAACACGCACGCGCAGATAGACAGGATATTCATAAAAGGGATAGAAGAATGGTTAAAGAAAAGGTTGCGAAGGGAGAGGCGGTGAACAGGGTCGTGGTTCGACGAAGAAGAACGAGACGAATCGAGGATGGAAGAGGGATAGGCACGGGTCTCCCTGTCGAGAGGAGAGCCGAGAAGAAAAGGAAGAAGCCGAAGGAAGGACGTAGTGGATCGTGTTGGGGGCCGTACCAGCGATCCTCGGGCATTCCCGATCATTATTCCACAGGCTTGCCACGGGGAGGAGGCCAGCTTGACCTTGGTACGAAGGCATGACTGACCTTGTTGCTGCTACATCCGAGAAACGCTGTGTCCCATCCATCATGCAAATGAGCCGGTAATGAATATCAAACGACGTTCTTGCGGTGAATATTTTTTTCCTCGGCTGGATACATGCCGGGAATACTCGGAATATCCACGCCAGAGGTAACGTGTACTTAAGGTTGGATCGCCGGGTAATGGCGAGACGTTGGGGAAATAGATTTTGAAAGAAACAGAGTGCGCAGTATGTGAGCTGGCTACGGATGTACGCGACACGGCTTTTGGGGAGGAAGATTTAAAGTAAAAGTTGGGAATAGTGAGGATATCGGGGGATCAGGGTGTTAGACGTGTTTCGGGAGAGCTGTACGTTCACGGCCATCGAATGCAGAAGAGGGAGAATAGGACCTAAGGATTTATGAGATAAGTCGGTTATTTTGGGAATGGATTTTCGTCAAGTCGTCGTTGCTTCTTTATTTTCACCGGTTCTGTAACGTCATAGGAATGAAGGTGCTGCGTATGTATGGTGGCGAAACAGAAGTATTTGGATGCTAATTATAGAAAAGTTTCATAGACGCAATGACGGACATTTGTTGTTATTACACGCAAATATTTTTTGCGTGTAATAACTACGCTGCATTAACAGTAAACTTATTGTGGCAATTGTAACATTTGTTAGCATGTTGATATCGTTATTCATAATCCAATTGTTCTTGTCAATTACAACTCTCTTTTTCTAAAATTACGCTGTTTCTGATACTGTTTATCCTTTGCACGTTCTTTTGCCCTTCATGGTATATCATGTATGTTACATAACATTTTTTGAAATCCATTTTATTGGCAAATTTTGTATCCGCGGCGAAGAAGAAGAAAATCGACGCTGAAACTTCATTCGTCGAATGAAACCCAAATTCAGGCAATTGTTCGTAGGTTGAAATTTCCGCGGATTACGAGAATATATCAGGACTTTAGAAACCCCACGGGCACCTAGTTCCAATTACGCAAGGTAATTCAATTTCTAAGAAACTTTATCGTAATACGTAGCATTACCGAAACTTCGAAACCTTTAAAAGAGACCATCCCGAAACAACTTCGAATCTCCACCATGAAATCCTTTCAAATGTCTCGTCGTTCGCTCCAGCCACGCCATTTTAATCATGCGAGGTTCTCTAAATTTCCAACGCATCCGGATGATCTTAAAGCGAAATCTATAAATCCATTTTCGTCAAATCCACTCGCCACATAACATCGAAGAAGGTTCGCGTTTCTATACAACTCGATCCGGATTTACACTCCATTTTCCTCGTGCATATCCTCTCAGGAAATAAATAAAATATGGGATACGAGGAGATATAGCACAAAAATATATCGATCATTTTTAGAAATTACTTTAATAATCTCGAATTTTTCTACAATTTCGGCTAATTATCGGAACAGTGTACGGAACTCACCTTGTGCGCCATTCCGGAATCTTCTTCTTTGGTCCTTTTCAGGCTACTCCTCATACTGTCGTAGTCTCTGGACGAGTAGCCATAGTTATCGTCTAATACTTCCGCCGGAGGTTTGTAGTCCCGATATCCGGTCGGCGAAGGGGTCATGGTCAAAGGTTGGCCCATAGACCTCGGTGTTAAACCGCTGGAAGCCGCCGTGGAGACATCGTCTTCCACGTCGAACACGTCGTCACTCATGCTGTCGTCGCCCATCATGATCTGCGGATGAAACATCGACCGGAAACGTGAACACGCGATGAATTATGGCACCATTGATTTGGTTCTCCTTTTTGGAGCGGTCCTTTGCTTTGGTCGAGAATAGAAATATCGCGCGAGTGATACAGAGATATCTGATTTTTAATAGCAGATTTTTAATAATTCATCGAGGTGGTAGTTTTATTCTATGGTGAGAATTATATGGTAGAGAAGGAAATTTATTATATAAATTATTTGGATTATTAATTATTTTGGAGCGGTTCTTTGCTTTGGTTGGGAATAAAAATATCGCGCGAGTGATACAGAGATATCTGATTTTTAATAGCAGATTATTAATAATTCATCGAGGTAGTAGTTTTATTCTATGGTGAGAATTATATGGTAGAGAAGGAAATTTATTATATAAATTATTTGGATTATTAATTATTTTGGGGCGGTTCTTTGCTTTGGTTGGGAATAAAAATATCGCGCGAGTGATACAGACATATCTGATTTTTACTAGCAGATTATTAATAATTCGTCGAGTAGTAATTAGTAATTTTATTCTATGGTGAGAATATATGGTAGAGAAGTAATTTCGTTATATAAATTATAGCATTCTCGGAAAGTTAGATTCGAGGTCTGTCATTTGAACGAGCAAATGTGATTTTTATAGAATATTGCGAATTCGTAGGTCACGTACTTTCTCGTAATTTTCTGCCACCGTTGAATATTTTTAGAATGGCGCGGTCGAAAATAAAAGGATCGTTGATATGACGTAGAGATATTTGCTTTTTTTTTATCGTAGTATTAATTTTATTTTATGGTAGTAAAAGTAATTCATTGTACAGATATTATAGCGCTCTATGAAAGTTATACCTCGGTTTTGTTATTGAAATGTGAAAATGATGTTTTTATGCACCGTTGCAGATTAGTAAGTCAATCGTTTCTCATAATTTTTTAGCGGCGTTGAATATTTATAGTAGCCTTTGAAGGCGAATAAGAATTAGATAATGAATATTCATTTCTTTACGTTATAAAATTCCGTTAGAATGAAAAAATAATCCAGAGTGGTACTTGTTATTAGTACACCGATGATATGCATAAATGAATCTGTTAATTACAGAAAGAACTTGATAATTACCGCGTGTATCATAACGTTACGAAAGTTAAATTATACGTATTACAGGGGATTTTTTTACGAATCTACTTGACCGAATCTTGTGTTAAAAATCCTTAAATCTACACTACCTTAAATCTAGATTACTCGCGCAATGTCCGTCAATCTTGAAATTATTCGAACAATTACGATCGACGTCAAAATTTAATTACAATCGGCCTAAAACTTGAATTCATCGATCCAATAGATTTTTAAACGCGGAAGAAATCCTCCATGAAATTTATACAAATATTCAATTGTCCGATAATACTAATGACTCGGAAGATGATAGTTCTTCGCCATACGGTTCAGATTCAGACGATACGAATATTAAACCAACAAAAAAAAAAAAAAACGCACAAAAAGACCTCACTGATTGACTCCAACGCTGAAACTGAAAATAATACTCAGCTTGCTGAGGAATGACCATCGGTCTCCGCGCAATAGCGAGGAACATTTGGCGAAAAGTAAAAGACGCTGGCCACAGGCGTTAGTTTCCACGTAATCTGCTCGGTTAACGATGTTTTAACTCAAATCTCACGGCCAACCAGCTATCAGAGTGGAAACATCGACCACCTACACAGATCTCACCCCAGCCCTCGCCGTAGGTATAGTAAATTCACGAGCAATTCACGAGGACGTCGCTTCTCGATCGAAAGACGGACTCCCCGCACCGGTGATCCCGGTCGGTTAATATTTTATTATAATCCGAAGGACGCGGCCAGCGCCGGGGCGGCGTATATGGCGAAGAAACGCTCGTGGTACAGAGAGGGCCGCGATAATTCTCAGCAAAACGAGGCACGGCTGTCGCATTATCAAAGCTACCGAGAAAACCAGTTCGTAGAAGCACGCACGCAACCACGTTGCTGTGTCTGGCCGTTGAAATAACTGTCCTTCGATCGGTCGACATCTCCATCGGTACGCGACGCGGCCTTGCGATCTCTTCAGATGCCAATTAGCGAAACGCCAAGCGATAGTGGTCGCTACGATCGCTAATGATGACTGCTGATGAAACCGAAGCTGTGAGAATGAGGCGAAGAAACGGAGTGGAGATTTGAATGGAATTTTGCACGATTTTTACGCGTTTGTGGGAATTTAGAAAGGGCAAATTTACGCAGCACGCGCGTGCTATGAAAAAATGTGTAGAATATCCAGGAGCTTCCTGAAATGTCTAGTAGGCAAATCGATTCTATTTTTTTTTTTTTTTTTTTTTTTTTTTTTTTTTTTTTTTTTTTTAATTACGCCGTGAAACACGCGAATTTGCATAAAACTCTGCAGTCCAGTCTAGTGATCAATGGCGAGGCTACGAACTTTCACGCAAATTCGTATTTTCCAGAATGCAGTTCAAAAGGTAGTACCTTGGTGGAAAATTGGTTTACCTGCCAAGTATTATTTTTTCGTGTTATCTGTATTTTGTGCGATTTCGCGCTTCGAAATTTCTGTAAATGCAGAAAAATCCGAGGTCTATCGACGATCAACTACTTATAAATGAACGAGTTCTGGTAAATAGTTGTCTGGAGATTTTGAACGTTTTGTTTCCTACGTCAATTTATATGCGATTTTTCGAGCGACTTGAACTTTTCAATTTTATTTTATTGTTGATACTTATTAACTGTTATAAACGTTAAATATTAATCTTTCCGTGTAGACTTTATACAGATCATTTTACAGCTGGAACTTTAAAATTCCTCTTTTCCTAGAAAAATAGACATTGAGTCAGTGAATTTCATTATTCATTAGAGAGAATAATTAGGACGATACTGTCGAGAAAAGCACAGCTGGGACCATCACTTTATCATATTTTATAGCGAGTAAAAAAAGGTTGCATGAATACCAAGATAAAAGTTTACCCAGCAATCAATTATCACGACGAAGGAATGAAACTTTCGTTTAATAAACTATCTTCCAGAAATTTATACAATAATTATTTATAAGATAATCCGCATATTCTATAAAGTGTTTTAAACGTTTTAACTTGAACGGTGGGTTTAACGTTTTAATTTTCAACGAAAGAAAAAGAGAAATACGGAAGCTTTGATGGATTGAAACAACTTTAAGGATAAACCAGACTTTTAGAGATTAAAAATTTGATACCTAAGGATCGAAGAATCGCTTCAAACGTATAAAAATGTAATTGTAACAACGAATAGAAAACGACTTAAAGAGAAGAAAAAATTATGTGGATTCCGCAAATAAACGTCAAAGAAATAAGTAGAGGGAGAAAATGGCGAATAGAGCATTTATATTGAATCATGTTCGAGCTTAGTTCGCTCGTTCGTCGAAGAAACTCTGAAAGAAAGTGAACAACGTCTCTGAAAGATTCATACGAGACTTTCAAGCTCGTTCAGCGCGAAAGAGAGATTACATCGGATTTCTTCGACGCCTCTCCCTGGTAACCAGAACACTTCCATAAATCATACATGACTCTCGTCCTCTGCTATAGAAACGTATCGATTCTACGTTCAGAACATCGTGGTGAACAATAAAATAACGCGTGTTTACTTCGATTCTACAATCATTTGCAACTGTGAATACGAGATAACATAATTTAATTGTATAATAATATGCAATTAAGAATACTATCATTAGACAAATATTAATGGCAAGCTATATAATAGAATATCTGATATTTAAAATTATTACGAATTTTATTATTTTCGATAATTGTTACATACTATCGTTAAGTAGATAGTAATTCTAAGCTTCTAATTTTACATTAAAATCTTTTTACTATTATTGTTTTCACCAACTTACATATTTCTATTTCTTACACTTCAGTTTCTAGGCAACACTACTATCTTTTACTTTCATAGTTTATCTTATAACCATTATAACACTATTATTAACCTCAACCACTCGATTATATGTGCTACAATTTTATTTGCTTCTTATGCGGCAACTGTGAATACGAGATAACATAATTTAATTGTATAATAATATGCAATTAAGAATACTATCATTAGATAAATATTAATGGCAAGCTATATAACAGAATATCTGATATTTAAAATTATTACGAATTTTATTATTTTCCATAATTGTTACATACTATTGCTAAGTAGATAGTAATTCTAAGCTATAGATATAATAGTATGTTCAATATTGAAAATTGGTCAGTTCTATTACTAATTACTATTATTCTCAATAATTATTAAACCAAAAGAATAATAAAATAAAATTTGTTGCTATCATTATTTTCACTAACTTATATATTTCTATTTCTTACACTTCAGTTTCTAGGCAACACTACTATCTTTTATTTTCATAGTTTATTTTATAACCATTATAACACTATTATTAACTTCAACCACTCGTTTATATGTGCTACAATTTTATTTGCTTCTTATGCAGCAACTGTGAATACGAGATAACATAATTTAATTGTATAATAATATGCAATTAAGAATACTATCATTAGATAAATATTAATGGCAAGCTATATAATAGAATATCTGATATTTAAAATTACTATATAGTTTTATTATTTTCGATAATTGTTACATACTATTATTAAAGTAGATAGTAATTCTAAGCTATAGTCATAATACTATGTTCAATACTGAAAATTGGTCAATTCTATTACTAATTACTATTATTCTCAATAATTATTAAACCAAAAGAATAATAAAATAAAATTTGTTGCTATAATTATTTTCACCAACTTACATATTTCTATTTCTTACACTTCAGTTCCTACGCAACGCTACTATCTTTTACTTTCATAGTTTATCTTATAACCATTATAACACTATTATTAACTTCAACCACTCGTTTATATGTGCTACAATTTTATTTGCTTCTTATGCAGCATTATTTCTATATATTACCAAGTATATATTTAACTCGCAGTAATAGTAATATTTAGGAGTTATCATTATTTCCACTCGATACTACAATCTACGCTGTTTCATATTCTCTGTGAATACCTACATTAAGTTTCGTTAATTTATATTATCGCTGCTCTTAGTTGCCGCTATTACGCGTTCCAACCGAAACTACTGGTTTTACGCTAACATCAAACTTCACACTTGCGTATTGAAACATTCCAATGCAAAAACGTTCGCACAGTTGCTGTCAGTAAACCAGTTTGCTTAGTTATTGGTTATACAAACGTTCGTTAGTCGTCGATAAATCTCAATCGAATAGATATGATCACATAGAGACGATTTCCCGAGAACTTGCTTACTGTGCGACAAGTTTTTCATTCGCCGTCCGTCGATTTGCTTCCGGAAAATTCAATTTCCGTGGCGTGGTCGAGAAACGAAACCTTGTCGGATACGTGTGTCGACGAATCGTCATCTCCCGACCATACATCTTGTTGTTTCCACAGCCGTATTTCCAGATTTTGCTTATTAAAACGTCAGAGTGAGTGGAACGAGATGCGATGAAATGAAATAAATGAAATAATCGCGGTGTTGGCTAACGCGGTAATTGGTTGAATGAACACGCAATAAATAATATTGCTTCGATTAAATGGACTCGTTTATTAACTCCTTGGCTTATGATATCGGAGTTATGATTCTAATTCAACAAAGTTGTAGCTTAATTCCAGCCTCGACGTTAGCTTCGGTTTTTCAACGAGTTGTCGCTAAAAATAAACAAATAAACAATTTATTTTTATTACAAAATTATTATACCTATCTACTACCGTTAATACTAGATGTGCCAAAACGATGACAATATGCAATTCCTCACAGAAATTCTACTATACATTTACAACAGTGCATTCCTTAAAACGCGAATCTTTGCTAAAATGCGAGAACCAAAGGTCGTCTTTCTCCTTTTTCTCAACTCGATTTTCTTCGCACCTGACTTTTATCCTTCGGTTGCTCTGTACAGTTAAAAAAAAAAACTGTCCAATTCCTCCGGTTGTAACCAACAGACCACCGCTCGAAACGTGAAAGTTCGCAGCGAAAAGAAATCTTCGAAAGGAATATCGAAGAGCGTAAAAGCAAGTTTACAGACAAGATTAAAATTGATTTTAATCAATTCCTCGTCCCAAGGAGAGCGGTAGCGATCAATCACGCTGGAGGCTGCAATAATTTAATCCAATCGTGCCACTTCCGTTCCTAAACGCTTGGCGCGTCACGATCCTGCTCGGTTCTCCCTCGAGAATGCTAATTTCTCGCTTTATACGGCCTACCTAATCGGTAGCTGGCTTCTATCAGCAGCAACATGATAAATTCATGGGGCACGAACGTTGTGAGCGGTGGTTAGGGGTGGGACTACCCCTAGGTTCCGACACGGCTCGACACAGGGCGGTCTGCTGGCCGAAAAGAAATGGAGGGCGAAGAATTACGAAGTCGCGTGTCGGTGCTCGTACTCGTATGCCACACCACGTGGTTCTGCTAATGAATTTTTACTAGCGTTGCGGCGAGTAAATGGCCGATAGCTGTTCACGGTTTTTAAATCGTTATGGCTCGTTTATTCTGTCGTACTTCGCCTTTTCTTTTGTTTCTTTTCCTACTGCGGCAAAAGTAATACCTACGCTCTCGTCCATAAGTCAGCGGATACTTGCTCGGTTGCAGCTAAATGGCCGTTAGAATGTAGATAACGACTTTCTGCATCGATCCTATTGCTTATCCGTAAGATACTTGGTGGGATTAAAATGTACATTTGCGATTTTACACTGTGAAATATCGTCTAGGAATATACGCTACGTATTATGAAATAAAGTTAGCAGTCGCGTTGAATGTCGAAGTTACATAACGACAAAAGTATTGCACATGCTAATAATCGTTTGGCCGAAAATAGACTACCGTTCAGCGACCTATGGACAGTTACGTCGATGTAACAAAATATATGAGATAAAAGTGATATCTACGTATACAAAAATATACGAGATGAAAGTAGTGTCTACGTGTACACAAGTATATACTACAGCGTGAAAGTATTCGGGCACTTTGGTCGATTTATAGCAACAATATGCGAATTTCACCAAATTGTACGAATTAATGATAAATTAATAACTGGAAGCAACACTTGCTGTCTTTTCATGGAATCACCAAGATATAGATATTATTATCTACGTATTAAAAGACATAGAAATAATTTATCTTAGTGATTGGTATATATAATGGTATATAAATTTGTCGTTTAAATGTCGCCAGTTGCATTAACGTCAGGAATCTTTCTAGGTGCGTAGAATACTCTTCACAATCTGATTCGTAATTCGAAAATTCAAAAATTTGAAGATAAAGGGTTACACTTGCTTTCTTTGCATGGAATCGCCAAGATATAGATATTATTATCTACGTATTAAAAGACATAGAAATAATTTATCTTAGTGATTGGTATATATAATGGTATATAAATTTGTCGTTTAAATATCGCCAGTTGCATTAACGTCAGGAATCTTTCTAGCTGCGTAGAATACTCTTCACAATCTGATTCGTAATTCGAAAATTCAAAAATTTGAAGATGAAGGGTTACACTTGCTTTCTTTGCATGGAATCGCCAAGATATAGATATTATTATCTACGTATTAAAAAACATAGAAATAATTTATCTTAGTGATTAGTATATATAATGGTATATAAATTTGTCGTTTAAATATCGCCAGTTGCATTAACGTCAGGAATCTTTTTAGCTGCGTAGAATACTCTTCACAATCTGATTCGTAATTCGAAAATTCAAAAATTTGAAGATGAAGGGTTCGCTAATTGACGAAGTAGCTATAACAAGTCTGTAAAGTATAACAATTACGAGCATTAGTTTTATTATTTCCGAAGATGAATTTAATCGAATTATGATACAGATACTACGTATTATACGTATCTGTGACGATTACGTAGAAGCGAATCATCGCAGTTTGATTCGATTGTAGTTTTCTAATTGAAATATATCTTATCAAAGATAAACAAGTAGCTGAATACTTCCGAACGGTGGTATACGAGATAAAAGTAACACACATATGTACACAAATGTGTAACATATCCAAAGCATAGCATGCTTCGCAATATTTAACAGCTGAAAGTGATTTTGTATTCGGGTTGCAGCTTTTTCCTTATGCCGGTAAAAATCTGAATTTGCATAAACATTCGCGGTCCATTAAGGCATTATCGACAGTACACTTTGAAAGATATTTTATTCCATTTGTGGCAAATTTTTGCCAAATACCTGCACTGCTTCCATAAATATTAAAACACCTACTCGTTATATCTCTCTAATAAAACTCTAACAAATCTTACCTTATTTGCCATTTTACGTTATAAGACACGAGCAGCACTGACTAAAAATGACCGACTTACAGTAAAATACTTCAAAGATAAAGACAGTGAAAAGCGTGCAACTTGTATTAAATACCACTTGACGTCGTAATACCGATATGCGCCGGTGTATGTGAAAATGTCAACGTTTCTAACGCGAGCAACATCGATCCACGTCTCTCGACCTCGACGTTAAAGATTAAAAACGTCGATTCCGTTGATAATATGTTGATAGCTTGGTTATTCGAAAAAATACGCGTTTGAAATTCCATCCCACTATTTTCCAATCTTCGCTTCATCGTTAATCCCGACCAAAGGTAATCTGGAGAACATTTTCCACCGCCACGTCCGCGAACATATTCCAATCCCCTTAAGAATCCAAAAAGAAGGGGAAAAGGGACGCAGCTCGTGTCATCGAATGGCAAAAGGCAAAAAGGGGAAAAGGAGCATGTTCCTTCCGTTCGGATGAAACCCTCGTTATCGCGCGGGATATCCACGATCGAATCGATCGTCTGTTCGATCCAGAGAGGATCGATGGAGGCCTACGTACACGACTGTCGAGCGGAATACTTGCAGCACCGGTTTTCGCGTTGCTCAACGACGGCCCGGTTCCGCGGTGACGATAAACTCGCCCGCGGTAATTGGCTTACGAAATCATCCCGCGGGAAACGGGCTCGCGACACTTTGAAAAATCCTCCGGGGATTTGGTCGTCTCGCGATGGCAGGACATTACGCAGATTGTGTATTACCAAGGTGGATGATGGCTGAGATGAACTTATAAGGAGCTGCTGAAGAGAAACTTTGATCCTTTTGAAGTTTGCTTTTTATGGCAGAGATGCGTCTGGGGATCAAGACGATCGGCTGTACGAGAATATGGAGTGGTATCTTTATCTTCGTGGCTTTCGTGATTCTTTAAGACAGTTGTTTGCAAAGTAACGATCCAAATTTTCCATAATACCAGTCACGCGTATGTCGACTATTTTATGTATGGCGGCCTTGTACACGTTAGAGCCACTCCGCCATGCGATTCGTAATTTCTGCGATTACTATAGTCTCTGGTTAAACGTACACCGAGCAACGTGTTTCCTATTGTCCATAATTATCAAGATCCGTCATGAGTCGTATCTACGCTACCTACACGTTGCAAATATTTCTTTGTCTCTTTGTGTATGTATATCGGGCACCGCGTAAAATTTTATTATTTTTCTAAATTTACAAGAGATTTGTTCGTTGAATCTAGTTCGTTGGAAATTCGCGTCACAGGCAGCAGTGGCAATTTTATTATTATTTTATTATTATTTATCGTTACTTAGTCCGTGCCTTTCGGCTTTGGACGAGCTTTTCGGCCAGTAACAATTTTCTTTACTTCTACAGATTCTTTATGAGGTAGTGTTCCAAGGCAAAGAAATTCCAAGTTGACGATTCAAATTCCCTTCTTAGGTTCCGCGAAACAGATATTAATTGGAAGCTTTTGGTCGATAGCGAAGAATGTACGGTATACTCACGTTAAGAGACGCGGAGGCGGGGACGGTGACCATGGGAGGGACGTCACCACTGCCACCCCTCATTTTGCCCCTTTACACGGCCCACCAGATTGTTCAACGACGTCACATCAGATCTCTGTTAACAGAGAAAGCACCGTTAGTGCGTGAACGCGAGCAGATTTGTAAGCTCGTAATTCGATTCGAGGGAATTCGCCAGGGGGGTGGGTGAATACTCGATAAACGAATACGCAACATCCCCTGTCGATTGTGACATTCGCAAAGAGTTTCGCCATTTATGAGGGCAAATTATAGCAATATGGCTTCGGTATGGGGCGAGGTGACGAAGGGTTGTTTTGCTTACTGAAATAAGCTTTTTTAGGGCGAGGGTTCACTGTTTCAGCCCGTGAAGGATAAAGGGATGAATTTTCCCTTTTATAGGTTTAGTTAGGCCTTAACTCTCTTAACTAGGTACGGAGGTTCGGGGATATTTTTAACATTAATTCGATATTGAAAATTGTGTTCTTCGCGTTTCGTATTTTACGTATCACATTTCGAACAATGCAACAAGCAAATAGGTTTGTTACTTTCCCAAAAATACGCGCAGGTTAGGGAACATCTTTAACGTCGATTCGATATTAACAATTTTCGCTTTTAAGTTGCGTATTTTACGTTTTGAACGGCTCGAGAAGAACATAGGCTTAATACTTTTTCAAAAATATTCCGAGACTAGGCAATGTTATTTTAACATTAATTCGACATTGAAAATCTTCTTTTCTACGTTTGGCATTTTACATTTTACATTTCGAACAGCACGAGAAGAAAATAGGTCTATTATTTTTTTCCAAAATACTCTATTATCCGAATAGGTACTTTGTTATTTGAACGTTCTGTTATCCAAACAAAGTGTCCGTTAAGACGCCTACGAACGGGTCGACTAAATCGGTCGACTAAAGTTGATCAAGTAGACCAGTCGATGGTCGACGAAACTAGTCGACCAAATGTTTGCGTTCATACAGAGCGATTCACTATAATTTCTCGTCAATCGACCGTTCAGCCGACCAGTTTGTAGCCGCCAATTGTATTCCACTGCTTTTTCTTCTTCCTATTATAATGTGCATTATCGTATTATGATCGTATCTTTCTATATTTATCAAAAGAAAAACATGCGATACAAGATACAAGATCGTGGTAAAAATTTTAGAAAAAATTACGTTTCTTGCGACTGGTTAAAGTAATATCGTCATCGAGAAACGTGATAAATACCTACAAATGCTAAAGAAATTAATATTATTATGAAGCTGACATTAGAACCATCAAACTCGTCAAAATGACAAATTTCGGATTTCCTTCTCTTGCAATTAAACTGACAACATGCGTGTTATTATTTAGAAGATCACAATTTTATAGATTTGTTTACTTTAATTACTATCGTTCGAAATATCTATATATGTAGTGACTTATTCATAGAACATTTGAGTAGTTCCAGTGTCAAATATATCAGTTATTATAATTAAGATCTCGAACGAAATAGTAATTCATAATAATCATAACAATATAATGATCGTTGAAATTCATCGGATTTCTATAAGTGTCTTAATCCTTGCAACATTGTAGTATTTCTTCGTACGA
The DNA here is from genome assembly GCA_014737475.1 of Bombus confusus. NCBI lineage: Eukaryota > Metazoa > Arthropoda > Insecta > Hymenoptera > Apidae > Bombus > Bombus confusus. Next base: position 3,700,523 of record JACXIV010000040.1, on the reverse strand, counting down.
GTAACGTCAAGAATTGGTGTTTGTTTGTTAATGGTATTCGTATTACAGCGAGCGTAGAATCGATACGAAGCGATAAAGGCGACAGAAACACTTGTAGAAATTAACGAGATCGTTCGGTAATACATTTACGTGGCAATTTGCAGTCGCCTCGAAGTCACGGTTGCGTAAACAGATCGGATTTAGCCGCGAGGGAGCCGAACAATCTTCAACGTGCGCGCCGCCACTTTTGCATAAATGAAACCGCGTTAAGCGGATTGAAAAGCGCGGCATGGCGACGCGAGTTTTCTGGACGAAAGTTCGTTAGTTCGAGGAAAATACCAGCACGCGAATGTAGACGAGCAAACATCGTTAAAAATTGCACGGCGGCTCGCAGAAACATGCTTCGTCAGCGGAAACATGCGGTATTTTTACTAGCAGGAGCGCGCTGCAACTGACGAAAGTTTAAACGAATTTCTCCGTCGTTTCGTAAATTATAGATTCGATGGAGTATTGAAAAAGTGGCAAAGAACTTCCTGAATTAATTCTTCTCTTACCTAATTACGTAATTGTCACGTTGCTCGCAAAAGACGTAAAAAAGCTTCCAAAAACCTTGAATTACATTTGTGTACTCGAATAACAGTTTTTTTAATTTTTTAACGAAGATCTGTCCCTCTCTTAAGTTTCAGCGACAATAAATAAAGCTCCCTTAATCGATTCTTTCATTGCCTAGACATTCGACCATGCTGCTCGCAAAGATCATAGAACTTTCAATTAAAATGAAACAAGCAATTAGTAGAAATGAAATTATAACTAAAAGACTTAATGTGCAATTAAAAGTTAAGATTAGACTGCAAAATATTCAACGCAGTGTTTGCGAAAAGTTGAAACTTTGCACGCAACGCTAGCGTAATGGCACGCTAATAAATCATGGAATGAAATTATGTACCTATATCCTTAAGCAAAATGAAGATAAATTCCCTCGTATTAATTCTCATTAATAAACTAACAAGCAACGTTCGCGAACGATCCGGCACCGATTTGGATAAAACTTTGTAGGTTTGAAGAACAGCCAAAGATAGCAGTTACATATTTTTTTCGCTGCGACGACTCGAGTTTAAGGGGTGAAATCAGCCCGCAAAAATCCGGTTCCTTTTATCCCTTTTCCTGTGTATCTTAAGAGGCAACTCAAAAACGGTTACAGATGGAAGAAAATTTTGTTAAGAAAATTTGAACGCTTTCTAACGTGTTGGAAGAAAATTCTAGCGAAGGAAGAATTTTGAAAAATACGTAAAAACGTTGCTGTGTCAGTCGTTTTCATTGGAAAAGCCGACTGTACGTAAAATAAAATCGATTGTTACATGCAAATCGGAGCCGGATCGTTCAGGATTTTTTTTAGTCTAACGAGCCTCGTTATCTCAGTCGAGACGGATATTTGAAAAACGGATTTACAAGTTTGCAAAACAAAGGCGAATTACGACAATTTGGTCATTAAGCTAACGACTATTAACGTGGTTTAACTTCATTTCATTAAGTTGGTTGAAATTGGCCCGGTTTCTTTGGCCGGATGCCTGCGTCACGTCGTCGCCATTATCCCGGGCCAATTTTGCACACTCGCATCTCGCCATCGGTAAATACAATCGTGGGAAAATTATCCAGTTAATTTTTGTAACTGACGTCCCCGTGCAATTACCTTGAAAGGACTAGGTAATATCATTTGCAAAAAGATACCAAACCTGTTTAACTCACAGTACGGAATACGCGCAAGTACTGCAAGACTCTTCGAACGAGCGCTTAGACCTCAAAATTAAAGAATTGAGAATAATTCAAATCGAGGAGCTTACGTCGTAATTGCCATGGTTTATTTTATCGAATTAAGCGTTTCTGCAGGTGAAGGTTGTGATAGCAATTCTGCAATCTACCTACATAAGTAGGTACCTATATATTAGCCTCCGCGTGACCCTACTCTTTAACCTTTTGCTTTATGACATTTTCCATAAGTACCTATGTAAGTGGTATGTAGGCACTTTAATATTGTCTGAAGTAAAACATTGAGATATTACACGCGATTTGTATCCAGCAATCTACGATCTTGTAATTTGGAGACGAAGTCAGGATTAAGATTGAGCTTTGATGAAGGTACAATCCGCTCAACCTTGTCACGCTCAATCCGTAATCCTCATTGTGAGTACTTAGATCGATATTTACAAGTATGACGCAGCTAAGAAAGAAAAGAAGGTTGTTAAGGTCGAAAGAGTTCTTTTAAAAATAATTGGTAAATCGACCAAGTTTTGTGGAAACTTGAGGTATAATGATCGAGGCAAGCAATATTTTGTCATTTTTTAGGAGTACGAAGAGTCGAATTTGCAGCTCTACGACGAAGTAAAAGATCAGCTTTGATAACGTGGGATTGTTGATCGACGACACATTGAATTTTAAAATCGCTTCTCTGTAAAGAATAGATTTAACTTGTCGTGTTCTTCTCCTGTAGTCTTCGTACGAAACAACGACAGAAATATCCCCGTCCTTTTCTCTCCCACGAACTCACAGCCAATACATACTCGACACTACCGTGCCCTATGCCCTGTACACTGTACACTCGTATCTACCATCTTCCATCCTCATCACGTACATAATATCTCCATTCTCATGTTCCACTCAAAGTTCCAGTCTTTGTCAAACAATCTGCCACCCATATCGACTATCTTCCTCCCAATAATACTCTTACTCCCTATCCAGTAGCATATATCTCTCTTTTCTTCGTTCCGCTAGTCACTCTTCCTATGCTCCATCTCCCTCTATTTCATGCTAGAACAATCTCTGTCTTCCTTCAATTCACGTTCTCTGTTCCATTCAAACGCCAGTAGCTCGCCTTCTTTGTCGCTCTAACACGCTACTTGCATGACTGTCCTCGTCTAATCGACTCTCCTTGTTCAGTGTATACATCGCTCCTCCTCCGACAGGCTTGCGTGCACAGTTTTTTCTCCGCTTCGTCGTTCCTCGCAGTATCGTATATCGCTATCTCTATCTCTCTTCTTCTTTCGTCACAGCGTATACCTGTCCCTCTTCGGTTCCGCGGAACAACTCTGTTCCCCCTATCTCTGTCGTTCTTGACTCGCGTCACGCACATTTTTTTGCAGCCCCGGCGCTCTCCCGCTCCTTCTATCTTCTATCTTCATCTGTCCTTTAACGCTTCCACGTACGCTTATCCTTGTCTCGCTCTCCCGCTCCGAATATCTTCTATCTTCATCCGTCCCCTAATGCCTCTGTGTTTGTCCTCTTCTCGCTCTCCCGCTCCGAATATCTTCTATCTTCATCCGACCTCTAATGCCCCTGTGTTTGTCCTCTTCTCGCTCTCCCGCTCCGAATATCTTGCGTCTTCGTTCCTTATTGGTTCTTCTGGTATGTCTATCCTTGTCTCACTTTCCGCAATAAGTCTTCCCCTCTTTCTCATGTGTTCCCTCTTCGTTCAACGAATCGATTCAGCGGCGTTGGCGCTTGTTTAATGGATCCGTTCTCTGTCTGGGTTTGTCTTTGTCGGCTTCACGAGCCAGTGCACACGACGATAGAGGAGAAACGGGTTCCGTTGGCGGTCTCTGTCGCACGCTCGCTGCCTGGCCCACCCACCGCAATAAGTTCCACCCGCCCACGTTACCTCTCACGCACTTCTGCCGCGCGATCATCCGTTGCGAATTGGAAAGCAGGCGCGTCGCTTATCTCGCTGCGGGATCTCCCTCCGCGCGCAGCGGCGGCAGCGCAAGAGAGAAACGTTGCGTCTCTGCTCTCGAGTTTTTGTTTCTTTATGCTTGGGATACAAGGAGGAGGAAGAAGCTGGCGGACGAGTTTTCATTTGGCGGGAAAATCGGACGACGCGACGCGATCTATGACGAGCGTAGATCGTAAAGCCACGTGTAAACTATTAAGCAACGGGCCATAGTTTATCGTAATTAGAGTCGTGCGCGGAGTTTTACGCGTCTCTGGATAATTCGAAGATAGAAACGTGCAACGTGCACGTAGTACGCAAAAGTACGTGACATGTACAGAGCGTAGCGTTTGTTACGGTATTTGGTAGAGCACATTTCCGTCCAGGCCCGGTTTTTGAAATTGTATTCGGGAAAATATAAACTTGCACGAATATACGCGCTTTAGTCGCGATATTAGAAATATAATGTATCAATTTTTTTACATTGCGCAGCCTTGTCGTGGCTAAATTGTTACAGATACAGATATCGAGAATGGAAATTGATTGAAAGGAATCGCTGCGGCCAAGATTCATAATCACGTGGTCATTAGCGTGAAATTTCACGATTTTTCCACGTTGAAACACAGCATTGCGTTTGATACGCCGTATTCGCTTGCGTCCGCCAATTATTCACCGCGTAATTGATAGATCCGTTTATATCACAGGTTGGTCGACAAATTAATTACTTTCAAATCCGTCACAGATCATTAATCCTCATACATTCCCCTATAATATTTCATCCTCTTCGAGTACTTTTGGGACTGAAGGAATTCCTACAAAACGATCTTCCTCGCGATAACATTCCGTTATTGCTATTACGTATTTAATAACCAGCATATCGGTACACATCGTCGTCGTTTAAAACGTAGTTTAATCACGTTGTCACGTAACGCAGAAGAGTGAAAAGTTTCAAACACGCGACTAGACCGTGGATTCTTATGCAAATTTGCCAGAAGACACGTACAATCGAGAAAAAGGGATAAAGACGCGATAGAAGATGGAAAAGCGCGCGATGGAAAACTGTTTCACCATCCAAGCGTTACTTAAAAAGCGTTATACTTACCTTGGTTATGTTACATACTTTTTCGCATTATGCGCATTCTGCGTAACGTCGCGCTTTGAAACTTCCTATAAGAACCCGTAGTCTACGAATGAACCTTCAAAGGCGTCGAGTCTCTGCTCAGTCTGGATCTCCGCCATCGAGATTGAAAAGGATTTCGGAGTTGCGATTCTTTAGCACGTTTTTCAATAAGAACGAGAGCCCATTTGCAAGAGAAACTCCTTTGCTGTCCTTGAACTCTCCGCTTAGTGTACTTCCTCGGTCGTTGTTTCCTCGTCTTCCACCGCCAGTCAAGCGAATCGTACTCATGGTCGGAAGCTTTATTGTGATCCGTAAGCGAACAAAGACTGCACTCATCGGCCGTCCGTGAACCTTGACGAACGATGACGTTGACGTTCGTCTAGCCACCATTCCAATTAAATTAAGCCGAGCTTCTGTTTCGTATTCGAGACAGACAGCTCTCACACACACGATGTTCTTGTCTATTTTCTATTTCTTCGACAAATTTTTCTCCAACGAGGGAATGAAGGGTTGAAGCAGACAGAGTCTGCTTTTGTTCTGATCGTAATTCCTGAGAGCGAGAAGCGAGTTGTATGCTCGTATGATCGAGATGATCGTAGTTTTAGATTCCTTGTTTGTACAGATTTAATAACAAGTTTCTAGAAGAAGCGAAAATAACATCCGCAACTCCTATCACGGAACTGATCGATATCCATCGAAACAAACGATACAATTCGTGTTTCATAATTCGGGAGCTGATTCAAGCTTGAATAATTTCTAAATACATAATAAAGTATCAAGAAAGTTGAACTTCGATGGAGTTTGACAAAGTTTGACAAACCTGCGATCTTTCGAAGAGTCTGCCACGCTGAATTATAAAGACCGATTAGAAGAACGTAAACCTAAGCGTGTAAAACCTACTACAAATCTAAATATAATTCTCAAGCATAGTAAACTTCTAAGAGAAGCGAAGCTGAAGAAACGAAACCCGACAAACTAAGGAGTCTCGCAATTTCGCAAAACCCGTTTGAACGTACACACTTTACAACTACGCAACAAATTATCGCCATGAATAAAAACGCTATCTGTGCTACGTTAAGATCCAATAAAAATCTGCTTATTTACTTAAATCTATTCGTGTGATAACTCAAAACCTACGTCAGACTTGAATAGAGAAACAACGCGGGCAACGATAAACACGAAAATTTCACTTGAGCTTGCCATCTCCGGAGATTAATCGAACGAGGCGAAAGACACGCTCTTGCATTGGACAAATTTTTGCCTAAATCCAGCGTTTCACCATGGCCACGGTTTCTACACGATTTCACGAATCTTCGCTTCGCGAAATCATGGCGATCCGTTCGATAACGTGACGCTGCCCTAATGAGAGAGGCGCACGGTCGGATCGGATAAAGGGCATCGGGGTTCGTGGATCGTCCGTGGATCCCAGAGGCACGACCGCACGCCATAAAAGCGCTCTCTATATTTAGCCACGGTTCCCCATATGTTCCCCACCTACGTGGTCGGCACCGCGAACCACGCTCGCACGTGTTTTACGACTCTGCACGCCGGTGATCCCGAGCACCCGCCACGATTCGCGTTCCTCGCCCGGTTCCAACCCTCTGCGACCCTTTTGCCACTCGAGCGCTATCGCTCCATTTCCTCTCAAAGCGATACCATGTTAATTCGTTGTTTACCATGCTGACGATTCTCCGTTTTTCAATCGGTCAGTTGTTTTCCTTTAATATCGATAGCTTGCGGCACCGATATAGCACGTCCACTTTTAGCGTTTGCGAGGAAAACAGTTTCAAAGGTTCAACGATACTTCGTAATTGAACGAATACCGTTTGCGTCTGATATTTATAATCAGGCGGTGCTGTTATGAAACTGGCTGCGAATTGCGCATCGAACCTTTTAAGGGACCCGGGATGACAAAGATGGATCGTGGTTCTCGAAGATATCTTTAAATATATAGTAGTTATTTTTTGAGAAATCTGTGAAGCAGATATAGACGTGATTTTTGCACAGCAGAAACAAACGATCGAGAACTATTCGTTGCAGAAGCTCAGATTTCACTGAAAGTGGACGTACGATATTTGTGCAGGAAGCCATCGATATTTCGAGAACCTTCCTTCTTTTTTTTTTTTTTTTTTTTTTTTAGAAAGAAGGAACTTTTGTTTGAACCGCATCTTCGTCACATGTCTTACGAATGAAGAATGAATCTTTCAAGCCTGTTTCATCATTTCGATTATCTTATTATTGCAGCAAAATCCTTCACTTATAATTCTCTAGAACGATGTATTTTATATGCTAAACGCAAATTCGATATAAAATTCAGCTTAAGATAGAAGAGAACGTAATAGAATATATAAGTAAAGAGCTAGTTATATAGTCATAGATAAGAGATTAGTTAGATATAAGAGCAGAGATAATAAGGAAATAACGCCAAAGATTGATCTATGTCAAACGAGATGTGAAACCGAAAAGCTCGTCCAAAGCCGAAAGACACGGACTAAGTAACAATAAATAAACAATAATAAATAAATAGAAGAGAACGTTATCTGACTTTTCCTGTATGTACAATCCCTTATGTGCTAATCTAAGAATAATTAACTCTATTCGCAATTCAAGTTGCACAAGCATCCGTCGAAAGATTCATCCGAGGACACCATCGCGCGGAAAATTCGTAAAGTAAAGCGCGATCCTGAAAGCATAAATTCGCATGGCCGATGGCGCGCCGCAAAATAAGCAAAGACACGACGAAGCTTGCCCCGTCATTAATCGCTCTCGATCGAAAGCTCAAGGAGCAGCGGTTGGCGCGGCGTGAATAATCGCGTTAACGACTCGACACGTTGATTGACACGGTCCATTAATCGCCACCGAGCAAACATTATACCGTTGCAACGATTTATTAATTCAGCGATCAATCGATCGTCAAACGGACACCCGGCCTGTTTAATAAAGATCGATCTTTTAACCGGCGCGAATCCTCGTCGCGATTCGAACTTTCGTAATTTATCGTTCCGCCCGAACGTTTCAATCTTGTCTCACTTTCGGTTCTTTTGCTTCGCTCGTTCTATTTATTCCGCTACATGCTTCGCGTCGTGCATGATCGAACGATTTAATGCTAAAGCAGATCGATATCGAGATCCAGATAGAAATCGAAATTCGTATTACGCGTATGTGCCAACGCCGAGAAATATTCACGCACTCGCATCTCTTCCACAGAATGGAATTTAATCACAAGTATAAGGACAGGCAGATTTCCAATTAGACAGGCCGAACAAGAATGTGCATCGAAAGTTCATATAAGCGTATGACCTTGTTTTCCAGTAACGGATTGTTTCGCGTTGCAACTGTTGTGTGGTGACAACAACACCTTTGTAACCGTCGTCTTGTTGTTATTCAAGAATTGAAGAATTGAAGAAATTCTTGAATAAGAATTCAATTTTTATTCGATTCAATTCTTGAAGAATTTCTTGAAGAATTGAAGAATTGAAGAATTGAAGAATTGAAGAAATTCTTGAATAAGAATTCAATTTTTATTTGATTCAATTCTTGAAGAATTTCTTGAAGAATGGAAGAATTGAAGAATTGAAGAATTAAAGAATTGAAGAAATTCTTGAATAAAAATTCAATTTTTATTCAATTCAATTCTTGAAGAATTTCTTGAAGAATTGAGGAATTGAAGAAATTCTTGAAAAAGAATTCAATTTTTATTCGATTCAATTCTTGAAGAATTTCTTGAAGAATTGAAGAATTGAATAATTGAAGAAATTCTTGAATGAGAATTCAATTTTTATTCGATTCAATTCTTGAAGAATTTCTTGAAGAATGGAAGAATTGAAGAAATTCTTGAATAAGAATTCAATTTTTATTCGATTCAATTCTTGAAGAATTTCTTGAAGAATGGAAGAATTGAAGAAATTCTTGAATAAGAATTCAATTTTTATTCAATCCAATTCTTGAAGAATTTCTTGAAGAATTGAGGAATTGAAGAAATTCTTGAAAAAGAATTCAATTCTTATTCAATCCAATTCTTGAAAAATTTCTTGAAGAATTGAAGAATTGAAGAATTGAAGAAATTCTTGAATGAGAATTCAATTTTTATTCGATTCAATTCTTGAAGAATTTCTTGAAGAATTGAAGAATTGAAGAAATTCTTGAATAACAACAAGACGACTGAAGCGAACAAACAAAAGAAACGAACGGCGAATAAACACCGATCGAATGTAACCGATTAAGGTCGAAGTCAACGGTTAGCTAACGATCGACCGAGACGCCTTCGGGAAAGACGTACAAGCAAATACTCATACAGTTATAATCCAACAATATAGCGACTACAGTTTATAATAAACTCGTTAATTATATATAGTCTATCTCATCCTTGCTCCCGTAACCACCTCAGTTGCTTACCTACCTGCGGAGAAATTGCTCCAAGTGAGCAGGTCCAGTTTCGATAAAAGCGTGAATGCGTCGCGTCATAAATTGTCGAACTTGTTGCAGCAACTTACACGGGTTTGTCAGCAACTTTGATCGTCTCGTTAACGAACAATCTCAACACTGTCGACCGACGTTGTACAAACAAGGGACTCTAAACGCCATCAAAACTAACAATCGAATGGTTTTAGGTGCGGAGGACGAGCTGGTCAGGAAATATTAGGAAATAAGGACCAGTAATTTCCATTTGGCATCGTTTGGAACGGTTGATCTAAGTAATGTCCAGAGGCACAAAATAGGCTGCACCTAAAAAACAAGGTCATATCGGACATATGTTTACAGGTATGAACTTCGCTTCTTATTTTAGCGTGCTGAATCAGCCGTATTTCGCACATGTTCTGACTCACCCTGTATAATAAGTACCTCCTTATACGTATGTGATAATTAATGCTGTTATATATGCATTAGGCTTCAAAAATAAATTTCACGTTATAACATTCTACTGTACGTACGGTGGCTCGCGAAACTATTCCAACATTCTACGTATTCTGGAAACTTTCTATGTATATGTTACACGGACCGTTTTGAAGTCTCATTAGCTCCATTACGAGACACGGCTATCGCGATTATCGATAATAAAGTCTGAGACGAATCTGAAGATATAATATAGAAGTTACGAGATATTTATTGGCAACATACACATCGCGACAATCATCAAAGTATTTGGTCATCCGTTGCATTAATAAGCCACGATATTTAACGAGACTATCTCGAGCGTTAATTGCATGTTTAACACTAAACCTACCGACACTTCTCGTAAACTTATTGACCGCTCGCGATAGGCAGGACAGACTACAAATTTTTCTTAGAAAGAAAAAGCAAACTAGAAACAAATACCGAAGAATATACCGCATGCATATTTTATTTATTTTTACTTGTTTAAAAGTCACAGATCAGGAAGCGATATGATAACGTTCAGTTGTAGGTTTAGTATTAAGATTAGTTTAGTGTTAAGATCATTGTTCACGCTGTACACTAATTTTTCCATTAGGAGAATGCTTGCGACAAATATCTTGTACCGTTTAATTGTTTCAATTACAAGTCACACGAAGAAGATTCTCCTTCTAGCGACGTAAAGATCATCAAAGTCATTTTAAATTGCAAGCGACGCTGTAACTGTCGATCGTTCAGTCGATTGCAAATGGCAACGGATATAGAGAAATGAATGAGAAGAGCGGTTTTATGGCGAATTTGGTGTCGTTATCGGCCGATCGATAAAATTAACGACATTGAGGAGTCGCGTGCGACGACGCCGTGACGCCGCGCGCCGAGACGGTGCTGTATCGAGAAGCTACTTTCGCTATTGTTGCCGTGGAAACGTCGCGTACACGAGTCCCTGATATGTGATCCTGACTTTCTAATCACCTGATCACATTTCTAGTCGCAGGATTCGCATCGATCGTTTTTTAACTCGCAAAGCGTACGAAAGTGTCGATCTCACGTTGTTTTCCAACTTCCGACTTCTCATTTTCGATTTACTTATTTTCGAACGTGAAAAATTCTCAGCAAGTTCCGATTTCTTGTTGAATATTACACTTGATTGCTTTGAAATTCGTCGTTCGGTGTAAATTGTCGATAGAGCGACTCGTTTTTTAGAAAGCAGCAACGTTTCCAGTTCAAGCACGAAGGAAGAATTTTTATAATTTCGATTAATCTTAAACGATGTTCAGCTCTTAACAACAAACGTATTTGTTAAGACGTTTGGCATATATCTAAAATTTCTGGTCGACTGTCAAATCACTGGTTGAGTGACGTTAGGAACTTCGATCGGTGATTAACGCGATTCAAATTTCAATATTGAACTTTAATTTTATTTGCTGCTTGCAGTTTCTATGCGTATGTTTCAAGACTGATAGAAATAATTCGTAGAAACCTAATTAGGTTACTGTACATTACACAGAACTGTACAATGGTCTGAAATAAAAAGGAGCGTTAACAAGCGTCCGTTAAATCGTGCCTAATTAAATCCGGAATTACTTAACATTTAATAAATATCAAACGATGGAAGGTGAAGCAACGATCACGCGACGTGAAACATGTAAAAAGCGGGATGTAAGCAGAGATAAAAGCGATATACGTCACGTTTCTCTAGGTTATGATTAAAAATAACATCCGGATGCGTCGTTTGCCGGAACAATGGCAAAGATGATAATATCGTTAACGATAATAACGCGGGAACACGCGAACAAAATGAACATCGTGTCCGATACGAACGTTATCTTGTATTTGAAACTAATATTTTCTTCTGTTAACTACTATGTGAACGATTTTATGATTCATTGTATACTTTATTAATGTAGTAGCACATAATTTTAACAGCAATGGAATTATTAAAGGAATCAAGATGGGAATGACGTATATTATGAATTGTTAAAACAATCGTCTCTGAAACATTTCAATATTTGTACGGTCATCCTACTTGGAGTTGTAAATTTTTCGAACGGAGATTAATATTTATATAAGAAAGTTCGTTAAATTAGCATTCAGAGTTCTGCGATTCTTATTCTAAATCGAAATTGTGTGTCGCGAGATGGTAACAATTTTCCAAATACTTCAAATTGCAGATGTTTCCTGATAATTTCAATACATTTTCTCGATCATTTAATTGTGTAATTTTCACAGCAGGGACCATCGCAATACACAAAACTGTATATAAAACCAAAACTGTAACTGAAAACTGTAACTTCATCGATATTCCTAATTCTAAATTTCCATTGAAAAAGCATCGATAAAAAACTATCCACGTATTATCCATATTATTAAAAAAAAAAAAAAAAAAAAAAGAAAATAAAGCACGAATGTGCGAACTCGACGAATTTTCTACAGCAGAAAGTTCGAAGCTTGATTTACCAATCAGATGGTCGTCAGTTATCAGCGATGATAATTTTAGGACGTTTCACGATCGACGCGATAATCGCAAACGTACACAAATCGGCGAAATGTGAACGCGTTGCGTTTAATTTCTGAACCAGTCGTAATTACGCGCAGTAACCGGTATACCAGTTTCGTCGCGGTTATTTTCTCCACGCGTTCCTGCAATTGTTGTCCCTGACGGACGTTTCTCTGCATCGTGGAACTGGGTCAAAAACGTAATTCGCGATCTCTTATGCAAAGGTGAACGACATTTCCAATGTAACCGACTTATTGCGACATTCGAGTTCTCTTTTGCGACAAATAACCACAATTTCTCCAACGATTTAATCCTTTACGATCAAGATCTTATTTGCCTAAGAGAGGGAAAATTGCGATCGATTGCCAGACTGCGGATTTTTACGTTTATGACAAATCTTAAGGCGCCAAGGTTTGTGGAATGAACGCGTTACGATCAATATGGAAAATATCGAAAGTAAAGTGGTCGTTGGTTGCGTTTCTTTGTAATATTTACAGTCAAATATCATCCTGGTTACTTTGGAAAACTTGCTATGCGAAGTTATCACTAAATTCTGTTTTTGGTGATTTTGGTACAACTCTAAATTCTTCCATAGTCTTACAGCTTTCTGCATAATTATTTCTACATTTAGTTTAAATCGTGATGATTGCATATGTCATTAATTTGGGTCATATTTACGTTCATTACGTTCATGGTTACTTTGGAAAACTTGCTATGCGAAGTTATCACTAAATTCAGTTCTGAATGATTTTGGTAATTTTGATACAACTCTAAATCCTTCCATAGTCTTACAGCTTTCTGCATAATTATTTCCACATTTAGTTTAAATCGCGATGATTGTATATGTCATTAATTTGGATCATATATACGTTCATTACGTTCATGGTTACTTTGGAAAACTTGCTCTGCGAAATTATCACTAAATTCTGTTTTGAATGTTTTTGGTAATTTTGATACAACTCTGAGTCCTTCCAAAGTATTCTAGCTTTCTGCATGATTATTTTCACATTTAGTTTAAATCGTGAAGATTGCATATGTCATTAATTTGGGTCATATTTACGTTCATTACGTTCATGGTTACTTTGGAAAACTTGCTCTGCGAAATTATCACTAAATTCTGTTCTGAATGTTTTTGGTAATTTTGATACAACTCTAAATCCTTCCATAGTCTTACAGCTTTCTGCATAATTATTTCCACATTTAGTTTAAATCGCGATGATTGTATATGTCATTAATTTGGATCATATATACGTTCATTACGTTCATGGTTACTTTGGAAAACTTGCTATGCGAAATTATCACTAAATTCTGTTCTGAATGATTTTGGTAATTTTGATACAACTCTAAATCCTTCCAAAGTATTCTAGCTTTCTGCATGATTATTTTCACATTTAGTTTAAATCGTGAAGATTGCATATGTCATTNAATTTGGATCATTTTTACGTTCATTACGTTCATGGTTACCTTGGAAAACTTGCTATGCGAAATTATCACTAAATTCTGTTCTGAATGTTTTTGGTAATTTTGATACAACTCTAAATCCTTCCAAAGTATTCTAGCTTTCTGCATGATTATTTTCACATTTAGTTTAAATCGTGAAGATTGCATATGTCATTAATTTGGACCATTTTTACGTTCATTACGTTCATGGTTACTTTGGAAAACTTGCTATGCGAAATTATCACTAAATTCTGTTCTGAATGTTTCTGGTAATTTTGGTACAACTCTAAATCCTTCCATAGTCTTACAGCTTTCTGCATAATTATTTCCACATTTAGTTTAGACCGCAATGATTTGGATAATATTAATAATAATTTGGATCATATTTACGTTCATGTACGTATTTCTTCAAGATGCGAATTTCCACGGTCTCTCGATCACAGCTTTTCGAATTGAAAAATATAAAACGATATCCACTTGCGTTTGTTCTTTCTGTTCTCTGTTTGCTTGGAAGCAAACACTCGATACGCTCAATTTAGATCTCAAAAGAGGGAAAATTAGATTACTTTGAAAAGTATCGTAGAAACAAATGTTTCCACGTCTGTTTCTGGTCTAAATTACACTGCATTATACATGGCGAGATTATCTACTCGCCGATCGAACGACATGTGACTTATTGCTCGTTCCTAAGAAATAGCCACGTTAATACGTAAACGAATGAGCGTGGGCTATGCGAGCAGCGTAATATCTCGCGGTTCTCATCGTTGATTTTAGAGAAGATTGGTAGGAAAGTTTGTTTCGAGCTGAGCCGTCGCGTCGCCTTCGTTATTTAGTAGATAGGAATGCACAGGCCACGACTTTGAAACCACGGTTCGATATCGATTAAATACCACTCCGAAAGGTTAGACCAACCTCCATCTTGAAACTGCGGATGCGGCTTAGTTTCTAATATCAAGGTCACGTTTCGATGACTATTTGCACGAAAAATTCGCGGCTAAGTATAGATTCGAGATTCGACATTTTTCGTTATAAATAGAACGTTGCAAGAACGTTGGAAATTTTCACGTCAAAGTCGATGATCTGACGCAATTTCTAGAAACATTCAAATCTTACTTCCATACGATACTAAAAATTCGGATTTACTTAACGGTAATTCTATCGACTACGTTTAACGATGTTTTCGAAGCAATTAAATCACAACTTGTTCTTTGTTCAGAGAATAAGTAAAACTAGCGATATTCTGAAAAAGTTATTGTAATCTATATGCGGATTGAAGTACTTACTGCTATTACAAGCAAAAACCTGTCAGTCGGTTTCTAGAGAGAAATATCGATTAAATCCAGAGGAAAGAACGTAGAAGAAACAGAGAGAATATGAGGATAAAAGAGGAGAGATATAGGTACGTAACAATACTTGAACTTCTGAATACACCACCGAAGCATTCGACTCGATAAAAGTTTTTTCTACCGACTTCTACCACGACGCAAACTTTCAATCTACTCAATCTCACCTTCAGCAACTTAACCCTGCCGAGGTGTCTGAATCTTTTATGTTTCAATCTCGCTTTAGTTTCAAGGACTTCTCGTGTTTTAAAACGTATCAAGAGCGATAATAAAATTTGAGATCAATCTGAAATATATGGAAACTACAAGATATTTATTTCAAACGCATATTTAATAAAAAAAAAAATTGGTATACAGTATATCACGATTGATTATATAGAGATCTATCGTTATACCGGATAATTGACTGCTGAAATGGTTTGAGTATACTTGTACTCTTGCAATTTCTATAAACTAAATTTCCAGAATTATTTCAATCATGTTTTAAGACGTATCAATGACGATAATAAAATTTGAGACCAATCTGAAATATATGGAAATTACAAGATATTTATTGCAAACGTATATTTAATAAGAAAAATTGGTATACAGTATATTACGATTGATTATGTCGAGATCTA